>OY986058.1:2534473-2850054 GCA_963920205.1 Stenodema calcarata
GAAGGATAGAGATATCAGGGATGGTTAGGGAAGGTCAGAGATGGTTAGGGAATGTTAGAGATGCTTAGAGATATTAGAGATGGTTAGGGATGCTTAGAGATATCAGGGATGGTTAGGGAAGGTTAGAGATGGTTTGGGATGCTTAGAGATTTCAGGGATGGTTAGGGGAGGTTAGAGATGGCAAGGGATGGTTAGAGATCCTTAGAGATACCAGGGATGGTTTCAGATGGTTAGTGATTGTTAGGATCTGATCCTCTGTTTCCATTTAAACCCACGTCGTCACCACTGGACTCTCCAGAGTGTTAGAGTGGTGGTTGTTTTAATAGACCTCAAAATACGGTATGGTAGCGTAACTTTCCCCCTATTGTGATTAATTTAAAATCGGAAAAAAGTCTTATCATCAAGCAGTACCACGTAGCGTTTATACGTCTGAAGTTTTCATAAAATTATTCAGTAAGTATGTCAAAGTAATTGGGTGAATTGGTGTTATCGCCACGTAACAGGCGAAAAGCGTGGTTCAGTTATGATTCTGTAGAACGTGCGAATCATCATGATCATGACCCAGAGGGAATTGAATTATCGAATTCCTTAAACGGGCGGAATAAGTCCGGCGAAACGAGGCAATAATGTGGTAACTCCACGTAATGGAAGATCAAAGAGCGACGCTGGAAGGGAGATGTGATTGGAAGAGGTTGAGCAAGACTGCGGGCTAGAAGGTACCCGGCGAGAGAAGGCGTAGAAAGTTGTGGAATGCGGCGAGTGCCTTATGGTACCGTTTGAACGGAAATTCGGCTTTTCCGATTCCTCAAAATCGGATTTGGTCCGCGGATTTGAGTTCTCCGCGGTCGAAAAGGTCGGTTCGGCCGAAAAAACCGGATCGCTGGATACCGGTTCAAGGTCTTTTCCCGTAAAGTTCGTTGTTATTCTGCGCCCGCTACTGACCGACAAAACGAAACTTCAACGATTCCACGACGGCGGAGAAATTTTGTTTTCTTTTAGGGATTCCGAGGGCGATGAAATAAAATACGACAAAAGAAATTCCGTCTGGTGGTCCGAAAAAATCGTGGGGGGTCGTGAGAAAAACCGTCGTCACGGAAGTCGTAACTCGTCTGGGAGTAACAGCTGTCGATAATTCGGAAGATCCAGCGATTCAAACACCTTCTGCTTCATATTTCCCATTTATCTTAATCCGATCCTACGAAAGTCTCCATGAACTTCCCAGAATTGTTACTACCTTCACAATGACTTGAAGGCGGTAATTATCTTCGCAGAAGTCGTAACTTTCTCTTACCTTCATCGTTTGGTGACCAGAGATTTGCACTAAAATCGTTTCTCGTCTCTTCAACAGGACCCGGCGATATAACCTTCTGATCGCAATTGTACGAGTGAAATAAATAATTATTTAGGTAGGAGTACTTGACTCTTTATTACAGATTAGATTTTATGAAGCTGACCCCTAAAAGTGTTCTATCAAATAGTGAGGAATCCGACCGGAAACATGATGGATATACTTGGGAAATTAAAATAATTTCGTAAATTAGAACAATTTAATTCACTATTACGTTTATTTAATGGTTTTTTCCTAACACCCTCCTTTCCCTGGATGGATCCCATTCACTTTGACTCCTCCCCCTCCTGGCCCTCCTTTCCCTTCAACTACCAATCACAATCAACCTCCTTTCTGCGAACTTGAATTACTGTTTGTTACCGACTATTAATCGCCTAAACCGTTATAAGATTGAATTTGTTCAAATAATATATAGAATATCCAATGATCGAGATGAGTGAAAATTGAGTTTTAAAATGGTTACCATGCGACGTGGCGAATTTTAACAGAAAATTGATCGGCAATTTGCGAGAGTACTTAACTTTTGAATTAAAGAATGTGTCATATTCTCACAACGTGTGAAAAGATGTTGGCGCTAACTACCAAAGTTGGCTGATTAATGGTGGGGCAAATGTAATATATAATTCAATTCATACGTGGAGAAGTGAGTAAAGATAACCGACACCGTACGATTCTGGACCAGAATATCCGCGAGTATATTATGGTCTTCTAAAGCTACCGTTGTAATACACATAACATTATATTATGTAATCGGAAATACCTCAAAACAATTCCTTCTCTTCCTTCAGCATTGGGAATTAGCCGTATTGCGTAATTTTCGATTATTCAATGGTCTGGAGAGGTTATTAATAGGACTGAATCTTTTAATAGTTTCCTCTGATACTTTGTAGACTATTGCGGCCTGAACCAAGAATACAATCGCACTTGTGTACTTTATATATCGTCGCTTAAGAACCAACACAGCCTTACCCACAATTTGGACAAAATAACGTTGAAACTTTCTTAATTTAAATTTCATGCCGGATAACGTCGCGTAGTCAGAATGTTGAAAATCAGCCGTTAAAAGCGCAAAAATCACCAATTTAATCAGTTTTTTTTTGGCAACACAAATTCCTAATCTAAGTTCAATGATCCTAACTATCCTGTTGTGTGAAAATGTGAGAACGTAGCGTTCCTACAGGAGGATATCTCAGGCTTTTGAAGGATATCTCAGGCTGTGATTGACGTATAGTTTTGAAATACTCGTAAATTTCTAAATTCAATATATTAATAAGAAAAAGCCCCTGCGTCCTTTTCTTCGAAAATTCGCTAAAACTGTTTTATTCTAAAACTAACAGTAATTTCACACTAAAATTTCTACTTTTAGCTTAATGTAGGCTCCGTATCTTATTGATCTAAAATGAATCAACGCTCAACTCGAAAAGTCGTGAGGGGTGACGATGGCTTAAGAAATGCTAGGATCAGTAGTGATGCTTCGGGGGTTTTTTTAAACTCAAATTTTGCAGTTGAAATTATTGAGAAACTATACTGTGGCAGTATTACCATTTTTAGAGTTTCCTACCATTACAGATACCTACTTGACACCTTGACCCAACAACTACTGCAAAATGGTTATATTGATCAAAACACCATCTCATGATTGAATGAGAATAAAATGTTGTTCTTAAGGGCCTGCTGGACCTAGCTTGGAAGGTTTTCGAATGATATCTCAGGCTGTGATTGACTTGAAGTTTTTAAATGTAGGGGAAGGGAAGGTTAGGAGAATTTTAAGGGGAAAAAATTAACTATAAATTCCCGAAATGAAACAGACTGACAAGTGACACCTCATTTTAAAGATTTTTAACTTGACCTAAAAATGTTTGGAAAAATGGGTTAGGCTGTGTTGCTGCTTAAGCGATTATTTGCACCGGCTGATGGAGATTGTGATGATAACGTCCTATAAGTATGTTGATGAATAACAAAGTCTGACATTTCGCGTTTTTCTGTAATCAACTTTCAAATAGGTATTATGTCACCAGTTAGTGACGCTGGTACTGGTAAACCCACATAAAGGGTTTAGGTAATTGTACCTGTCAGCAAACTAACACAAAAATTCAACGTTTTCCTCATGATGTTTTGTTGTGTGTTGTTTCAATACTTGTACAAATCTGTTTCAGAGCAATTTGAGAAAAAGTTGTTGATTTAAATAGAAAAATTAGGTAGTCAATTGGACAAATTCTTTTCTTCCAAGTATCGATTCATCGGCTTGTCGATTTTTTTTCTAAAAAAAATCGATACTCACACTACAATAGTTCATTCGTCCCCATTGAAATCTCTCTAAATTTGCCAATACAATATTGTCATTGTCGGCGTTCGTACATTAATAGCGAATTGTCAAGGCCCATTTGGTAATACCGAGTAATACGTAATATCGAGGGTCTCACGGCAACTCCCCACATCGTCATTTTTGGCCAAAATACCTAAGTTATGCATACCTACCATTCGAAGCGTCTTCTCCCGGCGGATCGACCAACTAAGTATAAGTTAAGTAACACTAAATCTCACGATTTATTTTACTGAATTACTCAGTAAACATAGTCATTGGCAGATGATTTTTTGGCTCTGCTGAAAAGTTGCCAAAATGACGATGTGGGAAGTTGCCGTGAGACCCTCGATATGCTCTGAATTCTCACAATGTGATTCCGAATTTCACGACTTGGACAGTCATGTCTGAGTTGTTGACGAAAAATCAACTTTAGGTGGTATATTGATTTCGAGGGGTTTGGTATCGGTTTTGGCGGTATATTCGATTCTTGGGTAGTGAATTTTATATTATTACGTAGAGCACGGATAGTACGGATTAATTGGGACCACCTTATCCGAATTAATAAAATTATTTTTTTTAAATCCGGATTTTCGATAATAGGCTGTTTTTATGCTTTAAAATTATAGAAACCTAACTGAAACCTCGAGAATTGCCAAATGTTTGTATGTAAACATGTGCAGTAGATAAGTACAGTTATAGCTGTTGTGAATTAATTACTGTTGTGTAGTACTGCAGTTTAATGAAACTGAAACAATATAGAATACAATTCACCACAAAACCTGAGGTACAGTACAAGTACAATACAGTAAAAAACTGTACAGTGCGAAGTTGGAGAATATTACACACTCTGTACATTGTTAGGGCTCTTAAAAAATTCTTTAATTGACTTCTGTACTGCAGTAGTTGCATTTGGCCCTTTTATTTTATTTTTTCAGGATAATCAGGATTATCACCGGTCCGAATTTATGACGTCCGGATTATTGGCGTTCTGCTGTACTATTTTTTGTAAACCAAATTTTTGTTTACTTTGCAATCGACTACCATTTCGCTTGTTCCCTTGAAATCGTTTCAGACTAAACGTATTGTGCGGATCAGATTATAGTAAACCTCAGGAAAATACTCGAAGTCTTGAGTTGTTAAGAGTGAAACTCGAAACAATACCAAGATCATTCGGCTTCCTTCGAAATAAACCTTTATTAGCGGCCTTAACGGAGTTTCATCGTGAGCAGAAGGAAAGAAGTTGGTGGAAATCCTACTCGAAGAAACAGACAATGCGAGGTTGGAACGGGAAGCTGCGGTCCGGCTAGTGATGGTGGAGGGGAGGGGAGTGACTGTGACGTGGTGGGGGTGGGGAGGGGAGGTTCGAACAGCTGATCGTTACTCCCCTCCACGAAGTTCTCCCTTCCCTTAACATTATCACCCCCCTCTACGTGTTGTCATGGTTACCGAGTAGTGGTGATGGGAAGGGATACTTCACTGTAGCAGGAAGCTAACCCCCCCCCCCCTCACCATCATCGCCCCCTCGCCAATACCCATTGCCCCCCCTAATCATATACTACATCTCATCTCCTTCCCTGTGCTTTCATTCGGATTAACCCTAATCTAACAATACTGAAAAGTAATAATCTTCTTTAGGCGAGTTTTCCAAAGGCTATACGCTGCAACGGCCACGACATTTTTATAAAACCTCTCCGATAAACAGACAGCCGTATCACACCACCCTAAATTCCTAGATGCCATAATGTACAAGTACTTACAGAATGTACAATATGTATCATCAAAGACGATAACCACTGCCAAATGGTGAAAAAGCTTCAGCCACGCAGCACGAATCGTTGAGCGAATTTCTAACTACATAATATGTATATTATACTCAGTCTACCCCTTGTTTATAAGATCACGAACATACATTGAAATCCAGGTACTGATTCAGAATGCTCGTATCGAAAAAAAGAAGTCAAAAATTGGTGTTTTAACAATTTTGAAGCCACTGCAATAGCGTTAATTTTGCCAAAAATTCGCTAATTTATCTGGGAGTTCTCAAACAAGTTGAGAAAAACGAACGGTTCTTGTTAAGAAAGGCAAGGCTACAGCCTCTCCACCTTCACAGATTGACTTGCTGTTTTGCACCGAGTTTCGTTTCAGCTTGAGACAGTGCATTTTAAACGATTTTTAACCCAATTATCTCAACCCAAAAAGTTTTAGAAACAAAAAACCGGATTTTTAGGCTACGTTTGGCCACTTTGACGAGTCTACAGCCTGGGTAACAGGACCAATCGACTTGACTTGACCAATGACCTAGTGCCATTTGAAAGATTTAACCTATTATCTCAACCCATGAACATTTTAGGATCAAAAAACTGAAATTTAGGTCATTTTTGGCCACTTTGGCGGATCCACAGCCTGTCAAGTTGAAATTTGGTGTGGATCTTCTTGGTGTTGATAATAGAAAAAGACCCTGACGGTTTCAAGTCGCTAGGTCTAAAGGGAGTCCAGTTATATCACTTCAAAAACCCTGTTCTTCACCCTCACCATGTTCTTCTTCTTATTGAGTTATATAGGCAAGGCTACAGCCTCTCCATTATTCTTGTTTAATTATTTGTATTTATTTATTTAGAATTTTAATAATGTAATAAATAATAGTTAATAATGTATTTAAATAATGTAATTAATTTGCTCAATTTAATAATTTGATAAATTGCTTTTATTCTTGCATCAACTTCAACAATAAAAAGATGTGATATCCCCCAAAAACTCTCTGATTTGTGTTGAATCTTAAAAAGCTGTAACGTTGAAGGAGGCTTTTTAAGCGATATTAGCTTGTATAATATGGTAAACGATCTTCTCGCCATTCCGCCAAGGGGAGATATTAGCGAGGCGAGGTGATTTTGAGAGGATCGTGTACAGTTGTCTAAGGTATTGAGTGGTTTAAAACAAATATCGTTATAAATCGGGGGATATTTGCGAGTGGACATCTGGACAGTATGCAAACTAGCTCAGGTCCCTCAAATTTTTCTACATTTTCTAAAAAATTTCGATAAATAATATGCATTTATGTGGCTTTTAAAAGTAATTCTGCATTAAAGGGCCGTTTCCCATCAACCCATTGAATCCTAATAATACAATTCATATGATCATCAGAAATAACTTAATTTTACTGCATGCCGCATAAACATTCTTCACCCCACCTAGAAATGAGATCAACTGAACCTTGTGAAGATATAAATGTTCTTTATAATGTCCCGACCCTTGACTAACTCATCCTCAAATATGCTTTTAACGGTGGACATAAATTCGTCTCCTAATTTTAACCAACCGAAACTGCCGACGTCCCGAAGCACTAGACGTTCTCGCCGGCAGACTTGAAACGACCGAAAATGTCTTTAGAAAAAGAAAAAAGAAATAGTTACCGAGTGAAAACTTGAGGACGGAGTTTTTGATGTTTGAAGATGATGAAAGCAGCGCCTTGTTCCGACGTGGGTCGGACTTGAGCGGTTCATCGTGATACGCCTGTACTATCATCTGAAATCTGACTTGTCAGCTCGGGACATTCTAACTAGTACTGATCGACAAGAGGATTTCAGTCCGGCGGTTATTGGCGATGATCTTGGACAAATCTAGACTCGAGTCCGTCCTGTGTTTGAAGGGTAATCACTCGAAATCAATGGAATGAAGGCTAACTTCCCCTTTATTTGTTGTATATCCACATTCAAGTATGGGATCATTTTGTGTGGGGTGGGGGGGGGGGGGAGCAGCTAAATCTTACATAAGGAAAGTTCAGATTATGCAAAATCAGCTGATTAGAATTATCCTGAATAAAAACCCAAGATACCCATCGGCTAAACTTCTTAAGCATTTTAATGTAAAAACTATTCAACAATTATTCTTGTTTCACTGTTGTGTTCATGTATTTGATAAGGGCATTTGTGAGAAACATTTAGCTTCTTTGGATAAAACCAGAAATTATGCTAAATCTGGTATTGTTCTTCCGAGAACTAATACAGAATTTTGTAAGAGAAACGCATATGTTCAGGCTTTGAAATTTTTCCATGTTAGAAATATAAATTTGTCTACCTTTACCAATGTTTTAAGTTTTAAGAAGATGCTGAATGGATGTATTCTTTCTTGATTTCTATTCCCCTTAATATAATTTAAAAAAAAGGAGTAGTATAACATACAAATAATTATAGGCCTGATATTATTAATATTGACATAAAATGTCCCAATGTGTTGCAGACTCGTATGCAAGCATTTCATCCAGTCTCAAGCGACGATCTTGAAACAAAACCAACTTCACTCAATGATTTACATAAAGTCCATTTACATGAATTCCCTACTCAACTTCTCAGATTAGAAATCAAATCGAGTATAGAAGTGTCATTGAGGAATGAATCCCATCCCAAATTTGTTTTGTCTCCTTAATTCACCTCATCCACCGGCCTCTCAGATAATATGACGTCGCAACACAGGCGACCAACTACATCAAAAGATATGACGCCAAACAGGTGCCGCCAAGAAAATCTCACAGGATATGACGTACGTGGACCGGCAGGGGGTGGATGACGTCAGACAAGTGGCCGGCAAGAACACCTCACAGGATATGACGTACGTAGACCGGCAGGGGGTGGATGACGTCAGACAAGTGGCCGGCATAACACTTCACAGGATATGACGTACGTGGACCGGAAGGGGGTTGATGACGTCAGACAAGTGGCTGGCAAGAACACCTCACAGGATATGACGTACGTGGATCGGCAGGGGTGGATGACGTCAGAGAAGTGGCCGGCAAGAACACCTCACAGGATATGATGACGTACGTAGACCGGCAGGGGTGGATGACGTCAGACAAGTGGCCGGCAAGAACACCTCACAGGATATGACGTACGTGGATCGGCAGGGGGTGGATGACGTCAGAGGGGTAAAGGGGAGCCAATTATAATAGTTCCTAACTGCATTGTTAGGTAGGTTTCTAACGATTGGCTATCAAAAATCCGAACAGGTGGAAGGCAGAGGATTGATTTTGCAAACTCTAAAGTAAACAGTCCACTCGCTCCTGTAGCCGAACCTCAGATGTCAACTTTAATCGCTACGATTCGCGAGGTTCAGCAAGCAGAAGTTATAGGTGGGCAGGTATTCCTTCATTATGCCTATTTATATTAATGTGCAAAGCAAAGACATAAAATGTCAAAAATATATATAAGTCTGACATAAATACCAAGAACAAATACGCAAGAAATGCGTTATAATTCGAGAGCTTTCGATCGAATGGAGAACGATTTTTGTCCGATGAAAACTACAGAAGTTTCATTTCCCTAACAACGGCTTCGTTGTAAGTGAAAATTATCATAAAATTTAGGTAACGCTTTTCGAGGACACTTTTTCGTGACAGTTTTCTATTTTAATGTGCCAAAGCAAAGACATAAAATGTCAAAAAAATTAAAAATATGCTTTCACGACTGCTGCCATAGCTTCTCCACCAGATAGCACAAGTTCTTAGGAACTTATTTTTTGGTGGGCGTCAGTTTCTTGTTATGTTCTCTTTTTTGGTTTATTATCTTCGATAATGAACCATTGGAATCCCCCAAAGAAAAAAAATTGTTAACCCCCCCTCAAAATTTGTTGGTTTACGTTTCAAGATACGTAGATTCAGAAAATCGAATATTCTTAGCATATTATGAGTAACTCATACGAACTGTTCTTTTAATTTTGTTTTGGTTTACCAGAAGTGTAATTTTTGTGTTGACATACAACACACCTGTTGAAATACAATATTGACAAACTGTAGTAACTTCTTAATCTCAACATCAAGTAGGTAGTTTGTAATCTTCAATAATTTTTCTTGTAAGTACCTTTTGTATTTTGGGATGCCAATAAATAAATAAAATAATAATAATAAATAATAACATCGTCTTGGTATATAATACGCGTGAAAAATTAAAAAAATGATAGTACCTACTGATAATAATTTGGCGTGTTTTCGTTCATGAAACACAATACCTACGTCGAAATACCTGCCGTACATTGCACACCTTATCAACCTACGGAAAATAAACTATCCGCCTAAGTTTCTTTACCTACATTTTAGTGCAAGACAATATCAGGAGACGTGAATGAATGAATGAATGAAAGCATGCTTTATTAATAAATGCAACAATTTTAACAAAAATAATTCATGGAGACACGCGGATAATCGTGGTCTCAGATGACCGTCCGATGAGTTCGCCGTGACAGCAATTTTAAGGGGAATTTATCACTAGACAACAATAATAAGTAATAACATATCAACAATAAACTCAAATCAAACTTTTGGTTTATTATCTTCGATAATGAACCATTGGAATCGCCCAAAGAAAACAATTGTTTAACCCCCCCCTCAAAATTTGTTGGTTTACGTTTCAAGATACGTAGATTCAGAAAATCGAATAAAAAAACTGTGCTTATTCTTGACACAACGGTTTATTATCTTCTTTGTGCAGATCACCTTTCTGTGTAGATCACACTGATCTGCATACAATATCCGGAATTGGAAGAATGGGCCAACAAAATTTGTTGGTTTGAAACCATTTAATGGTTTGAATAGGCGTCACTAGCTCAGGCATGGTCTATAAATTATTTATATACTTAAATGATGAGTGAAACCCTTTATTTTGCGGGCAGATGTAGGTGGTTGATGAGGGGGAGGCGTGAGTTGTCCCTCAATTCTGTCACCCTCTCTCCCCCCTCTCCGCCGCTCGCAACAAATACTTAAATTTAAATTGTGGGTGAATGTGAATGGAGGTGGGTGAGAAGGAGGAAAGCGGGGCAGATGAGGGGGGAGGCGGGAGTTGTTCTTACGCTCTCCCTCCCCCTCGCCACTCCCACGCCACAACTACTGCAATCTTTACACCCTCTCTCCACTCCCACGCCACAACTACTGCAATCGTTACACCCCTTCACCACTCCCCCCCGCCACAACTACTATAATCGTTACACCCCCTCACCACTACCACGCCACCACAGTTGTTACTAACAGTATTTACTACTGTAATCGTTGTTACTGTAACGCAGGAGTTGTTCTTACGCTCTCCCTCCCCTCTCCACTCCCCTCGCCACAACTACTGCAATCTTTACACTCTCTCTCCACTCCCACGCCACAACTACTGTAATCGTTACACCCCCTATCCGCTCTCCCGCCACAACTACTGTAACCGTTACACCCCCTCTCCACTCCCACGCCACAACTAATGTAATCGTTACATCCTCCCCTACACGTAGGTACATACAATTTATATTGTGGGTGGAAGTAGAGATGGCGTAGAAAGAGAACTCCACGACTCCCCTCCCTTTTCACCACTCCCACTGCAGTTAGTTCCACGAATATTACGAATCCAATCTAATCTTGGAGATTTAAACGCTACAAAAAAAGCGCTACCAACCGGTTTTACCATAAAAGTCGTTAAAAGTATGTAAAAATTCTTGACACAATGGCTTATCATCTTCTTTGTACAGATCAACCTTTATAACGATTGCACTTCCCCATTCTCTATATAAACCATAAATTCTCTATAAATAATCATCAATAAATATATTTTAAATGCTAGTCATAGTATGCGTATTTTCAAATCCCATATTCATTTAAAAATGTCTTTCTTTCTTTCTCAATGTCCAGGCTATCAAACAATATTTGACTAAATATGGACTTCCCGTCTTCAACATATCGAGGTAATCCTCCCATCCAATTTCCGTTCGAGGATACGTGGATGTATCCACCCCGATAACACCGTAGTATGTATTTTGGTACCTTTCTACCCCCAAAAGTTGTCCCTGCTCCTTAAACCTCCAGAACAGAATCAATATTTGAATCGGCGAATGTCGCTATTGGGTTTTTTGCATATTCGGGTTCTATATGGGCAGCTGCATCGTTACTGGTTCAACAAATGATACAATGGTTACTGGTCCAACAAATCAGTACGGTCCAATTAAACAATTTGCCAATATATACGGAACAGAACTGTTTTTTTTTTTCGGTTTTCCAAAACGTTGACATTCACCGATTCGTTCACTTCACCATTGATGAATATAACAATTAAATTGCAATTATAGAAACATAACTAAAACACATACCGACCTTCCTTCCTGAGGCGTCAAGGTGAGATCAAAACGTACTGAAATGCAAATGTTCAAAATGCATCGATATAATAATAATTATTATATTATAATTAATATTATTAGAATTATTATTATTAGTTTCACATAATAAGGCGTTTCTGATTATAAGAAGGTTTTTCAAAAAATTAATTGGAAAGATTTTATCATTGAAAACCCCAATTTTTCCTTAGCGGTAGGGATGGGATATATCGATATTTGGGGTTCGATATTTTAATATTGATATTCCAATTTTGATATTATCGGGATATCCATCATTTGTTCCGAATTTATCGATTCAACAAGAACGAGATTTTCTAATCAGGGTTGACATTTTTGTGTGCAAATCTGAACTTTTTACCTCAATTCTATCGAGAGTTATCTCTGAAATGACACATATATACATATAAAGCTACATACATACTACACATACATACTAGCTTGGTCATTTGAATACAACCTGCTTCTTCACACTAGTCAACCCCATCAACACATACATATAAATATATACTTATGATTTTTGGTGTCTTTTGGCAGTGAATTCTGGCTGGTCCAAAATGGACTTTGGTATAAAATTTGTTTGAAAATTCGAGTTTTCAAAATTTTGAACCGAGAACAATAGCCTCCTCTTCTTCGAAAATTCGCGAAAAACAAAAAAAAATTAACAGTCTGTGAGACTATGAGAGCGAATTTTCGAAGAAATAACTGCCCATCTTTCGATTGCTAAGATTGTGCAAATTTGAACTTCTTGACTCAATTCTATCGAGAGTTATCGTCTGGAATGACATACTTTAAAATATACATATGGTTTTCTGTGTCTTTTGGCAGTGAATTCAGAATGGTCTGAAACCCGACAATTTAATCCGCATATTTCAGAAATTCAAGGTTTAAAAATGTTGGACGGAGAACATTTTTTTCGAAAATGCGCTAAAATAAAAAAATGAAATAATCGTGATTAAAGCATCGAGCAAAGATTAATCTAACCGATTAAAAATTCACCAGTTATTTTGGGAATAATCGATTATTGCGATTTATCGATACCCACCCCTACATTCTTGTATTGAATATTGCGTTTTTGAAACCAATAATTCGTCTGATCATGACCTGTCATTCATCTCAGTTTATGATATTTGGCTTATATTTGGAGTATTAAAACCCAATTTGTTTTTTTGTTGCAGTATGAAACAGAGGAATTTGACGGGCAGTCGCCGGGACGTTACGGCGCGCCACCTCTCACACCCAAAAGCGGCCTGTACTCGTCTGAATACTACCTCGGTACGTACGAAAGATCTATTCTCAACCTGGGTACGTACAAATATCTACACGAATGAGGGGTTTTCTCACTTGGTTCAAACTAGTCCCAAATCTCTCGATACTTCAGTAATGACTGCGTTTGTCATTTACTTTCCTAGCCCCTGCCAATTTTGACCAAAACCAGTAGCTGTTGCACGTTGACAGTGTTTCGTACTTTGTGCACATTGCGAAGCTACAAGTAGCTAAATAAAACCAAACGAACTACTGTCAGCTTAATAAAACTTGTTGAAATAGCCACGTATTTCGGCTCATTCTTCAGAGCCTTCAGAATCTAGTTTATTTTAACATTCTTCAATACCAATCAAACATCACTAGATGATAAGAAGTCAATAAAAGAGACATTTGTGACAAAAACCGTTTCGTTCAACTGATTCGCCCTCAGTAATTCGCCGTCAGTAAAACCAAGAACCCCTTGATTTCACTAGATTCGATTAATGGTCGTCTATTTTTTACTGGTTCTGATTTGGCCATCTCACCAAGTGTTAATAAAATCTTCCTAAAATCACCATGTCTAGGCTTACAGAACGATAATGCACCAAGCAGCTAAAATTGAGTAACCACGCGAAATACCACCTTCAATTTTCCATACACCCCACTACGTTGTATTCGCTCCTTACACCTGTGATCCTGATGCTACGCGGATCGTAAGGAAATCGCTACAAAATCGCCTTTGGTTACTGGGAACGACAATAACAAAAAGTCTTAAGCTATCCGAAGTATACTTCCTACAATTTCCTATCTACTACTAAGTAACCAATCCTAACATCTTTTTCTCAATTTCACCCATGTTGTAATTCTCACATTAAATTACACGCTTAACACGGTTCAAAGTTTTGATTTGGTGGCGAAGTCAGCTTCTATTTTATCTGAATCATTTAGTTTTTGGACTAGTCCGTTCTTGTATGGAACCCCTCAATAATAGGTAGTATTAACCAATATTACTAAGTTTTTAGGTATTTACTAACACTCATGATTTAACAATACCGAGAGAATGTTTTCATAAATACTTTTCATGCATGATATTTTCAATTTAAATACCTACTGCCCTTCTCTGCTTTTTTGTCATAACTCATTAACTGACTTTTTTCTGCCATTGGAGCTTTATTAATTTTGTAATTTTATTATTTGTAGTTACAGATCTCATAATTTGTTGACATTGTATTACATTTACTCATCAACTATCGGCCGTTCCTCCTTGCGCATTTGGAGGTTGAAAGTCATTGATCCTCATTTTTGTCTATTGGCGATTTAGCTCAGTCAATGTAGACATCAAACTTTGCATGTGCGCATGTATATACGATTTTTTATATTTTGTTAGGACCCTTACGGGGTATAGGACCTTGTACGGGGTTTTTAGCCTGCTGGCATGGGTATTTTAAGGGACTTGATTAACATTGCACATATGGGATATGAAAGTAAAATTAACTAGCTTTCAGACGAAAAAAAGAACTTTTGGATCGGACAAGCAGTTTTGGAGTAAAGCGCCCCATACACTAAGTTTAACTGAAGATAATCGTAAGGCCGTCGAGCCAAAAGAGACCGACAAACGTGTTTTCGCCGAGAAGTGCGATTTACCGCAGGTTAGCCAATCTTTGAACGCGGGTGTTGGCCAAACTGCTGGACCGAATTTAATTTTATATGGGGTTCACCGACGCAGAATTTAACGCTCTTTAAGAAAGCTAAGCACAATGCTATGATATAAAATCTCTTCACCGTGCACGTATCAAGTCAGTTGGGTGCAGAATACCGGTTTTCCGCTTTTCGGTTTTTGTTGATTATTTGATCTAGAAGAACCATTCTGATCTTAAATTGAAGTGTATTAAATTGTCTTCAATTCATTCTCTCACGGCCTTTGTGTAGAACCAGTAGTTTGGCTGGTACGAGACTAGAAAAAAGATCGTAACATAAAAATTGCACGTTTTAGAAAATATGGCCTTCTTTGCAGAACTCTAAATTGTAGAAACGAACGCATATGCAAAGTTTGCCGTTTCTTGTGTCTACAAAGACTGGGCTAATTCTTGAAAGAATGAAACTGTCGATTTTCTAGACTAGATGACGTTCAAAATCACTCTATTATGGTTGCTTGATTTATGTGTTGTTGTAACTCAGAGCTTTTTACTGTAGGTAAATATCACTATGTAGGAGACTCATATTTACTCAAAACTCTCATATAAAAGCTTGAAATTTGCTACTTTAAAAACGACTGTTTTCACCTTTCGTACCTTCATAGTTTCTCGGTTACTTTTTTAAATCGAACTTCTGCTGCTCTTCTATTAACGACATGTTACGAAGTAGATTGGTTCTCTTGCATTCGCATTGTCAATTGTATGATCATTTTGATTGGATCATTTCTGATCGGTTTATTGTAGAAAATGGTGGTACAAACGGCTCAGGAGAGACTTGGACTTCTACCGCCTACTACGGAGGCGCACCAACGACCGTCGCACCCTACACCACCGCCAGCGCTGTCCACCACGAACCAATGGTATGTACTGGGAAATCGCCTGTAACTGATTTTGTATACGCGTAAACATGCTAGACACTGGTGATTTCAAAGAGCAGGCATATTTCCTGTCACGATTAACTGAAATTAAACTTGTTGATTCAACGATCAATGTGTAGATTGTAATGGGGAATCGGCGTCAATTGTCGATTCCGAATATCATCCTCCTGTTGCTTTGTACGGTCATAGAGTAACGTGTATTGCTAGCGATATTTATTTTAAAAAATGAGAGAGAGAAGAGAGAAAGAAATTTATTCCAAAAAAGAATAATAATATACATTAATTTGCAATAAATGGAATTACCCCGCAACCATAGGGCATGCTCTGTGCGGAGTTGCTTATTCTATGTTTCTATTTAAATATCGTATATTTAATTTTTCGTCCTCTTATATTTTATCGTTTATTAGAAAATAAAACAAGACAAGGATGGTGGATACAAGGAGCCCAGCTACACGTGTATAATAACACAAATTGTATTTCTTTCATCAACCTACAACTAAACTATATATATAGAGATAACAAAATGCAAATCTCAGTTCACATAAATGCTAGAGAGAACAGATTTCGAATTTTCTGGTCCCAGGGAAATTAACCAGGAAAACACCTTCTTTTTGTATACTGCAAGACTGAAATCTCAACGGGCAATTAACGGATTAGATATCGGATACTGTAGTATATGTGTAAATACGTAGTACATGGGATACATAGTATAGTAAATGTATAAATTTACTTGATATGAGGAGAAAACTTCAAAAAAGCCGGGCGCAGATTGAATGAAGCAGCGAAAATCGAGGGTACCGTATGGTAAAAAATAAAAATTGACGCAAATCCCCCCCCCCCCCATTGTCATTTAGTGGTAGATCAGTAGGTATTTCTAGTACATTCCTTCATTCGAGTTGTTGTTGTTTCTTTCCTTTACGTTAAGGTTAAGGCCTCCAGGCTGGAGTTCACGTAGTATATTATCCCCATTAGACCCCTCCTCCATAATTAACATATCACGAAAGTGTCGTTTGGTACACTACGTTGGAGTAAAGAAAGTACTTATTCAGCTATCACATTCTGCGCAGATTCGGTTTTATTTTTGGAGACTCTTCAGTCGCACCCCATATTTTCTGAAACAAGATGAATTATAATCGATGTTGCTGTTTTCGAAATTTAAAAAAAAATCGCTAGGTATATATATAAATAAAAACCATAGTATATATATTTGTCAAAAGTATTTATTCTGTTCTATGTGTGTTGTCAGATCTGTTGTTGATCAATGCGTCAATCTGAAATCCGTCCTCATTTTATAAAAATTATTTTTCTGAACCAACCGTTCGTTTTATTTCATGTACATTTTAAAGCCTCAGTATTTTACCACTGGTATCAGTAGGTTACTAGGTAGATAGTAGAAAACATGTAAAATGTGTAGTTCTTTGACGTCAACAGAATACATGACCTGTAAATGTACTCGTCATGTGTGCATAAATTATGTCATTATAGATCTGCTAATTATTGCACACTAGCAGCGGCTTTTATGTAAATAACCGCTTGTTTAATGTTTCTGGGGGTGAATTATTTTTGTAAGGGCAGCTGACCATCATTTTAGTTATTCTCCTAGCTTGTAGTTTCAAGAGAAGAAAAAAATTAACGCAACTCCATATTTTCTGTTTTATGATTGACCCTTATTTCAAACAGGGCTGCCTAAAGGGAGAGAACGCAATTCCTTGCCGTACCTACTATTTAAAACCAGAGGTGGGAATCGGTAGCATACGGCATAGCATACTTATACGAACGTATTAATTATTGTCTTGTTTGCAGGTCGGTTACATCCGGAGCGTTTCCCCAAGTTCGGGGCGCGAGCCGCTCCCGCCGATGTCCTCCCTCCGGACGCCTCACTCTCCCGGAGGTGGTCCGGTAGGTCCTGTACCGCCAGGGCCAGCACCTGTATCCACGGCCCCCGCACCAATTTATCTATCGCCTGCTACCCCCAATCCGCCAGGATCACACCCTAGTGACACCCTCGTCGGCAAAGCCCTCGCCTCAGTGAGTATTAAGTCCCTAAGTATAAAGGATTCTTTAAAGTGAACAATTCTTGTATAAACGACACTCAGTGAGTTGTTGATGGTAAACGTTACCTCCCCCCCCCCCCCTCTTCAAAAACGTGAAATTTTGCTTTTTCGTCATGGATACGGCAGTCCAGAGATTCGTGAGTCTCTGAGGGCCTGTGCTTCGACTCCTGGCTGAGTAATTATATTATTCCATGTCAAATCAACACACTGTTATCCTTCACCATCTCAGATTTTGGTGAAATTTGGTACATAGGTATTTTATAGAAATTAAGAAAAATACCGAATTTCAGCTCAATGTCTCAAACGATTTCCAAAATATGACTGTGTAAAGTTTCCAAAAACCGCAAAATGTTGACCTTCCGCGTCATTTTCAAATGGACGTATCAAATCTTCTAAACAAGATAGAGAGTTGAAATTTGAATCATCTTAAAGCCACTTATATGGGCTTTCATATGACATGCATCTGTAGGAGTTAAAATAATTTTTTTTCTTAATTCAAATGTCAAATTTGAATTTTTCAAAAAGCGCACTTTCAAATGAATTGAAAAAAATTCTTGCATTGGCAAGGTTGTTGCCGAAAAGTGTCATAAAAATTAAGATGGGTTGATTATTGAAATTATAATGACTATTTACATCAATATTTACTCTGACAAAATGTTTTCCCTATTGTGAAAAGGCTAGATGCTGGGAATTTTAACTTAAACACAACATTTTCACATGAATATTTAATGTGAACAGCAAATATGCAGTAACTAATATTGATTTTAGTATTCAGCAAAGAATTAGACCTAAGTTTCATTCAAACATTATTATTTTAAACACAAGGTTTTTATAAAAACCACGTACCAAGAATTTATTGACCGAGATAGAACGCAAGGACTTCCTGGCTTGAATCTGCAATGATATTGCCACATAAAGGACACATATGTCAAGAATGTATAATTAGTAAGATTATGGTAGTTATTAGTAGACATTATAATGAGTAAGATTATTGTAGTTTTTTTAGATGATTCTATTTTTAAACACACCATCAAATACCATTACCGATACCAATGTAATTAATTAGTGTATTATTACACAATGTTTAATAATACATAATATATGTGGATGAAATAACAAGTCAGTAAGCTGAGCTCTAACACCGATGTAAAAAAACTATGTACTGTAATTTTAAGCTCAATATGGTGTAGAGAAAACATGCACTGTAATTTTAAGCTTGATACTTCAAGAGCTTCACAAGTCTTTTTCTAAAAAGAAATACTAAAAAGTCATAAGTAATAGATATGACATGATACTTATGACTTTTTAGTATTTCTTTTTAGAAAAAGACTTGTGAAGCTCTTGAAGTATCAAGCTTAATATTACGGTACATGGTTTCTCTACACCATACTGTACAAAGTTTCTTTACATCAGCGTTAGAGCTAAGCTTACTGACTTGTTATTTCATACACAAGACTTGTTACACTTAGTATAACGGACATTTTTAAATAATTTTTAAAGTATGAACCCATTGCTCTCCCATCTTAATTTGTATGGCACTTATTTGTATGACACTACCTTGCCAATGCTTATGATTTTTTTCAATTGATTTGAAAGTGCGCTTTTTGAGAAATTCAAATTTGACGTTCTTTCAACCCTTATAGGTGCAAGTCGTAAGAAAGCCTATATAAATGGCTTTAAAATGATACCTACACATTTCTACTCTCTATCTTGTCTGGGAGAGCTGATCTTTTGCGATTTTTGGAAACTTTACACAGTCATATTTTGGGAACCGTTGAAGGTATTGCGCTGAAATTTGGTATTTTTCTTAGTTTCTATAAAGATAAACTATGTACCAAATTTCATCTCAATCTGAAATGGTGAAGGAAAAAAGTGTGTCGATTTGACCCAGGCTGTCTATCAGTTTGGCCAAGTGACTTGATAATTTAGTAGATGTTCATCTTGTAACAAACAAACTGTATTATTTAATATGATTATTAATAATTTATTAAGGTGGTAGAAACCTCAAGAAATTGTTTATGCCTCCTCTTTATGCTTTCAATGAACCCTTGGCTGAATTGAACCGCACCGAGGCAGAGCAAGGAGGAGGTTATGCTCGTCTGAAGACGACGTAGTTGTAAGTCTCAGGTTGACACCGACAGACATAATTACCAAGGATTGCTGCTGACCTCAGTCTAATGACTTTGAGAAACATTTGCACAAACTTGAGGTTAACTCCTGCCTCCGAAACCTTACGGAATGCCCTTCGGTGTCATCTTCAACCCGATTTCTCATTACGAAGCACCTCGGACTTGATCGGACAGTTTTGGGCGATGATAACCTGCGAGGGAGAGGTTCGCCCAAGCGGAACGTCCCTCCCCCTCTAGCTCGTCCCTGTAGTAATCTTAGCTTAGTTCTCGACCTGATGCTCCCACAGTTCCAGGCTCTTGAGTCGCGGAAGTCCGAGCGAAATGGATTGGAAAACGGTACGTCTGGTGTCGTTTAATAACTTGCCCCTTTCCTACAGTGATGGTGCTGATCTGGTCCTACGTTCGAGTTTATTAATTGGCACCGCAACCGAAATTCGATCGTGTTTTCCCACTTTAATGATGAAAATCACAAACTGCACTGATTAAACTCGATTGCAAAACCTGACTCGGAGGAATCGGCCCAAACTTGGCGCTGAGGATTTCAGCCATTTAAACGATTTCGAATGTCGAATGTTCCTCGGTTTTAAGATCTGTACTAACCCTATATTTACTCTTAATACCGCCACTTCAGTTGGTCGCTTTTTCCTGTTAAGACCTGTTTCTTGATTGGATTTTTTTATTTTATTTTTTAAACGTTTTTCAGATCTATCCGACGGAAGCGAGCGCGAGCAGCTACTCCTCCAACCCTTCAACTCCTGTCAGTTCACCACCTCCACTTCAAACGGTCGGTGGAGGTCCTCCGGGCGCTGCTGGTGGCCCCGGATGGCAATCGCCGCCCTTCGCACCCGGACAGCCTCCACAGGATGTTGGCCCAGTCAGAACCGTCGTTGCTGTACCACCGATGCACATGGTTCGTTCATGCTGTGGTTTTTTTTTCTTTTTCAAAAACCAAATTTTGATTCCACATTCCTTTTATATTTAAACGTATCAAGTCGACTAATAGTCATTTTCAACGTCCAATAACTACACTATTTATACTAAAAAGCTCAGAACTGAATCAACATTTAACATCCGAAGGACACAAACAGGTACAAACAATTACACAGGTCCAAAAAAAGTGGTCTGTTCTTTTGCAGAGACCCACCTTTTCTTATGTATTTTTCGACGGTGAATCCGAATCTGTACTCAAAATATGGGTTCCCAGTCGATTTTGGCGAGATAATCTTGAAATTCAATAATTCGCTAACACCAAAAAATCCCATTTTTAAGAGTTTTTTGAGGTTAGAGAAAAAACCAACGGTGATAGGATAAATTTGACTTCAGATTTGGATTTTTCAGAAAAAAATTACGTTGAAATTGATAATTCGAAAAAATTTTTTAAACATGGAATAACCTATGATAGGTAACTGGCTCTGTACAAAAAAATGTCGCAATTTAGGGTGTTTTAAATAAGATGAATCCCCGATCCTATCATCCGAAAACCAACTTTCGGTCCTGGAATCCACCTACCAGGGGTTTTTTGGATCGCTGATCACGAATATAATGTCAGATTTGTAATTTAGTTGCTCCAGAGGCCGCTTATCGGCAGCGATGTATCAAATGTATCGGTTTATTTTGAAAACTGCCCGAAATCGGATCAGCCGGAATGAACAAATAATTTTAAAAAAATTATGTTGCTTTATTAGCACTGTGCCCTTTGGATACAAATCTGACAGTCGTGATCAGCGATCCCAAAAACGCCTCTTAGGTGAATTCCAGGACCGAAAGTGGATTTTTGGATGATAGATTGGAGTTTCATTTCGACATACGAAATCAACAGATTTCCGATGTAGCGCCGGTTTCCGAGCTATATCACAGGTTAATCTAGGTCTAAAAAATATTTGAAATATCAATTTCGACGTATTTTTTTCCGTAGAATCCAAATCTGAAGTCAAATTTATCATCCTATCTCCGTTTTTTTTTTCTTAAACCTCAAAAAACTATGAAAAAATGGGATATTTTGGTGTTTTTCGGGATTATCTCGTCAAGATCGACTGGGACCCCCCCCCCCCCATATTTTGAGTGCAGAGTCGAATTCAGGGTTGAAAAATTCACGGGAATAGGTGGCTCTCGTCAAAAGAACAGACCACTTTTTTTTGTGGGCCGGTGTTATTGAAATTCCTCTCATAAATGTCAAAACGTCGAAAATGGATAGAGTTTGGTGGTTTTGATATCTGAAGATACCACCAAATTCACGTGATACACACAAGTTTACATCACGTTTCACCCATCATCAAGGTAGGTGTTGTACTTTTATTCCTGGTTGAAACCTGCCCACGGTCCGCTCTAATGGAATATAACTGCCACATCTGGGTAAGCTATTTGGTTTTTCGCACTCCTGATTTTTTTTTTCAATGTTTTTCTTTTCGGGTTTTTTCTCGTAGCACTTTTATGTTGTGCTTCTTTCTGATTCATTTTGGTTCTCACGCACGATATTTTTCGGAAAACTGGGACTTCCACCTCCAGCGTGCTTTGGTATCGACTTGTCATTCTTACGCAGGGTGACGTATTTCTCGATCTTCACAGCCATAGGCTGTTTCTTTCGTCAAAATTTCAAATATCTCCCATTTAAACACGCCCGACGGAATCGAAAAAAAAAATAGTTTCTCTGTGATACAATTGAATCACATTAAGGAAATAAAATCACATTCATGCAGCATAACTATAAGAGCGAATTTTTGAAGAAATAACTGGTTTTATGTAAAATGTCTCTATTGCACTGGTTTTATAACAAATTTTATCTCAATGTTTTGCCAAGTAACACCTCAGTTGGTAGGTTTTTCACTCTGAAGTCAGAATTACCGTATCTCATTCCGTTATCATATTACAGCAGATGAACCGTGAAGAACATCTCAAGTAACAACCACGTTTCTTCATCTTCAAAGTGCTCCACTTTGAGAACGGAATGAGATATCGCAATTCTGACTTCGTGTTAAGCCAGTGTTAAAATGAGGTGTCACTCGTCAGACTGTTTAATTTTTGGGATTTATGGGTAATTCCAAAACCCCCTTAGAGTGGCCCGATTCAGCCCATCTACGAATTTGGCCTTTCGATTGCCAAGACAGATTGTACGTCAAAATTTGAACTTTTTATCTTAATTCTATCGAGAGTTATCGTCTCGAATGACACTTCATAAATATGTATAAGTACATGAGATTTTTGGTGTCTTGCCAGTGAATTCTGGATAGTTTGGAACGGATTTTGGTTTGAAAATTTTTCGGTAATTCGAATTTTAAAAATTTTGGACCGAGAACAATAGCTTCCTTGTCTTAGAAAATTCGCTAAAAGGCACATACCTACCACGTTTTTACTCAAAATTTTGTGGGGTACGTCTAGTTTTCAAATCAACGAAAACCCAAATCCCGCTTCGCCCCTATAGAATGACACCCGAATCAAAAATTTTTATTTTAAATTTTAAACCTGCGTAGTCCCTTATTCCTGCACTAAACTTGAGTGTTTGACACCGCTCAGTTGTTATTCACGCGTATTTTCACTTGTTTGCTAAATAACACGTAAATAATGTTTTCTTGAGCTACCTCTAATACACAGTGGGCACAAGTGGGCTTTTCTCGAATTTCAGTTGGTTTATGTGTTTTGCGTTGCTTAGTTCAAATTTATGATGTTATTATTTTTTTTATGTTTATTAAATGTTTGCTTTATTATTTTTGGTTGTTTGATTTTGGTTTTGCGTTACGTGTGTTTTCTGTGATGAATTCAGGATCAACAGAGGTTGGACGATGCTATTGGTTTCCTCCGAGACCACGCCGAGGTAAGAGATTGACCTGACAATTGCCCCACAGTTTTGTATTTAATTTAAATTAAGTTAAATGAATTTGATGAATCGTTATTAATATTTACCTCGTTGTTAATCGGTTAATAGTTGTGGGGATCTCACTCGTACGAGTGGAAATCGAATTCGACGTTTACATTGCATTTAACGATATTTTCCTTTTGTGCAGGGAACGCGGATGGAGGAGAGATTAGACGACGCCATCAACGTGCTGCGGAACCACGCAGAAAGTCAACAGCTCCTTGCACATTGTCCACCGTCTCTGTACCACAACACCATCGACCTTGTGAGTCCGAGTACTTCTTGTATGGAAATGTTCCGGTTATCACAAGTAATTTTGAATGGTACCAAGCTCTAAGAGTGCTACGTATGGCTATGAGCTGGATTCACTGGTCATACTGGCCTAGAATGGACTTCAATCTTAAACATTTTTTTAACTTTCAACATGAATTTTCAATCAATAACCAGGTAAAATATCCGTGGGTTTCAATTTGAAACTTTCAAACGATGAATTGAATAGTCTGCACAAGTTTGATTTCCACAATTTAATAATAGCGTGGCGTGTTAAAATAAAATTAGCGACAAGATAAAGGATTTTTCAACGTGAAGATGTAAATGAATGCAAAATGAAGGCGCGGAATTCCAGAGGCTTATTAAAACCCGATCACCTATTCAGCCAGCCCTCTGACGTCATATGCTCTTACGGCATAGGCTGTGACGTACTAGTTGGACTCCTGCAAACCGTCTGACGTCATACGCTCGTGCGTCATAGGCTCTGACGTACTAGTTGGCCTTTGGCCAGCCGTCTGACGTCATAGGCTCTTACGGCATAGGCGTTGACGTACTAGTTGGCCATCTGCTAGCCGTCTGACGTCATACGCTCGTGCGTCATAGGCTCTGACGTACTAGTTGGCCTCCGGCCAGCCGTCTAACGTCATACGCTCGTGCGTCATAGGCTCTGACGTAGTGGCCCGCCTGTCGCTTGTGTTCTGACGTGATCTGAGGGAAAGGGTGAATCAAGGAAACAAATTTTTCCCGTTTCAGTTTATGTGCCAAAGCAAAGACATGAAAATGTCAAAAAATGTCAACTCCATCCTGTTGTTGATACAGTCGAGAATTAAAATTTAATGCTTGCATACGAGTCTGCAACACATTGGGACATTTTATGTCTTTAAAGAAGTGATTCAAGAACCTTCGAACAATGCTACATCACCTACCCCAGTAGCGTAGTTGTTATACTTAATTGTAGGGTTCATCATAAATTATGAAGCTTGCATTCGTATAGACAATATAAATTGTTGAGAATGATCACCTGTGTGTAAACAATTATTTAAACAATCACGCTCACACCGCAGCTTGTCGGCCACGCACTCCGTAGTGGTTAACGTAATATGGTTAGGTAAATCGGGAGCTATCCAACGAGTGGTGAACGATTTTTGTACGATGATAACTGGCGAAGATAAAGTTCCGTAGCACCGAATCGGTTGTAAGCGAAAATCATCAGAAATTTTCGTGACGATTTCGTGTAACGCTTTTGTGTAACGTTTTTCGAGTTATGTTTTTCGAGTTATTTTTCGAGTTTTTCGAGTTATGTTATATAAAATGTCAAAATATGGGACTTGGAGAACCTCAAAGTTTGAATCAGGCATTCGAATCTAGTTACAAACCATGCCTTATAACTTATTCCTCCCTGGTAACCACTTGATTGAAACAACTAGTTATTAATATCTTGCAATCTTGGTTATAACGTAACTTCAACGTATAAGATACATAATGAACTACCAATGTATTATACTGTCTGGCCTAATCAGTGAAAGATAAACCAATGTATAAATTAGTGGGCATAAATGGGTTACCTATTTTGATTGCCTTTTGCCATAATACAGGGTTATTCTAAATTATGAACCCATTTTAATGAATTCGTATTTATTAAGTATAAATGAAAAGTGAATCATTTATACACCAATGGAAAGAGGAAATTTCAGAGTTTTTAAACCTTAATATGCACGAAATTGGGCGGCGGTAGTTCCAGAAACGGCCGCTAGAGCCACTCAACTGACTGTGAAACACAATGGCGGTCGAGAGGCCTAGCGGCGGTTTCTGGAACTTTTTTTTTAATTATCTTTATTATTACTACTGTATATACATCTAGTAAGTTCACTCTGTTAGTTAATTTTAACGTATTTTGGTTCATAGATCACCACCTACTACCACTCATCACATCACTTTAGTGAAATGTAACTAGGTCCAGGGGTTTGGTCCTTTTCAGCCTTTGTACATCGCCGCTGTTGTGCAGAAGATTCAGTACTTCAACATTCCTGTGCTTGTGGAGACGGTTTTCATGGTCCGTTACTTGATTTTTAACAACTTCGTTCACCATCTTGACTTAAGATCGCGATGGAGATCATCCGTTCGAACATACCAGGGGGCATTAACTATGCTCCTGAGAATTTAGCTTTGCGTTGGTAGGATTATTTTCAAGTTGCTCCTCTTAGTGCAGCCCCATAACTGGCAGCCGAAAGCCCAAATCGGTTTGATCACTTGCTCGTACAGTAGCATTTGGTTATGTATAGGCAGTTGGGATTTTCTCCCAATAAGCCAGTACACCTTCTTGAATTTTAGGTTGATTCCTTCCTTCTTCTTCTTTATGTGCTCCTTCCAGCGGAGCTTGGCATCGAGGGTCATTCCACGGTACTTAGCAGTATCAGCTTATGGGACGATTTGGGAGTTTATTTCCGGTATTGGGCTCACTTTGCTGTATGTAAAGTTAATGTGTGTTGACTTTACTTCGTTGAGTTTTATTCTCCATTTTTTGGTCCATTGATGGATACTGTTCACGGATTCCTGTAGTTTACTCGAGGCTTCTTCAACTGTGGGACCAACAGCCAGGATTGCTGTGTCATCTGCAAATCTCGCTGTCACAGCTTCTGTTGGATTTGGGAGATCCCTCGTGTATAGTAGATAGAGTACTCCCAAGGACGCGACCCCGGGGTACTCCTGCTTTTATGTGTCGCAATTGGGAGTATTCTTCCTCGTGTTTTACCCTGAAATGCCTTTCCGTAAGATAAGACACAACAATCCTATAATACTGTGCAGGGAGATCCCTTTATAGCTTTGCTTTGAAGTCCCTTATGCCAGACTTTTTCAAACGCCTGAGAGACGTCAAGGAACACTGCTGAGCAGATTTCCTTCTCTTCGAAGCATTTCTCTATCACGCTGGTGAATGCTGCTCTCTGAATCTGAATTAATGATCAGGGATTAAATTTCTTTCCTCGATTATAGGTTTTAATCTCTTTAAGAGGAGTTTCTCAAAGAGCTTGGATATTATTGGTAGAAGGGAGATGGGACTGAAAAATGTTTCTGGAACTGCCGCCCAATTTCGTGCATGTGAAGGTTTAAAAACTCTGAAACTTCACCTTTACATTGGTGTATAAATTATACATTTTTTAGTTCATACTTGAATAGATACAAATTTATTAAATTGGGTCCACCATTTAGAATAACCCTTTATTATGTTCAGCGTTGACTCAATAATCACACTGATGAGCTATACGCAGTATACGTAACTGATGAGCTGCCTATACGTAACTTCATAAATCTACAGTGCAAGTAACTGATCAATCTATTCATCCAGGCGAATCCTCATGGTGTCTACACTGGGATGCCTCCTGGCGAAATGGACCCGGCAACCGCAGTCAAACTCGAACGTCTTTCCACAGCAAGTGAGTAGATCTACACAATATGTTATATGTAATTCTCTCTATGATATTTCACTGTAAAACTCCGTAGCTCTAATATTATTTAAAAGAGGAGCAAGTTAGTTATTGTGTTATTTTGAGTATTACACTGTTCTTGAAGCACCTGAATGAATTGATGTCGATATGTTGAGATCGGTGTCGTCATTTCGACCTGGCGAACCAAAACCGTAAATTCCTCTGATTTCGGAAAACTTCCAAGCGGTATAGGTACCTTAGTAGCTCCTTGCAATACTTCGAAGATTCTCTATGCGTTCGCTCGTCAGGGATACCGTTTGTTTCAGAAGATGTCCTCATGAGCAAATTTTGCGCCGAAAAGAGGAAAGATGTGACGGACTGCGACTCGAAGCCCAGCAGCTCCGATCTCCTCGTCGCATCGCCAGGGAGCGGCGGCGGTAAAGGCAGCGGCAAAAGAGTTCGCAGATAGTGAGTATCACATGCGTTGAAATTCCTGAAACTTTCAGATTCTAGTGTTCTGTGACGCTGTGAGGTTGGGGGACCATGGCTTGGCGTGAGTGGGGCAAGTCCAATCCTGCAAAGCACTTAGACATGGAAAGCGGTAGGTCCTCCCAAAGGTTCTGATGGAAGGCTGCGACCATTCATGGCTTAGAGGCTCGTGACTGAGGGGACCGGGTGCCTGGTGACTGGGTGACTGGAGGGACTGGGTGCCTGGTCCCCTGCAGGCCACCGGAGCAACGCCCTCTGTGCAAAGCTCCACCGGCCTGCACTCCAACAGAGGTTGGATTCGTGGTGGTCGTGAACTTGCTAGAAAGCACCTGTGTAGTTTTCCCTCGCCCCAAACCCTGATGTTGGGCAGGACCCCCCTGTTAGAAGACGAAAGTCAGTTGACCAGGGGGTCCACAGTTCCACATGTGACGCTGCGAGGAAAGGGATTGGTGTAGGTCTAGATTTGTTGATCGGTGGAGTACGTATTAGCGTGGCAAACATTTTAATTGTGACGAAGATGATGAAGATTCGTTGCTGTGATCCATCATAGCTCATAGGCTTTTTCCAAGCTCAACCCAGTAAGTACCCAAATGTCTTAACGGACGGTGGTTGCAACGAAATAGTGGAAGTCAATAACGAAAAAAAATATTTCCTCAAAAACACATAATTTACTGTCGACCGGTTTTGGCTGTTACGCCATCATCAGTGCAACACATAATGAGGATGAAGTGAGAGGACGTCTACTTGTATGTTCAAGAGTGAAAGAAGGTGCTGCCTTCTGATTGGTACATGTTTATTTCTAAAAGTATATTTTGAAATGTGATTGTGGGATTAAATATGTAGGACAGACAGGTAGAAAGCGTATGGGTGGGATGAAGGAGCATAGGGGTGATCCTTAGTCTTAGAAGGGCGAGGGTGGCATTTGAGAATCACTCATTTGAAGACGCCTATAGAATCAAATACGAAATGGTAAGAATACCCCACCAGTTGAGATAGTAAGGGCTCAAAACTGGATACATTGGAGCCTTTGGAAATCCAGAGAATACATCAATTAGGTGTCTCTGTAAATGGTACTCCTGGGTCAAATCAAAGGGAAATGCCTAATTTTACTTGTACCATTTACAGAGACGCCTAATTGATGTATTCTCTGGATTTCCAAAGACTCCAATGTATCTAGTTTTGAGCCCTTACTATCTCAACTGGTGGGGTATTCTTACCATTTCGTATTAAATATTATTAAATTTTGATTCTATGGGCTTCTTCAAATGAGTGATTCTCAAATGCCACCCTCGATCTGTAACTGATCTTTTCCTCCTTAGCCAATCAGAAGGCTCCTTTCACTTTTGAACCGTATATATGCAGATGCCCACATGTAATCTACAGTGCAGTATTTATTTTTAGGATTTTTCAATTTAATGGACACCGATTGTTAATTTCAATACTGGTAGCAGTCAGCTAATGTGTGTTGTTTGGTGAAGAGGAGATGAGGGTTGGTGTCAGGGGTTTTCAAGCGTGGGTGATGGTAAACTAAGCCCCAATCCGGGGTAGCCGATGTAAACTGAGCCCAATCCTTCCTACTTGCTCAACCCTTTGATGTGTAAACTCAGCCCAGGATGCACTCATACTCGTAATCTCCTCAACTTGTTCACTGTAAACTGAGCCCAAGGAACCAGTTAAAAGTAGCCGTTCATTCCACCAAATTTTATTAAGAGTATTTTTATATTCCGCAACCTCGTCCACTTGATCTATGTGTCCAACTAATCTATATGGTACTAATCTGTTGATAACACACATTCGCACATGACATATGTACTCGTAGTTTGGGTACCCGTTCTCTTGGAGAAACTGATAGACTCCTGGGGCTGGGCTGAGATTACAACTCGCATCAATGAGACATTTAGAGGGCTGGGCTGAGTTTACATTTAGATAAGACAGTCTGGCCCTCGGCCCACCAAGATTACACCCGCCCTTCAGCGTGATGGATTCTAATCTGACACAAAATCTGAAATTCGCAGTCAGGTCAAGTTTTTGAGACCTTGGTAGTAGCTCATATACTTATTTTCTAGTTACGTTTGAGTATTGAAAGTAGCACTTCAAAAAATCCCAATTAATTTTTCACTTTCAACCAATATTTCCATGTTTTTTGAGGAGCAGAATCCGAATTTGAAATCCGATACCACCCAATCTTCTTCCAGCCCACGGAAAACAGCGGTAAAGTTGACAAAGTACAAACAAAAAATCCACAAAAAAAACTCTGTTTTATAGGTACTTTTTGTAAATTCATTTTTTTTGTTTAAAACAACGGCAGATAGAAGAAATTTTGGTTCCAAAATCGGATTCAGCATGAAAAATCCTGTATGAATTGCTCTCTTTTATTTGTCAAATCTCAAAAATAAGTCGCTGGTACGTCCAATTTGTTCATTTGGGTGAGGATAATAATTATTATTGTTTGATTAGTGCAGTTTGAATTAGTTGTTTCACCCAAGACAATATCCAAAGGACCACTGTGATTGTGGCCAAATGGTCAATGCAGTGCAGGGATGGGATACCGATATCCGATATTATCGATATATATCGATATCCCAACAGGCAATATCGGTATCGGGTTGATCAGCTCCACCTATGTCCGGCATGGCTGCGGCCAGGACGGTGAAACTGAAAGAAGAAGAAGATGGAAGAAGGGTTGATCAGCTAATCGTCTGTATTATAGATAACACAGTAGATCTACTGCTATCTAGGTTGTTGTCTAACCTTCTTTGTTCTACCTACCTGCTGATGACTTCTTCTTTTGATTATTTAATTCCAGTCTTAAATTATCATTATTTTTTTTTTTTTTTTTTAGAATTTTAAAATAAAATAAAGATTTGGCGTGGGTAGCAGTAATTTTGTATTTTTTCGTCACATTGAATAAAAAGTATTGGGCAAATTCCCTTACTTCTTGAGGTCAATAGATTCCCCCTATAAACACTTGATCCATGAAATGCAATTGAACAGTTACAATTAAGAATAAAGTAGGTCCCTAACTATCTAAGCGAGTGGGTAATGTAATAAAAATGTTCAGAGAAAAAGAAAACTTTTCATGAGGATATTAATATAATTATTACATTAAAAAATATTAATACCGATATCGATGTTGGCTGATATCGATATTATGAAGCCGATATTCCATTGGTATCATACCATTCTTTCGATATTGATATCGATACTGATTTCGATATTCAGCTTTCGATATCCCATCCCTCATGCAGTGGTCGTATACTTAAATGTTCACTAATCAATAATTTTTTTTTTTTTTGTCCTCTCAAATACCATCAGCAGTTAACTGAATGTTGTTTCCTTTTTAGTAAAGATAATCAGCCCCCTTTTCCGCTGGCGGTGGGGAGGGGCCCCGCGGCTGAGCTCGTGAGTGGGGCCTCGGCTGGGGCCCCTTTCTCATCACCGCTACTTCATTCCAACAATAGGTATAATATGTCCACCATATCATATAATATATATTTACTTATACTGGTCACAAGATTTATTTATACGCCTTATAAGTGTTGCATTCGAGATTTTATGGTATAAGTGAGAACAAAATGTCGTCCCTTGATCAAAATGGAGATTCGTAATATCGTAAGATGAACATCTCAAGGCCCACTTTTGTTCTAACGTTGTTCAATCTTGAGGCGTTTGCTATCAAAACCAGCTCAATCCATATTTTTCTGAAATCCACTTTTTTGTGTCCATATTTTGAAAGTTTAAATGGTCTTTCATAATCTAACGAAGGGATATAGCTCAAATCCATCTCATTCCAACCCAAAACTAGATGAAAGGATTTGCCTTCTGGATCAAATCCAAGCTCATTCCAAGCTTTTGCCATCTCCCACCAGGAGAGCTCGCATCCACCTTTTCTGCATTTTATTTAAAATGTTATTTTTCTTTGATTAAAAAAACAAAAAACAAACAAAACAAATTCCATTAAATTCCAAATTTTGGTGTTGCAATTTATGACCTTTTTCACATTGTACCAAAGTTTATGTCTCAACTGTGAAATTTCAGATCATTTGAAAAAGTTAAGTGGATGTCATTTATTTAAAACTCGTAAAAACACAAATATTAACTGGTAAACTGGAAAAAACGAATTTCTCACAACTTAGTTGAACAAAAAAAACTGAAAAAAAGCATGAAAAATCGTGTTTTTGCATCAAAATTACCTCATTCCAACCTAATTAGTGTAATTACGCCCAAGGTAAAAGCACTTGCAATGAAAATGAAAAACTACTCAAATTCTAGGCGGTTATACCTACAATTTAAAACTTAAAAAAATTTAGCTTTAGAACTCTGGACGTGAGACGTTTTTTGTCTCTCCTGTGAAATTTCCAAAAATGGAATCAGCTGGTTATGATAGCAAACGCCTCAATTGGACATTCAATAAAGCACCTTGGAAAAGGGGTCTGGAGTTTGATCAAATCTGTAATAACCACGTTGAGACGAAAGAAGTCATTAGTGTAGCATGAACGTCTCCACAGGTCACTGTGAGCTGACGTTGAGATCCCCCATTTCTTTGTCATCACTAAACAACGTTCTGAACGCATTCTGAAACCACAAATTTTGAAAACATTGTCAGAACACTTGTGTAAGCGGTAAAGCAATTGTTGTAGCACTTATGAAGGCGCGTTTATAGCCCTTTTTTACCTCCTTCAGTCCAACTGATTCAAACGATACGAAGAAATTAACGAGTTGTTCGTATCTTCACCTTTCAGTTGTTCCAGTGTCGAAGACGATGATGAAGATCAAAGTCAAAAAGCCCACAGAGAAAAAGAACGTAGGCAGGCCAACAACATTAGGGAAAGGTGAGTACTTGAGTGAATAACTCCCCAACAAATCGGTAGCTTTATGATATTAGTCACTATTATAGTGACTATAATATCAACTTGATATAATATCAACTTTTTCATCTATTATAGTGACTAAATCAACTATTATAGTGACTATAATATCAACTTTATATACACGGCCAAATGATTGGTTTTTCTTCAAAATTTTTGCTGTTTTCGAATGGAAGAATTCATTTGTTTTCAACACTATTCACAATTGATTAACGATCCCAAATCAAACATGGCGAATTAATTGGCATCAATTAAGTATGTGTAAATAGTATTTATATTTCAACAGATTAATATTATTATCATTTATTTTTATTTTTTCAATTAAGTAGTGAGTGTGCTCCATCGACTACGGCGCGTGTTTAAGTACTTTTGGTTATTAATTGGCCAAGTGCACTGGAGGTTAGAATCATATCCTGAAGAGATCGTGTTTAAGTGCTGTTAATTTGTAATGGGGAGTTCGTTGTAACTTGGTTTATTCTTGTTGGTTAGTTTCGCTCGTAACGTTGTTAATTGGTGTGGGGGAGGATCACCCACCTCCAGCCACAATTTAAGTTTCATGTACGGGTGGGTGGGGGATGTAACGATCACAGGCAAACCCTTCGATCACTTCATCAACCACTTACATCTGCTCGCTTTCCTCTCTCTCACAAAGGGCGGGTGGTGGTGGGGGGAGGTTACGAACAAACCCCCGTCAACTCTGATCGGTAACATCGTATTCACCCACTTCCACCCACATTTTAAATTTCATTTACGGGTGGGTGGGGGATGTAACGATCACAGGCAACCCCTCCCCCCCCCCCTTCGATCACTTCATCAACCACTTACATCTGCCCGTTTTCCTCTCTCTCACAAAGGGCGGGTGGTGGTGGGGGGAGGTTACGAACAAACCCCCGTCAACTCTGATCGCTAGCATCATATTCACCCACTTTCACCCACATTTTAAATTTTATGTACGGGTGGGTGGGGGATGTAACGATCACAGGCAACCCCCCCCCCCCCTTCCATCACTTACATCTGGCCGCTTTCCTCTCTCTCACAAAGGGCGGGTGGTGGTGGGGGGAGGATGCGAACAAACCCCCGTCAACTCTGATCGCTAGCATCGTGTTCACCCACTTCCACCCACAATTTAATTTTCATGTACGGGTGGGTGGGGGATGTAACGATCACAGGCAACCCCCCCCCTTCCATCACTTACATCTGCCCGCTTTCCTCTCTCTCACAAAGGGCGGGTGGCGGTGGGGGGAGGATGCGAACAAACCCCCGTCAACTCTGATGGCTAGCCTCGTATTCACCCACTTCCACCCACATTTTAAATTTCATGTACGGGTGGGTGGAGGATGTAACGATCACAGGCAACCCCCCCCCCCTCCGATCACTTCATCAACCACCTACATCTGCCCGCTTTCCTCTGAAGTTGACGTGTTCGGTCTCAACGATTATTTCTGTCAACTGGGCTCCGATCATAATATTGACTCGCGGCCCAATCAGCAACATAAAAATGATAGTGCTGTCCAGTTTAATTTCACCCCAGTAACGTCTGACGAAGTTAAAACAGCAATAAAAAGTATTTCCTCTAAAGCAATGGGTCCAGACAATATAATAATTTCGCGGTTTTTTTCTATGCAGTCTTATAGTGAATTTAATGTATTACAATTGCCCCGATGTCTTCGCATAGGAGTGCGTAGAATCCGAAATGGTGGACCCTTCGAAGTGTCCTATGGTACAGCACTGCTGTTTTACTATGGAACAAGGGTTGTTGTACCCCTGGAATGCAATATTTTTGATGGCACACTGAGGCTGGCACTTAGGAAGTTGTATTGATATCGTTTTATTGATATTCACAAAAAAAGTCTTGTTTTTCATGTCAGTCGTACATTTGGGTGACCTAAGGACTTTCACCAAACTAAGGAATTCAGTGTTTTGGTGTAGGTGTCCCATGGTACAACTGATCGCCATTTCGACTTTGATATGACATCGCAATTTTTAGACATTTGAGTGAACAGTACATAGAGATTTTGAAATCTTCAATACCACTCACACAAAATCTGGAAGAAGAAAAATTGTTCAGTTTGGTGTCTGAAATTAAAAAAATATTGTAAAAAGTTGAAACGAGAAGTAATCGCTATGAAACTATACCAACTACTTACTGAAGTTCATGAGAATCGTTGTTAACAACATCACAGACCGAAATATCCTCCCACTGTCAGAATGTTATTATCAATATCCCATGGTACAAGTGTATTCAAGGTACAACGGCTCCCCTTTCGTTTTGAGTCCAGAGAGAAGTTTACCATGATTTATGCCTTGGAAGGAGACTCCCAACACTAGTTCCAATTGTGGATGACGATCCCGAATGAATACTAGTATTTTGATTGTATAGTTTAACCTGGTTTGTGCACTTGGTCAGTGAATGAGGCGGTTACGTGTTGCGTGGAGAAGTTAGTCAGGTGAAGATACCATTTGGCGAATGATGTCTTTCCATTGACTTACTGTTGAGGCGGTTTTACTAAAAAATACAATAGACTTGTAGAGGTGGGAAGGATTTTCATAATTGACGTTATGGAAATAATGTAATTAATTGGAGGACTTCTTGTCGGTGGAGTGAGAGGATGCTAAACCTCTCAAGTATCATGCGCAGTGACGACGAGGCAACAAGCTGCAGCGAAGACCCCGAGTTGAAGGCTCAACGGGAGAAGGAGCGGCGGCAAGCCAACAACGCACGAGAGAGGTAAAAAATTCGGATTTAGACTCGAATTCTTGATCCTCGTCAAAAACAGAAGAACGAAATGGGACGGGGAAAGTGGTGGAAATCTGAGATGATTTGGGTAGTTGAAACAGTCGTCCTTGAGACAGTCGTGGATCGGACAATCTGTGTGTTGCTGTGGGGGTCTCTTTCCACGACAGAGAAATAAGGGAGCGTCTCAAAATACGACCGCAACTTGAAAGTTCCCAACAAACCGCAATTTCCGGACATGAATACGGGATTGACTTTATTTGGTGAGGATTTGAAGTCCTGCTCAACTCCTTAGTCGCGACGCCCCATTGAATATAAATGTACGGTTGAGGTCCTACTCGCCTTCGTTTGAACACCGCTTGTGTTTTCGGGTCGTGGGGAGTGAGTGCATTTCTGGCGATAAAGTTCTGAAAATAAAGACGTCTTGAAATCCCAACTTTGATGTCTTGGTAACTGTGCTCCTTCCCAGGGCTGTGGACATATTGAACTAACAGAGTGGCATTTCGAGGCTTTGACAGCGGTCAAGATTAACAGAGGTTTGAAAAACTTGAAAGTATCGCTGTTCAAATAAGCCCGAATCGGTTAATCTCCATATAGTCGCTTAAGATCTATCATGGCCTATCTGAAAAACGGAAATTTTACAAAAAACTGATTTGCAACTCCATCTTTCATGATGGTAATGCATTTTTTATTAATGCATATTTAATATAGAAAAATCTCAGTAGAGATGTTTATGCAATGTTTCCTCTCTGTTTGGAAATCAAATGATTTGAGATAAGTCAGTATCACTTGTTCGCCTTTTTCTCCGGTTTCTAGTTGAAGTGTCCCGGAACCAGTGATACCATCGCACGGGGAATTGGAAAAAACATGAAAAAAAACCAAAGCAAATTCAAACCCTCATTTTTTAAGATAGGCCATGTATAACGACAATATGACAATTGTCAGCGCGAAGATTTCTCGAGCCCCTCTGGCAAAGGAGGTACGTTCTATAGGTGGGACTTGGATCTCTATTCCCTCACACTGGCAAAGACTTTGATAATATAGAAATATGGCTCAATTCACTCGGTAAAGTCAGAAGAATTGACAGATCCCACACTAAATTTGTACAGCTTTCGTTAAAATTCACACTCATACATGTCATGTCCAGTAGTTATAGAAATTTATCTTGCAAAAAGTGGTGTAAAAGATTTTATGGTTTTAATCGGTCTGTGTGGGACCCAATAACATGAATTGAGAGGTTGCACACAAAATTTCGAACGGCAGAACTGTTGGTACCTAGCCAAAAAACCTCGAAATTTTCGGACTTTTTTCTGTTTTTGGCTGATAACTCCAAAACTCACTCTTACGCCAAAAGTCACTATATACAAAACTAAAGTTGATAAAATTCCGCGTCGATTGAAAAACGAAAGTCCGAAATCGGCCGAATAGAAAATGTTTTACGATTGATCAAAAAAATGGCGATTTTTTCCAATTTTTGCAAAAACTGACACTAGTCGATTTTCAATGTGCTTTACTGCTACAACATCAAACCCAATCGCCGATCCCTCGCACTAAAACTTGAAGAGCATCAATCTGAAAGTCAAAAAATCTTTTGCCGTTCGAAATTTTGTGTGCAAACTCTGAATTCGTGTTATCGGGTCCCACGCAGACCGATTAAAACTATCAAATCTTTTACACCAACTTTTGCAAGGTACGGCCTCTTCAATTGCTCCCCCTTCTGGACTATTAGAAATTCTTATAAACTCGATGTAATCTCGTCTTGTCCTGCTTACTGATGACAACGTCAAACTGTTCAATCGGCGAACCACTGTAATATTCAAAATTGGATGTTTATCTGGATTGATTAGTTTTAACTAATGGGTTATCTTATATGAGCGTTGATGAGGAGTTTTGAAGGGTTCAAGAAATTCCGCTTCCCAATCAACACATCGGATTGTCCGCTGCCCTCTGTCAAGTTGTCCAGTGAACTCAGGAAAGGACCTCGAAGTGGCCTGAAAAACTCTGGGAATCGTTCTAAAACCTCAACATAGTCATGACAACGAGAAACACGAGTTTTTATCCCCTCAGGGATTGAGCTTAACTTTTGGCGCCCAGAAAACGTCGAAATCGTCGGACTTTCTCATGTTATTCGCTTATAACTCCTAAACAACGCATCCTAACAGAAAACCTTACAAAGACACAAATTAAAGAGCATTAAATTCTACGTCGATTCACCCTCCAACTTTAAAATTGGATCAATTCATAGGGTACCTAGTAATCGACGGCTGAAAAACGACCATTTTCCCCATATTGGCTAAAATGTACCATTTGACGACGCATCTAAAGTACTGGTCCTGTCAAAGCACTCTTGCAATCAAAGTTGTAGAGATTTTAACGGCAAGTTCAAAGAACACTTAAATTTAAAATTCGACCAATTTTAACATCTTGTTGTGATAACGCAAGTCGCTTTCGTCTTGACGTCACGCACATGAGCTTGGTAGGTTCTAATACATCAGCAATAAAGTCCTTTTCCTAAAGTCTAAAGTCTTAAGGTTCTAAAGTCATTTTAAAAAGTGTACTCGACCAGTTAATAATAAACCTGTGCCTCTCTCCTCGTCTTAATTAAAATACATCTAATTCCTGACCATTATTTGTGTATTTAATAGAATATTTTCAGCAATTATTCGTTTTTTAGCCAATAAGGGACAACTGGTCGTTTTTCAGCCGTCAATTAATACCGTATAAATTTGTCCATGTTTCACGTAGGTGGGATAAATCGACGCAGAATTTAATTCTTTTTGTAAGGTTTTCGGTTAGGATGCATTGTTTAGGATTTATAAGCGGAAAACCAGAGAAAGTCCGAAAATGCGGCGTTTTGGGGGGACCAAAAGGTGAGGTCAAACCCTGGAGGGTACAAACTCAGATTACTCGTTTTCAGGACTATTTTAAGGTTTTAGAACGATTTCCAGCTTTCCCCAGGCCACCTCGTGGTAACTCCCCTTGCAGGTCTAATTTTACTGAACTTAAAGGACCATGTTTCATATTCGTATTGTTGAATACTGCGTTGTTTCAAACCACAAATTCCGAAAACTAACTAACCAACAGGTGTCGTATTTTCTGTGTTGTTCAATGAATGGTTCATGGCATTAGTAACAAGGAAAGAAGGCATTGTGAAGTTATGGGTGGGTTCAGAACCCTCAACCGTGTTGACGCACAGTTTTATTATCATCTCATACAGGATGGCGCAGATGTTATGACCACATTTGAAATGGTTGACATGTGCATAATATTGATGGAAGTAGGAGAAAAATGTGGAAGTTTATTGTACTTATTTTACATTTACATTTGTGGAAGATAACGTCATGGGAATGTCCTCCTCGACGATGAACATACTCTTCGGATTCATTGACATTCTAGTAGTCAGTGCTGTGGCTCCGACCTGTTGAAACCATGTGTGGTCAATATCTCATTCATTCTCCTCTAAATACGGAAGGAAAAAATCGTTGAGCTTTACCACGTACCACTCTGAATTGACTGTGATTTTAAAAAAATAAGGCCTAATTATCCTGCCTTTAGACAAAGTTTACAACGACAATCCACGTCTTCTTGCCGAATCAAACTGCTCAGATTCCTAACGAGATGTTAGAGAATGTGATGCGCAACGTCGCCGAGCGCTTCGAAGAATGTGTTGATCGCCGGGGAGATTTACTGGACGTTATCTTCCACAAATGAAAATATTACTCGTGTCCAATAAACTTCCACATTTTTACTACGAAATGCTCTTCATTTCAATCTCCTAGTTCCAATATTCAGGACATGGCAACCATTTGAAATGTGGTCATAACGTCTGCACCACCAGTGTAATTGTTAACGTTAACATTCAATATTGTCTAAAATTCGAAAATCTCACAGAAAATACCTCCACCTCTCAAATCTCTTCTCAATGTAACCGCTATTTAAAAAAAAAAAACTCTTCAGCCCAGTCAATAGAGACATCAAACTTTGCGCAAATATCTACGATTTTTTTCATAATATTAGATTGTTAGGACCCCTACGGGTAGTGTGTACCTAAATTTGCAACCCTGAAAATCGTGTCCTAACTTCGTGATGCTCGGAAAACAGCCAAATGTTTGCACTACTTTTAGTTCTTGGCCCGAAAAGCAGTTACGCAGCCTCTTGGTGAAAAAATTTATTCGTTCCTTTTTTACAGTACCTATATGAAATTCCCTACAATTTCAGCGGTACCTAGTAGAACTCCGTAGACCAAGCAGAACCCGAGATAGAGCTCTGCAAAAACAGGCCTATTTTTCAAAAAGTGCAAATTTTATGTTACGGTCATTTTTCTAGTTTCGTACCGGCCAAACTACCGGACCTAAAAAAACTTCATTAGAGAAGAATTTGAAGGCAATTTAATACGCTTTAATTTAAGACCAGAATGGTGCTTCTAGACCGAATGGTTTTCTCAAATCGAATACTTTGCCTTTTTTGTGTCTACATTGACTGGGCTACTTGTACAAGTCATCAAGTTGTTCTTCTGAATCTAAAGTCCTGCCTCACTCGTAACGCATTGTTGGTAACCCCTCGCTTTACGACCCTTTACCCCGATTAACAAAATTATTTAATAACCACATTAACCATCGTGTCATGGTGATGGTCGCCTTTGAATAATCAATTACACTATTCCGAGTGCAATTACGTTGACGACGTTGGTTCGGCACATAAAACCGAGTATTACCGCCATTTCGCTTATGTACGAGGGATGCAGTCAAAGTATTTTTAAATGGATATCCACGATGGAATAAATAGTTTCACTCTCAAGAAGGCAGCCCTTTATAGTCGCCTGCTAACTTGTCAGTCTGCATGAAACCTGTGGGAATACTTGTAGGTTCAAAGACCAAACTATACAGCTTTCGTTGTTTTATTGTTAATTGTTCGTCGTTGATGGAGCATGCTTCACGTTCAGGGTTTATCGTTTCCGTTGCATGATTCGGTGCAATCGTCCCTCCAAATCGATGGAGCAGTTAATTAATGTTTTTCTCTGAGCTTCAAATGATCGTATCACTAACTATAAAGGCTTAATGCTATTTCAAGATCTTTACTAATAAATTTGTCGAACTGCGGTTTGAACCGCCTCAAACAAACTTTAATGTTAGTGTTTAATTATTGTGATGTGTATGATTCGTGATTTGATTATTGTGGCATAGAATTTGTTGTGTCTCGTTGATAGATCACTCATTCGTTTCCTTATTTTCAGAAAGACGATTTTTTGAGAAAAAGATATTTCAAGCTCCCGCTTTGTGTATATAGTGATTTTTCATACTCACAGTGGTGTTCTGATTTTGTCAATAAAATCACTTATAGTCATCTCTGAAACATACGTTTCTGATAACGTTATTAAATTCTATACTGATATTTTCAAAAACCCCCATATTCTTATTTCATCTTCACTGTCTTTTAATCTGGAAACCAGTTGCTTTTCTAGATCACTGAGTGTAGAGTCCCACCATTCCTAATTTAACAGAATTTATAAGTTTTTGTCAAATTGCATTTTTCATTTTATAAGCGTGTACACTTTTCTAATATTTCCATGTCTTTCGTGTGTTATATAGAATCAGAATAAGGGACATAAACGAAGCGCTGAAGGAACTCGGGCGGATGTGCATGTCACACCTAAAGACGGATAAACCGCAGACGAAACTGGGGATCCTTAATATGGCTGTGGAAGTCATTATGAGCCTGGAGCAACAAGTCAGAGGTAAGCATTTAGGAAACTACTACAACTATACGGTGATTCAAAAGTAGAGCCAGATTTAAAATATTAATAACTTTATTAAAAAGCGATAAATTGAGTGAAAAACAATATGTACCATTGAAAATAGCATTTCTTCCCATTTAAAGCCCCATTTACACTGCCTGAGCATTTGTCGCGAACAAGGGTTGCGAATGTGCATTCGTTTTTTATTTAGTTATTTATTTATAATAAGGGTCGAGCCCAATACAGATAGCAAGAGCAAAATAGATTAGGAGGGGGGGGGGGTAGTCAGATCTTCAGGAGGCGCTGTAGGAGGAAACCGCGCAGGCTTGACTTGACGTAATGGAGAGGCTGGTGGAACAGGTCGACGGCGGGGAAGTTCAATGCAAGAAAGTTTCCCAATCGAGGCAGAGGGCGATGTTGGAGGTAGTTTGTGGCTGTACGGCAAATGGTTTCACAGAGCGAGAGCCCTGACGAGGGGGACGCAGGCCAATGCTGAGCAGGAGCAGATCCAGGCCACCAGACAAGAGCCCATGGAGTAGAGAGATGGCAGCAATGAATCGCCAATCCGAGGGCCGTAGGAGCTCCAGCCGAGCATTCAGCCTCTCATAATCGAGCTCATCCCATGCAATATGTCATTTAAATGCCATGAAGCGCAGGAAGGTTCGATGCACACAGTCAGCATGGCACTGGTAGAAGGGGCTCATTGGAGGCTCGGGCAGTGTAAACAGTCGCCTCGGGCCGAACAATGTTCACGCAAAGGCTCAGAGGGATGTTCATTCGTAGCTCCCTCTGTCGTCCCCCCCCCCCCCCCCTAACGAAGGCCGTTGGTTGAGGAAATCTTCAAGATCTATAGGTGGCATTTGTATCTCGTTAGGTACCTGGAGAGGACCTCACCTCCAGGTTATGTCGGGCTCAAACCTCACTAAAACCTCACCTACCTCCCGTTTTGGAGCTCAGCCTGGGACTGTTTAACACATTACTTCGGGCTGGGTCCTCGGGAGTCCTCTTCACTCTCCTTCCCTTCGTCAGTCCGCGCCTTCAGTTTCTCAGCATCTTTGCCCTCAGCACCTTCTCTACATATTCTGATGTGAGGGTCCAATGCAGCTCTATGCGGGATCTCTGTCCTTTGTCTTTCCACTCGTACACCTGCTTCCTTTCTGCATCCAGCAGCTGTATGGGTTCTGATACTGTCCTGTAGGCGCATGCAATCTGCAGTGCTTCCCTACGCTGTACAGCTGTCATACGCTTCCTGTGGTATGCAACGCTCAGAGTATCTGCGCAAACCTCTGCCCCATACAATCGAATGTACCACCGAAATCATCAGCCATAGGCGACTCAGAGCAGAGGTCTTCTGTGCAGACCTATCTGCGGTTTGCCTGATCTGGCTCCAGAAAGTGATCTTTGTGTCCAGCATGACTCTCAAACAGCTTGCTCCAAACCTCTGCACCTTCAATTCTTATTGTTAGGATGGTTGGTATGCGCTTTTGGGTAAAGACAACAGTAGTTACTACTTCTGTCTTGGCAGCCGCTACTGTTAGGCTATGATCTTTCATCCATCTCGTGATCAGTCCCGTGATTCGGGTAAGTTTTATCTGGGCCATATCAGTTGCTCTTGCCAGAATCACTGCTGCCACATTATCTGCGTACCCTACAAGGAAACAGTCCTCCGACAATCTAGGAAGTTTGTGTCAGCTTTGAAGATTTTTCCATCTATTTTGAGCAATTTGATGGTGAAATCGTCATGCGACATGCGACTAAAATTGCTGAAGAGCCCACAGTCATCCTCCTTCAAGTCCTTCAGAAATGAGGACTCTCGAGTTCAGAATGTGAAACGCGTAGGTACCCAGAAAGTCTCTCTCTCTCTCGCCTTGGTATTAGTCTTAGGTTCTGATGCATGTCTCTTCTGGGCGTTGACGCTCAAGTGTTTCTACCTCATGTAAGCTTACATCTCTCTCGATCCCGAAATTACTACACTGCCGATTACTTATAGACAAGTAGTCACACGCTACGTACCTGCTAAGCACTCAAAACGGCCAAAAGTCCGGCTGCAGAAAATTATTGCTGATGCACTATTGTGATGTATCGATTGTTCACCCAACGTTACTGTTTTTAATTACAATCTGATTTTTTGTTTAATTTCTCAGAGAGGAATCTGAATCCGAAAGCCGCCTGTCTGAAGAGGCGCGAAGAAGAGAAGTCGGAGGAAGGTCCCAAAAGCCTCGGAGGTCCTGGAGGACCAGCAGCTTCTCACCTCGTCAGCGGTGCGATGGCACACCTGGGAGCAGCGCCTTTCGTCCAGCAACCACCTCCACCACCACCGCCCGGTCTGTCGGGACATCAGTAGCATGTGAGTAACTCCAGAAACTCCTGGCAGCTGATATGTCATCTCTTTGATAGGAATTAGAGATGCCATTGCACGATGAAAAGATCCTACACTTCGTGGATACTGCAGTTTCATTGCGTCAAATCTGGGCTGACGTAATTATACTTTTTCTTCTATGTAACCATTTTGTTTGGATGTTCTATGTAAATCTTTATGATGAAAAAGAAAAATGCTGTGAACTCTCAGCAAACGCTGATTCCTACCGAATCGCCCTGGATCGCCTTTTTAGGTTCATAAGTGATCTGGATACTCACTGACACTACGTTATGTAGTTATTATATAAATCCTATTTAGATGTTATTTAAAAATCCAAAAATTGACACCATCCATAGCAGCACGTTGGGGAACACTGTGGGAGTTAAACGACAAGTCGAATAATCATACTCTAGAAAAGGTATCTATTTCTGTCAGTTCTTCCATTCCAGAGTTTGATTATTCGACTTGTTGTTTAACACCCACAGTGATCCCCAATCTGCAGCTACGGATGGATCGACGGTGGTGTCAATTTGTGAGTTTTTAAATAAAATCTACATAACATAGTATCAGTGAGTATCCAGATCACTTATGAACCCAAAAAGGCGATTCGTTAGGAATTAGCGTTTGCTAAATCCCACTTCACTACATCCATTCCACAATTAAAGAAGTAACGAAGAATTAACGAAGTTCATAGTACAGCAGATAGAACAAAAAAAGTAGAGTCTGCTGGCAAAAATTCCGAAGTTAATGGCACTTTTACAGGTTGCTCGGGGGTGCTGTGGGAAGCCCAAAAAACCTCGACATTTTTGGATTTTCTTCAGTTTTTCGCTCATAATTTCTAAATCAAGCGGTTTTTCACCAAACCATTTATTTTCAAAGTTGTAGAGCATCAAATTTGCTACAATATTTCGTATGAAAACTTTTCGCCTAAACCTCATATTAATCAAGATACAGTCGATCATGTTGAGGAGTTTTCTCAAAACTTTACAAAAAGTGACAGGACTTTACAGTTGGGTGATGACCTGCCACAAAACATTTTAGTAACTACACATCACAGGAATAGGCACTTGGTCATCGCCCCTCTCCCTTGTTCCATTGATGAGTGATTACCATAATTACCAAAGAACTGATGATCGATCATTGATAGTTGGAGTTGGAATTTGAGAAAATTCCGCCACCTGATCGGCTGTATCTCGATTAATATGAGGTTTAGGGGGAAAGTTTACGTATACAACATTGTAGCAAATTTAGTGCCCTACAACTTTGAAAATAAACTTTATGGTCAAAATCCACTTGGTTTAGATGTTATGAGCGAAAACCAAAAAAATAATCCAATAATGTCGAGGGTTTTCGGGCCTCCTCCAGTCGAATTAACAACCTGTAAAAGTTCCATTAACTTCGGAATTTTTCCCAGGTTGTAATGAATGGTTTGCTGAGTCCTCCCCGTTCCCGGGGAGGTTAGGCAATATGCCCACCCAGAGGGCCATCCTGGTCTGCTCTCACTGACCTAGCTATCTCCAGAGTGGTCGAAGCAAACTCAGCAAACCATTACAAGGTACAAAGTGCATAATATGCTAAGTGCATAATAACAAGTTGATATTATCAACTAGACTATTATTTAGATTGTACAAATAATTATATACTCATTTTGCTCTTACAGATGAGCGGAGGAGGCGGCCTGCCCTTTCAGCAAGTTCGGTGATCGCCTCCAATCACCAACAGCATGATGTATATACCAGTGAAGTGAAAATAAGATTATGTTGAATAAAAGACTTTTATGAGGAAAAAAAAGTAACAGATTATAAATAAAATAAAAAATATATATATCAAATATATATTAAACTACAAAAAAAAATATGCTTAGGTGCTGCTTTAAAACAAATCTACAGTATTCTACTTTTTGTAAAAATTGAGATTAAACGGAAAAAAATCAAAAAATCTAGTTAAAAACAACTTGATTTGGTGGGATTTTGTATGAATGCATTGGAAGGGGAAGGGGCGATCGTAGATAGGTCTAACTACGCTTAGGTAGTTTGAGCCTTAAGAGTATCATTGTTTACTTTACTGTAAGTATTTTCTGTGACTTCACTTGATCATTGTTCCGTGGAAATTTGAAGGTTTCTATGTTCAGTCTTGAAATGTTCCTACTCAACTTACTTAATTATTGAGAAAATCGTGCTTTCGGTTTTAAAAAGGCGAGTAGGATTGAAGTTGACGTCAATTGGTACGAGTGTCATACAATATCCACCAATTACTTCTTAAACCTCCAATTTGCAATTTTGTGGCTCCATTTAATTTATGCGTTCAAATTGAATATTTGTCCGTACCAATTTGAGCTGGTCCTCCATTTAATTCACCCTATTTAGACAATCGGGATGCATGGTACCGACTGGGATACCAATTGTTTCAATTAGTGGCCTTTCGGTACAGTTACTTTATTGCCCTTTTCAATCGAACCAGACGTCGAGTTCAATTCTACTCACCTCGCCCTACGAACTATAAATCGCTTGCGACGAAATCGTGGAATCCCACGTGAAGAAAAACCAGAGTATTTGAAAAATCGTCTATTTCCACTGAAATATGAGTATTGTTTTGTTACTGACGATGGCTTAATCGCTGAAACCGCTCTAACATTGTACTCATATTTCATTGGAAATTGACGATTTTTCAAATACTCTTGATTTCTCATCGCCCTCCTGATTTCGAAACGTTTCACTATACGTTTCAAGTGACATTGATTTAAATCACATCACCTTATTCGAAGTTGGATTTTTTTGTCAACTATCTCAAAAACAAGCCATCATTTCGTAGCTTTAAAATGCCGTGGTCCCACCTATCACCGGTGCTGATGCCTGGGCGGTCTTATTCCATCAACCTGTGCCATCTTTTTTAAGTGTGTGTGTGTGTTTTTTAACAGTTTATGTTTAAGTTATTCTACAAATATTAGACCTCTTTATCTATAAAGTATTAATATTTAAGATTTCAAGACACCGGTAGTGTCAAGGCGAAAATCAAACCTAGAAATAAACTTAATATAAAACTTATTGTATCTCACGAATGTTATACAACGGGATTTTACTAAAAGCAGCGGTGCTTTAAGAGTTTGAAAATAATCAACAATTCAACAATTCAAATTTCCTTCCTTGATTTCATAATCATAACGTTTTCATTTGATACGTTCGTTGACCAAATTTAAATAGTTGCGGCACGGTTTTTAATACCCGGTGATAATTCCCAAATATTACGCTGAAACGAGTACCCTTACTAGTTTTTAACATGAATAATGTTTTTGCGGTGGCCTACCAGAGTTGAAAAGCGTAACGAAGTTTAAGTCACGAAGATTTTTAATGATTTTCACGTACAACCGATCCGTTTCTAGGGAAATGAAACTTCTTTAGTTTTCAACGGACAAAACTCGTTCTCCATTCGTTGGAAAGCCTTTAATTTATGCATAAATTATATACTGCCAAAACCGCTGTAAATATCGAAGAAGCTGAGATACAGCCCTGAGTAAATAAAACTGTAAACAACATTCTAATAAATTTTCCGCACATTTCTTAATATTTTCCATACAGACAAAGAAAAGGGATAAGGAAAAGGGGAAACGGGACGCAAAAACATTATTCATGTTTTGCATAGCAAATACCTCGTTCTATACGAAGTATAGAAGAGAAAAGATCAGGGGGGTCCAGGGGGGCTTGCCCCCCTGGCGAGGCGCGAAGCCCCGAGTTTTCTGTGAAACAATTTATATTGTTCATATTCATATAATTTATATCATCGAAACTCCTCATTATCATGCCTTGTTTGAGCAGATATGGGCCAAATCATAGTCTGAAATTGAACCGAGTACTAAATTTCCAAACGACAAGTGGCTGTGACAGTTGCCATGTCTGCTTGAACGACGTTCATAGTGGGGAAACACGATCAGTGGACTTTTAGACAGTATTTTTGAGTTACATTTGATTTTCATATTCGCACCGGTGTTGACTGCGAGAAAAAGCTTTTTAGGTCTTGTTATGTTTCTTATTTTGTTGAAAGTGAGGTCACGGATTTTAAATTTAATTTGTACTAGACGAATCTGGTTACCCCTTAACCCCCTTTCATAGTTGTAATTCTATCCAAAGGTTCCTCCTGGAATCGGCCTGGTGAGCAAAAATTGTAATCGTAATCTGTGATTTTATTATGATTGTATTTGAATTGTAGACATCACATTTTAATGTACCTACTTTCAGTTGAATTTGGGATATCTCAAAAGATACCAGTCGAAGTTGTCAACAAATTTCGGATTTTCTCTTAATTGTTCGAAGAGATTTTTGCGCATCACGCCGGAACGTTGTTGCCATCCCATATCTACAATATCCATTATAGATAAGCTTGCCATTAATATACCAAAACTTCTTGTATTTAATTTGGATTTCGTCCTAACTGATTGGTTTTGCCAAAACATGTAAATACGTCAGGTGCAGAAGAGGGCTTCCAAGATCCATTTTTGTATGATCCGGTATTTGTCCCCCCCCCCCCACACCCCCGTCTAACTGAAATACGATTCATTTGCTTTGTAAATGGAAAAGGAAAAATTGTTAACGAAATAAATTCTGTACAACTTTGGTAGCAAGCCTGGATAAAAAGTCATCTATTTGATATTTAATGCTATTGGAGTGTCTAGGGCTTCCACTTCTTATGATGTCGAAAAAAATGTCATTTGAAAAAAAATTGATGAGTACTTAATTAAGAAAAAAGCCCCCCCTTCTTCCATTTATACTTAAAGAAATAAAATCTTGACAAATCACCATTTCAAATTGTCTTGGTGTGTAAATAAAGTTACAAAACATTATAGTGATTTTAGGAGTAAAAAAAGAAATGTTAAAGGAAAATAAATCCTCCCTTTTTCTTCTTTATTAATTTTTACCTAGTTTTTAATTGCGAAAAGTTCAATTATGGAACATAGAAACCTCAGCTGTTATTCGCTGGGGTTTGAACTTGTTTGATTCTACTTATAGGAAGTCTACTTAAATTGCCATTAATTGTAATAATTTTCTTTCATTTCTAATTTTTTCGTTTTTGTTTTCTTTAATTTTTTATAGTAGCTTGGCAGAATTGAAGCGATTATGAGTGATAGGACTTGGTTTTGCATTTGTATAACCAACTTTTGGGCGGTAGTTCTGTGATCAAATCGTTGAAAATCACCTCAGTGAGTTTGTGTTTATTTGTGCAATTTTTAGTTCAATCGACATTTGATGTTTTCTATGCGGTTTTATTGAATTATACTTGTTTGAAAAAGCCTACTCACTGGTAAGAGGCGGATTTTCAATGATTTTGAGTTTTTTGCTATTTATGGAATTTTTCTTTTAATGAAAAGTTGACCAAATTGAGTTCAAAACGGCTATTAGGTAGTTTGTTGTAACGAGTTTTAACCACGTTGCGTTGGTTTTATCGCCGTGCTGAAGTTCTGCTGCGCTGTTACTTTTAGTTATCCTCTCCCTCTCCTCATTCCTGACCTAAGTTTCCTTTGGTAGTTCGTAAGTTGGTCCCGCCTCCCATCCGTTTTGTCCCAAGGTGTATCCCTTGTCCCTCTCTCTCCCCCCCCCCCCCCCCGAAAACCTAAATTATTTCAATGAGAATGATAAGGGAGAAAATCTGTAAATAATTGATAAATAAAAATATTAAAAGCTGAAAGACTCGTGTTGTCATTTATCGAACTCTTTCCAGAGGTGAACTACAACCCCAAGAGGCTGGTAATTTTTCGTCGTATATGACAAAATATGCATGGATTAGGGTTATGAATGTTCAAGGCCGACTGAAAGACCCGTTCTGGGTAACGCAATGACAGAGAGGAAAAGTCGCTACCTCTTCCATCGGTGGGCAGGTTTCGTTGTATCGTAGAAACAAGTCGGTATTTCAGTTAGGCACAGACTTCCCAGAATTTGCTTCGAAAGATTGCTGTCCCTCTCCGAACCTTTTCCTGATTCGAAATTCAACTGGACAATTGAGGAGCATTCTCAGGGAGGCAAATCTGGAAAGCTTGCCTCTCCTGGATAAAGAGGAAAAGGCAAGCGTTTTTGGATGCCATGCTCAACGGCCTGTGGCAGGGGGATGTGGATAAGTTGGATTCGTCCTCATTCATTTATTGCCCGCGAATTTCTCCCTTTAACCGGCGGCAGGGCGCTTTGTATCTGGACTATTCGCTTTTTTACTAAAAGCTGTGCCAGATAAGATGTGCAAATTTTGCCGAGTGATCCTTAACGGAATAATAAATCGCTTTGACAGCTCCACAAGCTGTTCAATGTGCAATGCTGATCGCTCTGACACGCTTTGACAGCTCCACAAGCTGTTCAATGTGCAATGCTGATCGCCCTGACACGCTTTATCACCTCATCTCTTCCTGCAAAGTTTATCGTTACGAGAGCTCCAAATATTTTGGACTCAATGAAGCAGTGTTCCGATCACTTATTCTGTGCAACGACAGGAAGGAGGTGGGGAAGTTGGTTTTCTGATGACAGTTTTACGCCAACGGGCATTCACCATAAATGAGGGTTTCCTCAGTGAGCGCAAAACAAGAGAGATTGACCAATCAGAGAGCGCGAGGAGCAACAATAACTCGTTGCTCCGCTGCAGTGCTTTTTTCATTTAACAAATTATTTTGCTTTGTTTGTGTCCTTAGTTATATTAATTGAAGAAATGAGCCTTGGGTTAAAGACAGCATGACTGGTTCATTTGGCAAAAGAAGAGAACATTTTTCATGCCTGTTGTATGAGTGTGTATTTAGTCGTGTTTGTAATTTGAAGATGCTTGAAATTTGTATTTGGCTGAGAAAAGAAACCTCTCCCGTCCCCTTCACGATAGCCCACTTGATCTAAGTGCGCCCCCTGAGTTTCAGGGCAGGAGCCGCCACTGGTACCTCGCATAATAGAAAGCATAGTAATAGAAAGCAATACTTGAGTCACATGTGCAAACTGAGCTCAGCAGCTCTTGCATTTTACCCAACACCTCGTCCCACTCATCACCCTCAACCAAAACACTGGTATCATCAGCGAATTGAGAAAAACCCAGTGAGGATACGGCAGGATGACCAGGAATAAGAAGGGACCCAAAGTGATGTCCTATATTACTCCATATTCCACTCTGTGGCTGGCACTCATGCAATCATCTATTGACACAAACTGGCGCCGATCAGATAAATAGGAGGCAAATTCTGGCTAGACCCTCGAATACCAATCCCCTCAAGTCTACACAAGTACGTCCCAGGGGATGGAGTCAAAACACATTGACAGATCCAGACATACTGGTAGAATGGATATTCCCTGTGAGGTCAAACAGTGCATCCTCCACTCCACGACCAGTAGTAAAGCCGTATTGAACGTCAGACAATTTTTGATTATTTACAAGATATACGAGATATATTCAAGATAATATCTTTAATATATCTTGAAAATAATCATAATCAAAATAATCAGAGAAATATTACAATCTGTGTGTAAGGTTAATAATAAGTTTGGGTAGTACCTCTCTGTACAAGAGTGGCAGCCAATCGGCCCATCTCCACGTTCTGTCGAAGATCCTAGAGAAGAGGGCAAACATAATATGTCATGAATGTGGAGGTTTACCCTCTTCTCTAGGATCATCGACAGAACGTTTAACGTGGAGATGGGCCGATTGGCTACCACTCTTGTACAGGGGTACCTACTAGCCAAACTTACTACCAACCTTACACACAGATTGTAATATTCCACTCATGCATCGATTCGATATGATAAATATCAGCTCAAACTCAGTCAATGCTCTCGATTCACACCGTCTTCGTTCCGGCCTTGAGGAAAAAAGCGATGAACTGAAAATCCCCGTCGATGGAAAAATGATGAATGGGCCACGCTTGCAAATAGAACTCATCGGGCTCTGTTTGATAACAATTAGGTTATTGAGATGGATGTGATGAAAACGCCCGTTGCGCTAGGTGGGGAAAAGGTTAGGAGGTTCGCGTTGGAAGCGGTAATGATGAGCGTTTTGTATGCGATATGGGCAGGTAAGTCCCCCCCCCCCCAGGGGGCATAGCCCCCTCGCCTAGTGGCATCGCCCCCTACCACGTCCTACATGACGGGAAACGAGGAGGCGAATCGAAGGGAACTTGCTCTGTAGTGTACGTGATGTAGTTGTCTGGCGTATCATCCGCAGGAATGGCTCAGTCAACACGGCATAATCCTGTGAGTGGCTCAATTATTTTCATACACGAAATTAGATGAATAAAATAAATTTAAATTAATACCTAAGTCACGACCACGAGTAACTAATACTATTACTGCACTAAAGGCGTGTATGATGTACGAGTATAATACCAATAATCCATTCTGATCTCAATTTCCCGTGAAAATGCAACACCTAATAACATAGCTACCAACACATCTAGCATAGACCAGATTTTCTCCCCAGTAGTCTTCAACCTTAGGCTACTTGGACGACTGCTTCGTAGGTATTCACGAAGTTTTCATGGTGTTTAATTTGAGTGTTGAAGATTATACAATACTTAATTGTAATTTATTATGAGCTCATGCATGTAAACCATAGTAGTAGCCAATATATCAAAAATGAATGAATGAAAGAACTTTATTTTCTTAAATACCTAATACAATTGTTAGATTTAAGAGTAGATTCAAGAAAAATCAGTTCCCCTAATGAGCTATGCCCGCGATAGGAAGAATGAGCTAAGTCATGAGCTCTCAAAAACTTCTGTCTAGAAACAGAACGATAGTAGGTATAATTTTTATACAGATTGAAATATGAAGCTTCAAGTTTTCCAGAAACCAACTCTTCAAAATTATATTTATTTTGTTAAGGTGTCTAGAATGATCCTCTTTTATATTAGCGGGAAGGCTGTTATACAACCATACGCCGTTGAAAAATAAAAATTTAATGCCGCTGTTGTTTTGAATAGGGGTAAAGCTAAATGTCCTTCAAACTTAAATCTTGTAGCCGACCCGTGAGTTGGATTGAGCATTTTTTATCCTTCAAAACCGTCTTCAAACTGGGTGACTTAACAAGGGAGATCTGCTTCAGAATTTGCCATCGTTTGAAGACCGGGCCAGCGTGCTCCAAAAATCTACTCTTAGTGGCTACACGCAAAAGAATCTTCTGGCAAATGAAGGCAGGCTTGGGTGGGGGTAGTAGGATAGGCGCTACCCTAATCAAGGTTAGTTCATTCAGATCGTCCTAATATGTAGGATTTTTCCCCCCTCGAGACTTTATAAAGAACCTTATGGCCGATTTCATGCCAATTAAATTTTTCTCCTTCATGTGTGATGCTTTGATGCTGAACAGTGTCTTCAAATCCTTCCAACAATCATCAATATCTTTAAGAACTCCATTGGTTCTCAATGGATTAGGGCAAGTTACAACAAAAAGGCCCGAGAAGGAACACAAACTTTTTGTCTTACTAGAATGACTCGACCCTTGACATTGGTATGAACTCAAGAAGTCCACATATAGAGGGTTACTTATAAGAGGGACCAGGATGATGTCGAAAAATGCCTTCGGGAGGTGGAGCGGAAGGTACACGACAAGGGTGTACAAAAACTGGTCCATAGTAAAAAAAACTGGTCCATTCAAAAAAATTTTGAATGGCCATGGAAGTACATCCCCAACCTCGTCGCTGACTAAACATTAAATGTAGGCGGGTTCACATGGTTTAGTCAGCGACGAGGTTGGGGATGTACTTCCATGGCCATTCCACTCCATCCGCCTTTACTTTCTGGAAGTCCCTCGTACATTGGGTTCTTCCACGATTTTCATTAACTGTTTATGCGCAAGCATTTAAAATCACTTGAAGAGCACTGGCATAAGTGATATTGGTCAGTACGATGTCAATTTCTCAACTGGCTCCCCAGGCTTTGGAATCATGATTACTTCTGCTAGTTTCCACAACTGCGGTAGGTACGTAGCAGAGCTTAATGGCTGCATTGATAATTTTTGTGGTCATTACCAGAACTTTTCTTGGGAGCTACTTTAGAACTTGTCCTGTAATCAGGTCGAAGCCTGGTGCTTTCTTTGGGTTGATTTCAGTCCGGATTGTACGGTGTACTTCTTTGACTGTGACCAACGGTATATCCATCTCAAGATCCCACTGCTGGGGTTTTTCAAGGGGCTCATCACTTAGATGTCCAGGGTTTTTTTAAAGAAATATTTCTGTGCAAAGCACTATACAGTGGGACAATGTAGACATATATAACAATAACATGAATAATGAACGTACTTGATCAAGTCCAATAACCACCTAGTAGGGAACATGCAAGAGTACAAAAGCACTGTACTGGATACTGGCTGACTAGAAGCCACTGACTGACTAAAGAAATGGAAGTGAATCTCTTTTTAACACAATTATCAAGGGGTGAGTGTGCAAGAAGAAGGGGGGGGGGCTCGGTTTTGTGCAGTTATTGATCATCAATAATTGATGCTGATGATTGTATTGCTGTTGTTGTAGTTTTTCAGTTGAAGCCCTCGGCAAAGTCAGGGTGATGTTTTCGCTTGAGTCGTCGCAGATGTTGGGGTGGTATGCGTCGGTCCTGAGGTATGCGTCTGATTAGATGATTTTGATGGGTTGAAGCCTTCCGGTAGGGCTTTTTAGTAAATCAAGCTATCATCAACTGTAGGAACTTCAAGGTCTTTATGAAGTTCCTCGTTTCTGATTTAGGTTTGTGTCTGCGCCAGTGATAAGCCGTAGAACACGGTTTTGTTGTAAGTACTTGGATCCTACGTATTTGGGCGTTCGATCCAGAAGACCATAAGCCGCTTCCATAGTACCAAATTGGTCTGATCAGTGTGTTGTATGTTACAAGTTTGTTTTTTATACTGATCCGGTTGCTGCGGTTTTATCTGACCAATCCTGTGGCGCATTCTTGCAGCTATGTCATCAACATGATTTTCCAAGGTCATGCCCAAGTATTTAACGCGGATTGTGAGCTCAAGAGTAGATCCAACCATCTTCACGGGAGGAATCGCGTAATTGCGTTTGTAGGTGAATAAGGTTATATTAGATTTTGACGGATTAACTTTGATTGTCCATATTTTGCCCAGTGGTTCACCTCATTGGCAATGGTTTGACTTGTCCCGCTGCTCGTGATAGGGGTGAAGATATTCGCTAAATGACATGCAAACGCATCAGCCTTTTCCTGATTGGCTTAGACCCATTTTCCAGTCGCAGCATCTTTGATTGGTTGAGCTTGGAGAATAGGTGTTTTTAGATGTATCACTGAGATAGGAAGTGTTGCTACAACCCGTTACCTCTGTTTTTTTCTGGCGAGAAATTTGTGGTATTGAACCACCTCAAACTCCATTTAGCCAAAAAATGAGTTAGGTCACGTTGCCACTTCACCCTCGATTCACAACCTGTAAGCAAGACAAATCATTACAAGCTCGTTACATCGCGTTCATACCGTTCCAATTAATGTACAATATATTATTCGATTCCTTTGAGTGTTGACAGTTTCCATTCGTACTAGAACTACCTACTGGAACCAAACCTTGAATCGAGAAGGTGTGTATCGCTTTTGTGAAAACGGTTTTCAGGGTGGAGGTTGGTTGATTCTTACAGAGATCCATCACTCGCCTTGTCTGTTATTTCAACTGATTGATGAGAACCTCTCTTTGTTCAATACACTTGTATGGATTGTCCTGCACTGAATTCTATTGAAAACCCTACTTATCTCAAGGCCATTGACAAAAAGACTCGTCGCTTTTGTTCATCAAAAGTCTACGTTTTCATATCGTCAAACAAGGGTGGAGTGGACCACTAAGGCAGTAGGAATATTGGCTGCCAGTCCGCTCGGGTCTTTTTATACGAGTTTGAATTTTCCTAACATCAAGGTACTGTATAACTTAGTTTTGTCAAGTATTCACAACTCATATCGCATATCGATACGCCAAAACCAAAATTTTGGGAAATCAGGAAATCAAATTTCAAACAAATGTTCCTTGGTTACTGTTTTTTTTTTTTTTTTTTTTTTTTTTTAAATTTAAGCCTATCCTTAGTTTTCAAGTAAAGCTAATAGTTTTAAAAGTATTCCCGATAATACGAACTACCTATCGGCCCTTTTCCCGGTCGCTCTCTACGCCTACCATTTCACAGTTTTGTACTAAATGCCTTTTCCCCAGTAAACAATTTCGCATTCACCGTTTCCTGCTTCATACTTCCTGCGTCAAGGTCCCTGGGATCTTCATTTTGAGGTAAAAATAGTGTTAAAAAAAAAAAAACAGTTTTACCCATACCTATCTGGCACATTGGCCCTTTTCCCTGTCAGTCATTGGCAAAATTGCCCATCGTTTTTTCCGTTTTCCTCACTTATCTGTTTTGTTTTTATGTTGTTCAACCTGATCCTTTTCCATCTTAGAGGATCGAAAAACGATAAAATACGTGTGCATAACTCGACAATGTCAAAAATGGCATTTTCCTGCCTAGCGTCGATATATCACGTCAGAATAGAATAAGTTCATTTCATTGGTCATAAAACGTGTTTTCACATTAATGAGTTTACTATTAATACAACATTTATATTAGTAGAACCGAAATGATTCAGAGAGTGCACGAAAAAATACCACTTTGGATTGAGTGGTTTTGGACGAACTGTACGACTTCTCGCGCAGACACGTGTTACTCTCATTCGATTCATTTTGACAACAAACATTTCATTTTCTCCCGTTTCCATTCTGCCCCGAAAACAAACAAATACACGCTAAATAAAATACACAGGTTTATAAGAACGAGAAAATGTGAAAGAAACTGGCGATGTAAGAAAACTATCTCCTGTTCGTCGCTCCATCCATCACGAAAGCCTTCACCTTGAGTGGTGTTTTCCCCCTTCTGCTACTCTCTGAACAAATTGAAGTGTCGAGCTGACCCACGAAATGTCCTAATCCGGTTTTCCATCCGAAGGTTTTTGTCTCCCGAAGAAAATGCACGTGTCACTTTGACATTTCCAAGGTCGCTCTTACGAGTTTCGTTGGAAAAACACTGGAGAAATTTATATCAGTCGTGGCAGTTGTTTCAATACAGTTTGGTTCAATACATGTCTCTATCTTCAATAATGAAACATTGGAACCGACCAAGAAAAACAAAATATGTGGTTTTACAAGTCAAGAAACGTCAATTCAGAACAACGAATGAAAAATGCCAAATTTTTCCACAACGGTTTGGCATCTTCCTTACAGATCAATGTGCTGTCTAGATCACTGTCCTGTGTACAATATGCTTGTGAGTCCCACAACTATACGAAATAATGACCGAATATATTGTTCAAAAAGGTGACCATAACAGTCTCATTTTGAGGAAGGCCCCATCTGCACCCTGGTATGTGCGCTGTAGCATTTTGCATACAGATTTCAATGTCTTACTGGTGAGCGACCCGATGAAAACGTGTTACATCCGCCACCATTCATCAATGAATGTCCATCCTACAGAAACCAGGAGCTAGAGCAGGCAGAAAAGGCTTGTCGACTAGTTATGGTCGAAACGTTCCTATTACCAATGAATGTCATTTTGCAGCAAAACTATTGTGCTTCATACTCTCATTTTGCAGGAATCTACTGCCTAATTGTATAAATTTAAGTATAAACAAAAAGGTATAATTCAAGGTATAAAAATTCAGGATGCGGGCTGGGACCAGCCCCAAGATGATCTTTAACATTTTTCATCCTTAAGAGTTTCGAAAACGTCATATGATTTTCCAATGGTATAGTTTTCTTGCACATTTGAATAGTTGGTGATTCAGAGAATATTTTAATACCAACCAGAGCGTTTTACGACCAGACCTTCGTTCACAATGAGCGCTCAAAGGTAGAACAGATGAAAAGTCTTCAACATGAGCGTGAATCCAATCGTCCGGTTTAGTGTTCATACCGGGGAGCAACTGGTTTAAGATGATTCTTGTTCTGAGGTACTTTTCTTGTCTATGGACACAAGGTAATTTCGAATATTTATTGGTAGGTACTTCTTGTTATAAATGATTGCACACGTGGGTTGCATGCAATAGGTAATCTCAGAATTACCTGATTGAAAATATATTATAAATAATTTATCGCACAGTATTTCAGCTGATTAGTCCATTTATTTCGTATAGTTATAGGGCTGGAGAGTTGAAACGCTAAAAGGGGGTACTAGTAATAGCGCAGAAGTTTAATGACATTTCAATGGTCAAAAAGCAAAATATAGTCATAGGGCTCAGGTCTCGGTTGAATCGATAACGCATTATTAAGATTCAGAAAGCCACTGTGAAGATGGAAAACAGGCTCGTCATCATTGTGAACAGGATGAAACTTGGAAACGCGGAAGAACCTATAGAAGACCTTTTACTCCGAACGATTTCCGAGAGGCTGCCCAATTTTCGCAATCCATTACTTCCACGATCCATTACTCAATAACAGGAGAACCGCGTCTGACTTGACCTGCCTTCATAATATTATAATAAAAAAAAGAGCAATAGAGAGAGCAACAATTATTGTCGATTCAAATACGTCGTAAAACTCGAAAGAAGTCTAGTTTAAATCGACTCGTGGTGTTCATTTAAAATCGAATGGACCTTCAAGAAGAGCACTTGTCAACACAGATACATCGTAAAACTAGAATGAAGTCGACTTCAAATCAACTCGAGGTGTTCATTTGAAATAGAATGGACCTTCAAGAAGAGCAATTGTCAACTCAGATAGTACGTCGTAAAACTCGAAAGAAGTCGACTTCAAATCGACTCGAGGTGTTCATTTGAAATCGAATGGACCTTCAAGAAGAGCAATTGTCGATTCAAATACGTCGTAAAACTCGAAGGAAGACGACTTCAAATCGACTCGAGGTGTTCATTTGAAATCGAATGGACCTTCAAGAAGAGCAATTGTCGATTCAAATACGTCGTAAAACTCGAAGGAAGACGACTTCAAATCGACTCGAGGTGTTCATTTGAAATCGAATGGACCTTCAAGAAGGGCAATTGTCGATTCAAATACGTCGTAAAACTCGAAGGAAGTCTACTTCAAATCGACTCAAGGTGTTTAGTTGAAATCGAGTGGACCTTCAAGAAGAGCAACTGTCGTTTCAAATACGTCGTAAAACTCGAAGGAAGTCGACTTCAAATCGACTCGAGGTGTTCATTTGAAATCGAATGGACCTTCAAGAAGGGCAATTGTCGATTCAAATACGTCGTAAAACTCGAATGACGTCCACTTCAAATCGACTCGAGGTGTTTATTTGAAATCGAATGGACCTTCAAGAAGAGCAATTGTCGATTCAAATACGTCGTAAAACTCGAATTAAGTCGACTTCATATCGACTCGAGGTGTTTATTTGAAATCGAATGGACCTTCAAGAAGAGCAATTGTCGATTCAAATACGTCGTAAAACTCGAATTAAGTCGACTTCATATCGACTCGAGTGTTTATTTGAAATCGAATGGACCTTTAAGAAGTGCAATTGTCGATTCAAATACGTCGTAAAACTTCTTGAAGGTCAATTCGATTTCAAATAAACACTCGAGTCGATATGAAGTCGACTTAATTCGAGTTTTACGACGTATTTGAATCGACAATTGCTCTTCTTGAAGGTCCATTCGATTTCAAATAAACACCTCGAGTCGATTTGAGGTCGACTTCATTCGAGTTTTGCGACGTATTTGTATCGAAAATTGCCCTTCTTGAAGGTCCATTTGATTTCAAATGAACACCTCGAGTCGATTTGAAGTCGACTTCATTCGAGTTTTACGACGTATTTGAATCGACAATTGCTCTTCTTGAAGGTCCATTCGATTTCAAATAAACAATCGAGTTGATTTTACGTCGACTTCATTCGAGTTTAACGACTAGAAGAAGAAAAATTGTCGATTAACATACGTCGTAAAACTCGAAAGAAGTCGACGTCAAATCGACTCGAGGTGTTTATTTGGAATCGAATGGACCTTCAAGAAGGGCAATTGTCGATTCAAATACGTCGTAAAACTCGAAAGAAGTCGACTTTACATCGACTCGAGATGTTTATTTGAAATCAATTGGACCTTCAAGGAAAGCAATTGTCGATTGAAATACGTCGTAAAACTCGAATGAAGTCGACTTTAAATCGACTTATATTATTATCTTTCCCTTCGCAACAAATCAACAACCCGTTCAAACTTCCCACTTTAATCTCAACTCGTTTTGGGACTAAGGTAAACATGATTACGGTATAACTTTTCAGTTTTAGTTTAATCTTGTTGTTTCGTTTACTCTTTTACTGGGGCGGTTTCTTAGGTACGCGAATTTCGCGGCGGATCTGATAAGGGTAAAACTTTTGTAGGTGAGGGAATTCAGGCCACCCAACCAACTTTATTCAAAGGAAGGACTTTCATAATATGAAAGTCATTATATTACACACCTCAAAAGAATTAAGGGATCACTGAATGAACTGATGACGGTTTTTAAACTGTTTTATTTTTGGCAGGTTTAATTTTTTTTCTCTTACTTATGTCCTATGAAACACATTTCCCAGGTGAAAACAATTTTCCAAAGTGATAGGTGTTATCCTTGTGATACAGTTCTGTTGGGAAAAAGCCAGGAGAGGTGGGGGCTGGGATGGTTAGGGATGGGGAAAGTATTGAAGTTGAGGAGTTTATGATGAACCAGTGCTCTAAGGTAATTTGGTGAAGTTGATTAATAATTAATCAACTACACCAAATAACTAATTTTTTATTAAATAACTAACTAATTATTAGTTATTCCTTTCATTACCTTAATAATACAAAAACATTCCGTGAGTGTTTTATACGGAACGAATTGGGAAGACCTGACACAACTAATTGCTCAAACGTAACATTACGTTTGAGCAATTAGTTGTGTCAGGTCTTCCCAATTGGTTCCGTATAAAACACTCACAAAAAACACTTCCATTTGGGGAATTTGCGTCAATTTTGTATTATTTATTTTTTGAAAGTACAACCTAGGAGAATAACGAAAGTGATGGTCAGCTGCCTAAAAAGTCTTCCAAAATGTAGGGAATTTAGAGAAGCTGGCTGCGTTTGAAGCGAGAAGACGTATGACGTCAAGCGGTGACGCCCACTCCCCCCCCAACCGGTGGTTTCGTCCTGTTTGTGACGTCAGTCACCTCGATTTTTGCGGCTTCATTCAATCTGCGCTCGGCGTTTTTGAGGTTTTCTCCTCAAGGAAATTGTTCAAAATGAATATTGCTGGCAATAAACGTTACTCTATGGCCGTCCTATATAACAGGAGGATGATATTTTGAATCGAAAATTGACTCAAATTCCCCATTAGTGAATTAGGAGGGGAAAGAACGTTAGCGAGTTGAGGAACTTTTGGATAAGAAGGAAACAAGGGCTTTCTGCGGAAATATGGACGTGGACTTGGGGAAAAGTCCGCCCGCCAAGTTCATGAAGCTTTGGTAACTAAGTTCTTGGTGCAGGTTTGGTTATCAATTCCTGCACAAGGTGTTCCCGCCTGACAGAGGTAACACTGACAGGGTTGACAGGTTGGCGTGGCAGCACGTAACCCTGTCTCCCTTTGATATTCACCCGTCACCCTGAAGCCCCCACCTTCAGGGTCGTTTGTCTTCTCGTCGAGCAAAAGGGGTGTACAGGGTATGAAGAATGAGGGACCTCGTGTTTGGTGGGGAGTAGGTGATGGGGTGGGAGTCATCAGCTATCCGCCGAATCCAATTAGTCGCTTCCAGAACCAACATGAACCGGCCTCGGCGGCTGTCCTGAAGGCGTCGACGCGCAAGTGTCCCATAAGGTGACATATTTATACACTCGGGTTTGATTATTCAATTGATATCTTGAAATTTAGCTCCTCACTTCTGCAATACATCACTTGACGAGACCATTTAAAAAGTATTTTGATTCGTTCTTGTGATATCCTGATCTCTCCCTCAACTTACACAACACGGTAGCATTGAGTGAATTTGTACTTTGTTGTAATAATAATAATAATAATAATAATGTCAGGGAGTCAACAGTTACCCATAATAATATTATGGGTAACTATAATAATAATATTATAATCCTCCGAATTTGAACCATTTGTTCAACAAATACAGCATTTTGTGGGCCATCAGTTGTGGACCAGCCTCCGAGGGTATTCCAATAAGCTTTTCTCAATTTGTGGTTTCAAATTGGATGTTATGCAAATCAATCACTCCTCATGAAAGTCATTAGCTCGCCAATCGCTTGTATCGCATGGCCTACAGAATTCGAAGGACTCCTGCGGATTAAGAGGTGTTTTTTTGCATTCTATTTCCCTAGCAATCAGGTAGGATCGCCTTTAAATGCCACCAAGCGCCAACTAGTAATACACTCACTCCACAAGTCTCCGTTGCTCACAATGTCCGTTTCAACTCGTTTGTGGTGCCTTGCGATATGTTTGGTCGCTCTTGCCGTGTCCATCGCAACTGCTAATCCGCTCATGCCGGGGATGACAGCCATGGGGAACATGCCGGGGATGGAAATGCCGGGGATGCTGCCTTCTTTTTTCCCTGAACCTCTTCCACTCATGGGCCGCTAGAGATGTCATCGTAACATTCTGCGATCTCGTGAGAGTACTTTAAATCGGATCATCCATCAGTTATATCAGGAATTCCAGATACCTTAATATCGACTAGAAACCTTTGAAAAGTGTCTCGCACCTGCTAATACGTGTACTTTTACTTATCTATAGTGCTATACTTCGTAGTTTTGATCGTGTAACTGCATGTTAAACTGCTGATTATTATTTGCATTCATTAAACCTTGATTACTGTTGAACCATAGAATTCTGAAACTTGGTTCTTATTGAACTTTGTTTAAACGTTCAATTTTCGAATTTACTCGTATATTCAGCCGTTATTAAGATTTGTACGATCTGTACTGAATTACGTATTGTCTACCATATGAGAGCTTTGCCAACATTCAAATTCTCCAAACCCAAAACCCCTTTTACCTGTTTCTTCATAATTTGTTACTACCACACATTGTATTGTATTAATAGTAGGCACCTGACATAATGATATAATGAACATAATGAAGGTCAGTTTATTCATTATTGAATTTTCCCTTATTCCCCTCAGCTTGTATCATCCTCTCGTCAATACAGTATCTTTATTTAGGTGGTCTTAATGGAATAGTCAAGGAACATCAATCTTCCCTTTATTCTCCAGCCCTATTGGAAAACGTCAACACAAGGTGTCACGATGTCATCGAACAGCAGGCGCTCGTGTAATTTCGACAAAGATGAATTTAATATTCTCGCGTTCCTCAAAATTATTTTTGACACTATTTCACTAGTAGTTCAGAAGACAAAAAACAGTGGGGTCTGGTAAAGATTCCGAAGTTAATGGAAATTTTACAGGTTTTACGGGTACTGTGGGATGACTCTGTGTAGGGCCGAAAACCCCAGACATTTTCGGAAATTTTTTGGTTGTTCGCTCACAACTTCTAAACTAAGTGGTTCTCGACCGAACGTGTACTTTAAAAGTTGTCGAGCATTACATTTGCTACAATTTTGTTTATATAATTTTTTCTTAAACCTAATATTAATCGAGATACAGACGATCAAAATTGGAGGAATTTTATAAAAATTGAAAAAAATTGTCAATTATCAACTACCATCGGTTTTATGGTGATTATGGTAATCACTCATGAAAATCGACTTTCTGGAACCTGCTGACCAATCGCCCATTTCAGTGATGTGTAGTTATTAACATGTTTTCGTGGCAAGTCATCACCATACAGTGAATTCCTGTCAATCCATAATCTTGAACATCAATAAACATAGATCAGGTAGTTGAAATCAATTAATATTAACCAAGAAGTGAGGGAAGTAATTTTCAATTCATCAAATTATGGACAGGATGGAGAGCGATATCAAGCGCCTGTATTTCACCCAAGTACCTAGTGCTATCGATGTTGTTCAAATATCGTGTGGTTTCAACCAAAGAGTAGGTATACTCGTATTTAGTTGACATTAGTTGATTACAATGAACAAAATTTGTACATACAAATTGAATAGACAATTTTGTTCATTTCAACCGAGAGAAACCAATCGTGGTAATGTGAATGAGAACCGATTCGAGGGAGCAGTGTTGGTTTTACTGCTCGGAGGAATAAAAACTAATCAACTTCAAACGCCGGATGTGCCTTTTGGGGAAAACGAAGAGAATCATCAATCACGTTTGCCTCAACACACAAAAGACTTCGACACGAGGTGAAAGCGGAAGGTTTGTTTATCGACTCTCCACACAGAAGGTATTAGCCTCGACGTTACACCGACACCGAACCCGATCATTGATTGCTTGAAACTTGGTAGGATTTCAATCTTTGTCATTCGGACTAATGAGCGTAGAATTCAATTAAGAAGCTGATGCGGAGTGGAGGATCAGAATGAATGAGGCCAAGTCGGTACATGTGGACTTCACAGATCGGAAGGTTCAATACGTAACTACCTTTCTCAATGGCAAAATGACCTAATTCCGGGGTGATTTACTTACCCCTAAATGTTTGCTTTCTCACTCAAAATGGGCGAAACTTATATTTTCTGGTTGACAATTTTCGGGAATGGCAAACCATTGACTTACATTCGAAGATGGCAAGGAGGAAATGCGGAAAACCTTTCACTCGGGGAAATCTCAGCAGCAGCACACTTGCAGTCACCAGCAGTTGTCGGAAAAGAGATGATTCTTGGCCTTAGCGATAGCTCTACACATTCTGCATACCAGCACGCTTCCACCGCAATAATATAATAACAATTAATAACATAATAATAAATTAACAATTAACAACAATTAACAAATTAACAATAAATAACAATTAATAATAAATCATGGACTATGTGGAGCCTACCTACACCGAATAAATCCTGAAATCCTACCTCAATGCAGATTTTGTCAATCGGAAATCGGAACACTTGAGCATGTGATTATGGAGTGCCCTTTATTTTATTGTGAGCGTGACGTTTTATTTGACGCTATTATTATTAGCAAAGCCATTTGCCTTCCGTTTAATTATATTTCCTTACTTAGATCTAATAATATTACTATATAAAAGGCCATATTTAGTTATTTATCAGAATGCAATGTTTACGTTTAATTTTGCTATATTGTATTTGTAAATAATCATCCTATCCATAATATGGCTGTATAATGTACTTCATTAATGCCAAATAAATTGAAAAAAGAATTAATAACATTATTATTATTATATTATTATACTTATTCAAGTATCATTATATTCTTTTGTATTGGGCTTGCCCGTATTGAATAAATAAATAAAAGGTAGGTACTTGTACTCATTCTGAAGTAGCACCAAAACCGCTCTTCATCCTCCCGCAGTTAACGATACAAATGGTGATATTCTCCTAACGTACAACTTGGCTGATTGACTTTATGCAACCACTTACGTTTTCTTTTTTAATTTTTATTGCACTATTCTCCAAGGTGTTAAAGGTGTTTAATTGGAACGATATCTTTGCGGGACACCAAACACTCGACAGGCCTGTGATCGCTAGCAATATGAACATCTCGTCGCATCGCTTTGCAATTCGTGCCTCCTTTCGCTTTGCATAGCATCGCATCGCATCGCGGGCAGTTTGAATTCAGCCTGAGAGGTCCTCCTCCTCCCTGCACTCAACTGGTAACCCCCTCCCCATCCACACAACGGTAATCGGACGTGGTGGAGAAGGTGCGTGGGAGGGGGAGTGGGCAGTTTGTGGCGATGGGCGAGAAGGGGGCGGGGGTGGGATGAGGGATGAGGGAGGTGGGATGAGGGAGGTGGGAGATGTGTGGAGGGAGGGAGGTGGACAGGAAACCGGCAAACAGTGGGACGAAACGTGAATCTAGCAGTTCAAAATTGTGAATTTACGAGTATAATCCATACGGCCATTAGAGGTCATTCGTAAGTACGGTTGCCAACTTTTGTTCGGAGAAAATAAGTACTTTTCAGAAAATTATTGAAAAAAAGTATTTTATTGAAAAAAAGGACGGTCCAAAAGAGAATTTTGAATTCCTATTTTGAATTCCGTTACGATTGTTTAACGCGTGACAAATGGAATTGATTTCAGCGAAATATGGTGAAATGACCTCGAAATTCGTAATCAAATGGGATCTCCTGTCTCTGTGAATTTGTCTTCAGAATTCGCACTCATTCTGAAGACAAATTCACAGAGATACAAGATCGAATAACGAACTTAGAATTTCGAGGTCATTTCACCATATTTCGCTGAAATCAATTCCATTTGTCAAGCGTTAAAAAATCGTAACGTCGCAAATTACAACTTTTGAGAGTTGCGGTTGGTCTCATTCGACGCAGGGGAGTGTTAACTTTCGAATGGTTGCCCACGATTATTTTTTGTCCATTGGAGTCAACAGAAACGAAAATGTAAGTGAAAAATAGGCGAAAAAGTCTATTTTTGCAGTTTTTCAGTAGGTTTTTGGGGGATTTGGAGGGTTTGGATCAATTTGAAAGAGGAATTGAGGTCATATTTTAATTCAGCATGAAATTTCCCAATATAATTTTTTTGGACGGAGTTCGTGATGACCAGAAAAATAGACCGTAAAATTGTAGTAAAAAATCATTAAAACGTCGAAAAATCGCCCAACCGACAAAAATGGACAACGGATTCGAATTCAGCACCCTTGAAAAGACCCATCCACGAAAAAATGAGGCCACCAACTTTCAGGTCACTTTTTTTGTAGACCAGTGTAATAATTAATAAAAATTATTAATAACTAACCATAATTAGGTACCTAATGATAATTTACACTACTTGGTAATAATTAATAATAATTAATGATAATTCCTAATTAATTAATCTATCATTTGGCGATCTAGACAGCAGGGTGATCTGTACAAAGAAGGTAATAAACCGTTGTGCCACCACGCTAAACCCTTCTTGCATGCTTCACCTGATCAAAATCCTGGACTAATAGATGGGAGAAAAAAAAATTGTTATCATCGCGTGTGAAAATGAGCAGATGTTCCATTGATCCATTTGAGGTTCATCACTTCTTGGTGTTTGCATATCAAAGCAAATTAAGTCGAGTCGGCAAAACTTCCCTGTGTGAAGGTGATTAGTTTTCTTCGCTACTTGGTTACGATACATTGAAATGTTGTATCTGCACCAATTTGAAAATATTTGTCTGCTCATGCCAATTTGAAAATGTAGAGAAGTTGATAGTATGAATGTTGTACGTATAGAACGTAAACCTTACAAGTTCTGAGAACTTAGGCTTCCGTGGACACAAGTATAGTTTTTTTTCTTTCTGTATATATAATTATTGCTGTGTTTTATCTTGTGTTATTTTGTGTCAAATAAAATCTTGAATCTTGATGGATGTCAATTCTTTAGAGAGGAATGAAGTTCCCCGGTCCGAATGGAGGTAAGCCGGGGTCCCAAAGATGGTGAAAAGATATAGGTAAACATGCTTTTACTGTCCCCGAAGTCATATCTCTGATTCACCACAATGAAATTAAAGTTAACGAAGAAGAAATTTAGGCACTGAGCATTTTTAGTTCAAAATCCTCTTATCAAAATGATTATAGTTTGCATTTCATCTAGGATTGCATTATCATGATGTGAGAACAGAAGGACATTTCTAGATTTTAAATCACCTAAGATTATTCTAGTCATTCGGTTTTGGACAGGTTGCGGTGACGCAGTTTATGGACAGCGTCCTCTTCCATAGGCGGAAAGACAGCCCGGACACAAATGCCCCCAACGGACCTCCGCCTCCAAATAGACTAGAAATGATCGCCAAAGCCATTGCCAGCGCAAAGAGAGGAGACTCGATCATCAACACGAGTGAGTATTTTCTGGTTTTCATTTTTAACGAAGTTCTAGACTTTAACCAGTTTTAGACTTTTAAAGGGTCTTTAAAATGACTTTCCGAGTCAGGGCGAATGGACTTTCCGAAGTCCAGAACTTGAATAGACTCTGAATCTAACGGCCCTGTTCGACTCCGGAGTCTAAAAATTGGCTTTCCGGGTAAAAAATTAACTTCACCTACTGCGGACGAACCTACTGACTGACACTGGAGGCAGCCCAGACGGTCACCCAGTGCCAACATTAGAACACACTTGTGTTTTGTAAAACTGTACGATTCTCTCGATATTTATTGCTATTTATCGATATTTATTCTGGGCTCAAACAGGTCTAGGACTTATAGATCCTCGATTTTCGCAGATAGAGCCCTGACTCAGAAAGACGATTTAGATCGGAGAGCTTATTTGATAGGGATGGGTATCGATATATCGAATATCGATATTTTCCCCGGAAATACCGATATTTTTTTAAATCGATATTGAACGAGCCCGATATTGGATATTGATATTGTGAACGTGGGAATGCAAATTCGTCCTTTCTCTTCTGAATGCCTTAAAATAATTGAAAGAATCGATAGCACGAGCTATCCTTCTGAAACACCGGCGTTCGCCGCTGGAAATGAACGAATTTTAAATACGAATGTAAGCTCGTCGTTGTTACGATCCATTCCCATTTCAATTTAGATACATTCTGCTTAATGAAAGAAGAAAAAAAAGTTTTCTCATTGTTCCTCTGGAGTTGAGAAAAAGCAATTTGAATGGTCAGTAGGTATTTTCAGTTTGATTACTACGAGTAGGTTGTCAAATGTCGAGGTGTGTTAACGAATGACTTGCGTTACTCGAGTATCGACGTAAGAATTACGTAGCTATGCATGTATCACACATCTAGAAGATACCTAATTCTCATCAAGTCCGACGGGTTTTGAAAAACTCTGCCAATTCTTGACACAACGGACAGAAAGTTCACCCTTCTGTCTCGATTACTGAATGATAGAATAATTATTATTATGAATTATCATTAATTATTAATTATTATTATCAAGTAGTGTAAATTATTAATATTTATTGTTGGTTATTAATAATTGTTATGCTTCATTATTAATAATTATTATTAAATATTATTCCTTAACTCGATATTTGAAAACCATGTGCTGTTTGAATCAGCTGGGCCAGTTTGAAAATGGACCCGACAGGCTGCCTTACGATTCACTCTCATGTTGACGATTTTCCATCTGCTCCAAATTTGAGCCGTCATTGTGAGCGAACAAATTTTGAGGGGGGGTTAAAAATTTTTTTCATGGTTTTTTGCCGATTTCCTTATCACATCTAATTATACGAGTAGGTACAAGAAAGTGTGAGAGTGGGTATTTTTTATCTGAAATAAAAGTTCCACACATGCAGCATGTGCGAATTGGCGATTCTTGAAGTGAACTAGAAACTAGTTTATTGGCCGTAAATGCAGGACAACGGTATCAAACATGCATGGTGGCACCTATGCACTATGGCATCTATAATTAACTTTGAAAGTCGTATCAGATCGGAACTAGTTTTTTCAGAAAAGTAAATATGTTCCCTTTTGGTAGATTACTCCTCAAGTGAGCTAATTGGGCAAACAGTTTGATCTTACGATCCATACGCGAGTCGTACGACCATCGGTGGTCGGAGGGTCGTACGATGGAGTCCCAATGACGACATGGGGTAAATCTCGCCAGATTTCGGCCCAATTCATGGTGTTGTAACAAAAGAAACAAGCGACAAAAGCTCCCAACTGACAGTGGTGGTGGTGAGGGGGGGGGGGGTGTCGCGACAAATAAACGCAGCGACAAAAGCTCCCAACTGACAGTGGTGGGGGGGGGGGATGGTGGCGCTACAAAAGAACACAGCGACAAAAGCTCCCAACTAATGGAGGTGGGGGGGGGATAGTGTTGCGACAAAAGAATACAGCCAGAGATGGGCAGATTCGTATTCGTAAATCCGAATCCGATTCACAGCACCTTAACGTGTCAATCCGAATACGAATACATTTGTATTCACAATTGCGAATTGTTACTATTTATTTATTTATACTGTATACTGGCCTTTTGAATTGAATTTTTCAGTGAATTCAAGTGTGAATCCAAACGGATTCGTATTCAGAGATGTGAATCCGAATAGATTCGGATTCACAGGTGTGAATACGAATCTATTCGGATTCGGAATCACAGGTCGAGACAAAAGAACACAGCGACAAAAGCTTCATGGCTAGTCTGCTCTAATCTGATGACGGAATGAGATATCGCAATTCTGACTTCTCCGTCGTTTTCGGAGTTGAAACGTCCAAAAGCTGAGGGGGGTTTTGGGGAGTTTTTGGTTGCGGGGTGGGGGGGGGGGGGAGTTTTACACATAGGTAAATACCAAAATGAAACGGTCGGTCAAGTGATACCTCATTTTAAAGGTTTTTACACGCTGAATAAGATGGTGAATTGCTATAATATAGCTATATATTATATAGCAATATCGCAATTCACCATCTTATTCACCATCTTATTGCTCCAGTTTGAGAACGGAATAAGATAATATCTTATTCCGCTCTCAAACTGGAGCACTTTGAAGATGAAGAAACGTGATTGATACATGAGATGTTCTTCATAAATATCCTCTTCTATAATAGAAACATTTTACATAAAACCAATTATTTATTCGAAAATTCGCTCTTTTTTTTCTTTTATATATTTTTTTTAATATATAAAATGTATCATAAATAATATCTATGACACATTTTTAGTTGTTGGAATATTATGCCATATTATGGCATACGACCTTTTTTTCTCCATACCGAGCTATTTATATAAATATCCGATACTACTGTTTTAAAGAAATTTTTGCCATTTATCGATACATTGACGTATCGATATTTTGGCACCCGATATATCGGCATATCGATATGAACGCAAAAATTATATCGATATCATGAATATCGATAAATTTTGCTTCGATACCCATCCCTATTATTTGACTCTGTACGTCCAGAACCTATAGATCCCGATCTCGGAAACCGCACCTTAGAGATCGTGAGGGACAAATTGTGTGGGGAAAACGTAGGGTGGACGTTAGTAACTCGTTTATGTCAGAAACCACCAAAGTGCGCTTTTTTCAACTTTCGGAAAACGTATAAAAACTATTTTGCAAGCTAAAAAAAACTATTTCAAGCCTGTCAAATAGCATTGAACAGGTTATTTCTGCACTAAAAGATGTATTACCTTTAAATTGTACAGTACCTACCACAAAAAACACAGTTTTTTTCTCTATATTTTGTCGCTTAGGTGGTTTCTGAAATAAACGATTCAGTTACGGGTACGGTTGGGAAGGTGTTATCGTAGAGTGGATTCCAAAATTCGAACTTATTTTGAACTTCGTCTGGAATATAGAGTTTATTGTTGTAGGGATTCAAGTTTCCTAAGACGAACGTCTCTCACAAAAGTATACTGACAGTTGAACGTCATTCGTCTTCTCAAGCCCTCGAACTGAAAAGCAGGCCCGTGACCTTCCGTCTAAGGAAGCTTTAATGTCAATAACGTTTGTGAAAAGTACAAACCATTAGACATATCTCAAGGGCGTTTCCCTTCGAAGTGTTTCCATGTTGGGCCAGTGCTACAGAGGCGTTACTGAGTCTATTGAGATTTCTCGAGGCGTAGCGTGCCCCACGTGTTTACGATCGTACCAGTTCAAAGTTTTCAAGTATGTCCTAGTACGAGTACCTACTACTTCACGGACGTTCACGAGAGTTCAACCGCTCTTGAAACCCGTTCCTGGACAGCTCGCGTGAACGTTGTACGATACCCTGGCGTGCCCTCTAATGAAGTTTTAATTTTTCCCCCAAAACGCTTCAAGTTTTCTCGAACAGGAATCGCCGTTCGCAACTCGTACGGGTACGGCAGAGTGTTATCGGCGAATCGTCGACTAACGATTTAAACCTTCAGCGTGGATATGCGCGCGTGTAATGAGCAGGAAACACGGCAGGGTTGTATACGGGTTTCAGAGATCAACCAGCATTCAGCGCTCCGGAGGTAGGAACTGAAAATTACCCAATAATCTCTTTATCAGTTACAATTCAGTTATAATTCATGTTTCAGTTCTGTGAATATTTGGTGTAGAGATGAAAGTCTCGGTTACAAGATGCCAAACGTTGAACGAATTAATAATCAAAAATAAAACTTTCACGTGCTTTCATTTCATCGTTTTGAATGTAATAAGTAGAGCCCGGACATGCCAAAGTTTGGTGCCAAACATGCACTTGAAAAACCCGATCATGCACTGAATTCATGCAAAAAATATGTTTCTTGAGTGACTTACTTACCAGAGCAAAATTTTAAACATCTGTGGAACCTCACACTACTTTTCCTATTCATTAGAACCCGGAAAATGAATATTTTTGGGTGTTTTTTTTCTCGTTAATATCAAGGCCCTTACAGAGTATTATCCTCGAAATGGAGGATATTGGGTACTTGAACGAGCTTAGGTATGTAATTCCTTCCGGTCGTTGTTGAATACATACACCCAAAAAGCTAAAAGCAAATTTTTTTGCCTAGTAGGTACCTATTTCCTCCTGTTAATGAACTTGAAGAGCTAATACTCGTATTTAATGCAGGAGGAAGTTATTTTCTTCTTTTAGCGAATTTTCGTGGACAATTTAACTATTGAAATGGGTCCAAAATTGGCTCACAAAAAAGTGCTCACATTCCCAAAAGTGTTATCACAAATCGCTAAAAACCCAAAATATCTTAACATTGAGGTCATGCTGCACGACTGGGACTTTTGTTAATTTATTTATTTATTTTTTTACTTTTTCAAATAAGGTTGGGGAATAAAGAGAGAACATTCCTTGAATTGTAGTAATGTTTTATTCTTAAAGGTACTTATATGCCATAAAATGAATTTTCTTAAATGAATAAAATGGCGACTAAAACACATGAGAAATATTCTCACTAAATGAAAGATTAATTATTATTATGCATTATGCATTATCATTAATTATTTTATTACTTATTACTCATTTTATCAAGTTGTAAAAATTATTATTAATAAGTGTGTGTGATTTGTTGACTGTCAGTAAGAATGATGTTTAGGGATGTCGAGGGTCAAATATCGGTCAAAGGTCGGTCAAAAACATTCATTTGACCGACCCTCGACATCCCTCAACATCATTATTATTAATTATTGTAAGTTATAAATAATTTTATTTATCATTACCTACCTATTGAAATTATCTACTATTAATTATGATTAATTAACTCGATATCTGAAACCATGAGCTGTTCGAATCAGCTGGGCCAGTATGAACATTGAACCGACCGGCGGCCTCACAATTCACCATCATGTTGACGACTTACGATCTGCTCCAAATTTGAGCCCTTATTGTAAACTCTATCTATATATGAACTAAAAACTGTCTATTTCGAATATAATAAACCAAAAGAAGATTGAAGCTGATTCTGTTAATAGGGAGGAGAGAGCGACGTGAAGGGGACCCATGAGTAGCGACGTGAAGGGGATGAAGTGATCTGGATGACGATGAGAAGGGGAGGACGATCCACGTAACGCCCCCACCAGCTTGTAACGCTCCCCTGTAACCCCCCCCCCACCACCACCACCTGTAACACTCCCCTGTAACGCCCCCCCCCCCCATCGCCACTGTAATCTATCCCCTGTAACACTCCCTTCCGTAACTTCTCACCCCTCCTCGTAAACCTTCCTCCCCGTTTACCACTGTAAACGTAAAGCTCTCTTCAGTAAAGCTCACCCCCCCCCCCCCTCCTAATGATCCCCTCAGTAACACTCTCTTCAGTAACCCCCCTTCTGTAACGCTCCCCTCATTAACACTCCTTTCAGTAAAAGTGCTTGTTCTTCTTCTGGTTACCCACAGTCTGACCGGCCGACCTGCCCAACAACTCAGATAACATACAACACAAGTTGTTTAGCACCTCATCAATTCTGCCCTAAAAACACCTCAAGTCATATGTTTACGAAAAATTGGGTTTTTACGGAACCCCCCTATTTCAGACCTAAACTTTTCGATGGTGAAGTCCAAATTTCAAAATTCGAACCGGAAGAGGGGGAAATTCGGACCATAAACATACGAAAATTGGTCAATGTTAGGGTAAAACGCTTCAAAGACACACTGTTAAGGTAATACGCCTCAACTCACCTAAATATTCAGATGAGGCGTTTTACCTACAAAAATTTACAACATTTTCCTAACAACACATCCGTTTGATCGAGTTGTTTACGTTACGGCTACTGCCTCACGAGCAAGTTGAGGCATTTTACGAACAATCCCAAAACGGAAGCTGGATAATATCTTAGCTGCATAATAATATTATATTTATATATTATATAAAATCGCCTTAACTGCAATTAATCGATTATAAATCGATTAGTTTGCTAGTTTTTTTTTTTTAACGGTTGAATCGGTTGAAGTCATATCGATATCTCGCCAAAAAAGAGGGGTTTTACGAGTATAATGAGTTGCAGTCAACTTACATCAAAGGTTTCAGTGAAAAACTGCAATGTTTTGAATTTTGAGTTGAGGCGTTTTACCTTAACAGGGCTGTAGATATTAGTTTTAAAAGTTGTAGCTGGCATGCTATAGTTATGCGCGTTGTCGGTATCTTCATGTAAAACAATGAGAAAATCAAAACTTTGATTGACGTTTTACTTCGAAGTAACCACGAGAAAGCCTTTCCCACGTACGAGGTAATCTGAAGCCTCAAGGTCGGAACACATAATGTATTTTGGCGTGTGCGGTGTTTTAAAAACCTGGTTGTGCCTTGCACCTACCGCCGTCCTGAATATAAGTTTTCTGACAGATCACGAATCCTCACTCTCGAGGAACCGTCGTATAAAAGTCTTGGGCCAGTTTCCCTGCATCTTCAGTCTCTTTAAGAGGTCTCCGCGTCTTTATCCGCGGGTAGATTTCATAGTTTTAATTTGACTGTTCATGTTGTACTTTTGGTATTTACATTTCGGCTGTGACGGTCTTCACGCGCTGTTAGTTTGAGATCGATTGCGTCATTCACTCGCCAATATCATACTCGGACCTCGGACATCACTCAAGCATCCTTTTATCTGTACAAAACATGATCACGAATATTGACGCCCACAAATCAGACAAAACGAAGGACGAAGGCTGTACTCTTCTAACACCAAACACAAGTAGGTTGTACTCGAACATTTACTCGAAATTGTCCAAAATTAAGTTGAATTGATAGGTACGGTTTGATACTGTACAGAACGGCATTGGTCCAAGGTTGCTATCATTGGCCTTTAATTGACGTGGTTTGCCGGAATTGCATGTAAGCCAGGAAGGATACAAAATTTGATTGGTGGGGTGAGGGGTTGGGGGGGGGATGAGGTTCATAACCCGGGTCAAGTTACTGTGCACACTACATGAGCAAAATTCCGTCATTGTTCAAGATTAAGTTCAAGTATTTTTCATCTTGTTCCGTAGACATATAAATTGAATGGTTTTATATTTTTTATTGACGAAAACAAAACAAACTAAAAATTATTCTTATTTAAAATTAAATTTCTTATTTCACTTGCCATTAATAAGACTTATTCAGTACTTACTTAGAACCACAGTCAATTTACTCCGCAGCGCAAGACAAAAAAAGAGTGTATGTGTTGCTGCGGAGGATCGCTGTTTGCTAACCCTGTAGAGCTCATCTCTTATAGACAACCTACTTATGCCTGTTTTCTATATTAGTTCATACCTTTATAAATAAACCACCGAATTAGAAAGAGAATAGTTTATACAACATACTTACTGGCTGACTAGGAGGTTCTCAATTTCCTGTGGCCCCACCAGTGGCGGCTCGTCCATAAGGCCACCTTGGCCCTCGCCCCACCCAAAAATTTGCAAAGGAAAACAGAAAAAACATAGAACAAGGAGAAAAAAATCTTACCTACTACTACCCACCATGGAAGAAGGGAGATCTCCCTTCTTCCATGACTACCCACTTCCACTGAGCTCTTGCAGGCGGGCGGCTATTTCGTCTGACTTCGATAGAAGTCGTGTCCTCAACGCATTTTGTTTCGATTTATCGATTAAAAAAGTCGATTATCGGATCGACCAGAAGTGCCCCAGTCTCAATGTTGAAGGTATAGGCGCTTCCTGGGGTGGGGGAAGGCACCCTGTGTTCCGCCATAGGAGCCATTCCGGGCGGTGGCCAAAATATCGAATCAAGTTGAACGCCGAAAAGTATCGATCGTTGAATCGTTCCTTGTCAAGGAAGAAGGGAGTTTCATTCCTCCATGCTTTCTTCCATGTTCGATAAGAATGATATCAAAACGTTGCCTTTTACTCATCATAGTAAAAGTGAATTATTGTCTCCATAATATTAATCAACTAAACATTGAAATTTAATATCTCACGTGCAACGCGTGAACGCTTTGCTAGTCGTCAAGACTGAAGTGGATCACTATTCGCCCAAGGGAATCTCATTTGTTGATTTCTACATTCTGTAAGTTAATAACCGTTAATAACAGTAATATACATAATATTATTATGTAGCTCAGCCAACCGTTGAGAATACTGATTTATTTGTTATCCCTGAAACTGATGGTGACTTCGTTGACTCGAGCTTTGTTTGAGCTAACCAACGAACTCTAAAAGCTAGTTGAAATCAATCTTGCTGTTCTGTGATCGTTCAAAATGTTTTGATACGATTGGATAAGAAAACGTATGTGCAATCTGGGCATAAGAGGACATTTTTAGAGGGGGTTTTCAAGGTACCACTCGGCTAGGAAGCAGATGGTCGCGATTGTTAATTTTTAAAAACCCCAGTAATAGAAACTCCAATAATATAATTTTTTGACTACCTTTATAATGTACTCTTTGAATAGTACTCGTACAGTCACAATTTCTCTTTTATTCTTCCTATCATTTTGAAGATAATTATTTGGGTGGGTAGGTGGGATTGCCTTGCAGCCACCTCCTCGTCGGTAATCCTGGATACTGGTCAGTAACCTTCCCTCTCCTCAAGAGAACTCTTTGGAGAACGATGTTTCCTGACTTGCTAAGAGCTGCATACCACTAATTATGAAGCAGTTTAGCTGTAAGGGTAGTTTGAGTTTAGTTCCTATAGTGAGTACCTAATAGGTAGGTATGCACCTAAATATTGCCCTGGTGCCCCACCAGTTTCTGAGCCCACTAGCCGCCCCTGGGCCCCACAGAAATAATAAAACTATAAATCAGTTTTTTGTAAACCGAGCTTGAATACTGCCCAAGATTTTTTAGCTCCGGAGTAAGATTTCAGTAAATGACGGATTTTTGTGACAAACAATTCTTTCTAATGCATATAGAGCGTTTAGGGATCTCTGACATTAGGAATAACTGATTTTCTACCTATTAGTTAGGAATAACTGATTTTCTACCTAACTCCTACTTGTGCATGGCCATTTTCCAGCGATTTAGCTTTTTGCATTTTTTGATTAAACACTTTTTTCATGCCAAAGACCTCCTTCGAACTCAGCCTTAGTATGGACCTATCGAGCAACCCCTCGAAATTTGGGAGGTCTCGCTTGAATATCGACATATCCTGCCGAATGGTTTGTGGCCATTGGGCAATAACGTTGGGCTACGCCCAGACAACTAGTATAATATTTCCGATTTTTGGCTCTCTGGGGGTTGTTTCAGAGCCCGTTCATTTACGAGGAATCACTTGCTCGCTCTGTCCCATCAGTTACGAGTTCATTGTCAGGGAATTGGATGTTGGGATGAGACAAAAACTGTTTCCACACGCTAGTGATTGTCAGCTTTGCTTTGAACCAGTAGGTGTGGGTTGGGAGTGAGTGTATTATCACAAAAATGTTTAAAATCTGTTTAGTAATATTCTTCATGACACAGTAGTTATATTACACAGATTACGGCAAAACACGTTCATGTACGTAGAAACATTTACTCGCTGTGTCCCAGCAGTTATCGAGGCGGCCAGTTTTTCTGAATCCATCGGTTCCAAAAGCTCAAAGACGCATTTTCGTCACTTACGAAGTAGGGGGAGCCTATCTTCTTCAGAAAAGTTTAAAACTTTTTTAAATTTATTTATTTTCGTACCTTGAATACAGTTAGTTGTACTTAGGTACATTGGACATTGATTATAACATCGAGACGGTGCAAGGAAAGTTTGGTCTGTGATGTTGGTTAAAACGCTTCTCATGACCTTCAGTTACAGCTTTGGTTTCATAGCGATTACTGCAACAATTCATGTCCCATGGTACAACATTGCTGTTGGACACTTCGAAGGTTCCACCATTTTGGATTCCAGAAACTCCTCGATGAAGATATCGAGACAATTTGGGTCACAAATTGTAATCAATTAAATTCACTACGAGATTGCTTTGAAAATCTCCGAAAAAAATAATACTCCAAAAATAAGAAAAATAAGAAAATGAATTTTATCCCAAGGTAGAGCATTTCCCACTACTTCTAACAACAACCCTCATCTCCTCTGCACCAAACAACACATTTCTTTCGTCGGCCTGTGTAATCTGTCCAACGAAATTACTAATTCTTACAACCAAATTTAAACGGTTTCAACCAATTTATGGTGAGCGTTCTTTCAATTTAATATCAAAACTTCCTGAATGAATGTTTGTATTTCATGTAAATATGCCTGGTCTAACAACATTAGGTCATTTCACGAGCTTCCGTGCTAATGAAGTTCTCTTCATCAGAGCAAACATTAGTTTTGGGATTAGTCTTATGATGTTAACGATAAGAAGAATTAAAGTTTCTCACTTTTTTTTTTTGGTTTTTTTGTTTGTTTTTTTCACCCTGATTGGGAAAGATTCCCGTCCTTTGCGTTCCGTTTGATGGGTTCACGTGCACTCTGAAGGTTATCAGTAGAGCAGTTAGCTCGGGCGGTGGGGTAAGGGTTAAAATCTGATCGAGGGCTTTAAACGAAGTTCCTCCAACCCGCAGGGGTGTTGTGCAAAGTTCGTTTCAAAGCCCCCCCCCCTCCCACTCAACAGCTACCTTTCAGGATCGCGAAATGCCCGATTTAACCTAGTAAGGGCCACGAAAGCCTGGGGAACCTAGTTTTTAGTCCTAGTCGAGGTATCAACGGGAACGGGTGGCTCTTGGCAATTTGACGATTTTGGAAAGACAATATTTGTAATAAGGTTTTATCTGGTTTACGTGATACAATCTGATCGTACAAATAATTCAGGATGTCGAGGGAAAAATCAGTTTCTCCGGTAGCCCTCGCGGCTGCGGCTAGAACTTGGAAGAAGAAAAAATCTAATGCGGACGGTAGGTTTTAATTTTCATACAAAGGCAATAATGTTTTAATTCGTACATTGCTTTCTCCTGTTAAAAAATCCCTACGTCCAAAGCTAAGCCAGAATGAAGTCTTGTTAGAGCGGAGGTAACTTGTACGAGTTCCCTTTCAAACTAACTTTCAAACCATTAGGTACCAACTCAACTCGAATTTTTTAATTGACTAAATGTGAGTAAATTCCGCGAATTAAATATTCATATTGAGGGTATCTAGTGGGTTCGGATAGTTTCAGACACGTAGAATTGATTTTAATACAATACTGACCCTTTTGATTTATTATCTTTGTTTGGGCTGGTAGGTAGTAGGTATTACTTGCCCCAACAGAGTGCTCACCATGATGGCTGGTGGGAGCCGTTGTTCGGCTGTCCAACCTGTTCCCCCGTCCCAGCTCGTTGATAAAGACCGATTGTTATCACTACCAAGTTGCACTGTTATCTTTTATTATAATACCGTTTATTTTATCGATGTTCATCCGTTCTCGTGCGTAATAAAAAGAGTTGTTATCCGGTGTTTATTACGCGTGATTATTTCGTTTACCCGTTCAAACATTTTGGTGCCGTAAACCCGCGGATTGTGGTTAATGTCGAGCGTGTCCGAATTTAACCTAGTTTACCTCGCGACTTTGTTTACATCGGGTTTTTTCCATTTACCGTTTTACCGTTTTACCGTCGTTTTTCCCCGTTTTTCGCGTTCTACCGTCCAATAATGCCGCCAAAAGGAATTAAGAAGCGTAGATCCCGTCAATCGGACCCGGATTTTCCGCCGGACGATGCGGTTGTTCAATCGGTTCATCCAGTTTCATCTTCGTATGATGTCGTCAAGAATAAGTCTATTCAACTTGATCCCGCCGTTTTTGATCTGCTGAGTGCCCCTCAGCAAGACCTGTTGAAGAACATCAGACGTTGGTCAATCAGGGCTAATGCAGTTCTAGAACGACAACCGGTGGGTGCACTGGCGGAGTCTATCAAGGACGATTTCCGTCGAGGAAGAATGTTCCTCGATGCCGTTGAGGAGGCTCAGTTCGATCAGCAGATCGAGGAAAATCTGCTTAATCAGGTAACTTCTGTTATTGTAAGTTTGGCTGAGCGCGTCCCCGTTGAAATTAATCCAGCTAGCGCTAAGAAAGAGGTTGATGACGAAGTTGTTCTCAGTCATGAACACGCTTACGCTCAGATTAAAATGATGAATGAGCTGCTCACAACCGTCCCGTTATTTGAAGGCCAAATCTCCCGCTTTGCGGAGTTTAGGAAACTGTTTGATGGTGCAGTTCATAACATGAAGCACATACCGGATGAAATTAAATTTGAGAAACTGTTGAGCAAGCTTTCTCCCAATCTCCGATCATCATTTGCCGGTAGCAGCTATCAGCAGGCTTATGACGCCCTGGTAGCGGAAAATACCTCAAAATACCGTTTGGCTCGTTCAGTATTTGCGCAGCGCATAAATTTGCCCCGTTTGGAAAGGCCCAACGTTGCTGACTTGGAACATTTCCACAACGAAGCTCGTTCGTGGGTAGGATCAATGCTCGACCTCCCCACTCCCAATCTTCGGGACTACTTATTGTTTGAAGCCCTGTTTTTTCGCTTATCGGCTGAGCTCAAAGAGAAGTTCAATCGGGAGGTGATGGAACAAATGGATGCCATCCCCTCCCACTCTGATCTGCTTCTGTTTATTGGAAGGGAGCTAAGGATAGCTCGACTGGTCCCAGAGGAGAAGCAGGGGAATAAAAAAGCTCCAACCACTGTTCAAAGAGCCCGTTCACCCTCACCATTCCGGTTGTCAGCCCTTCTAGCCACCAGTTCCACTCCACGACCGTCACCCGCTTCAAGACCCGTTCAAGAAGAAGAAAAGATGGCCATGATGTCCCTTTGTTCCAGCCGTTCGCCCCCCAGTCCCCCCATAGAAACATCAGCCCCGTTATGAAGGTACGACGGCGCTCAGCCGGTTCCTTCCAAGGTATCATTGGTGAGCGCTACTGCCAAGAGCCCATTACCCGTTAAGTCTTCAACTGTTAAGAATTCAGCTGTTCGACGTCAACTTGTAGGTAATGTTAGGCGCATGTTAGCACCTAGGAATAATTTCAGGGGCCTGTTTCCTGGGATTGAGTCATCCAAATTAGGCGTAGCTGGCTCATCCCAACCCGTTAGTAAAATTGACGTCACCCATAAGTCCTGTTTAAAATTATCTCGTTTTGGGCTCACCCCTACTGCTGTAGTCCCCCTTTCCTCCTGTAGAGGGGAAATAATTAAATTCAGAGCTTTGATTGACTCAGGAAGTGAAGTCAATATTGTTTCCCCGTTAGTAGTGAAGAAGTTAGGACTCCGTTTGATTCCCATGAAGGGCAGTTTACAGGGAATTGGGAGTTCTTCAAACCCCATTCACAGTTCCGTTACTGCTCAGCTTCACACACGTTCTGGTAGGGTAATTCCTTTTGAAGCGCTCGTTATGGAGAGCCCCCTTTCGCCGTTGCCCAGCCGTAGTTGGAACCCTGCTTTATGGTCAAATATCACATCCATGGAACCCCACCTTGCTGACCCACAGTTTCACACTGCTCACTATGTTCAGGCTATTCTCGGAGCTGACATTTTTTCCCAATTGCTTCCCCGTTCCTCTGAGGTTGGTCTATGGGAGACTGACTTGGGAACTCTGGTTACTGGTGCCACTCCACCCGTCTGTAAAAAGTCCGTTCAATTCAGCCGTTATGCGCATCAAATGAAATACTCCAGTGAAGCGCCAGTTAACGAGATAGAGCCCCACCCCTTCCTTGTTCAAGCTAGATTACAGGCCGCTTATCCCTGCTTACAGGGACCCCATGTTTTCACTGTTCCTAAATTCTTGCCTAAGGACTACCACTCGCAAGTTCTTAAGGAGCTCTCTACCGTTTTGGAGGTAGTAGCTGCCAATCCTAAACCCCAACGGAAGCCGTTTCCCCGGTTCCCGTTCAGCAAGCAAAATGTTAAGTCTACTGTTAGTCAAGTTAAGCCCAATCACTCAACCCCTGTTCGAAATCTATTTTCTGTAGCTCCACCCATGGAACTTGTTAAGAACCCAATTAGTTTGTTCCAGCTCGCAGCCCATGTCTGCACGTCTGATTTCCAATTGGTATCTCCCAGTGTGGTGTGTTTCCCAATCAAAGATGAAGTTATACCTGCACCTACCAATGAAGTTTCTGTTAAGGTAGCAGCTGTTCCCGTTTCCACTGATGATCTGTTACGCCAGATGTTTGAAATTGAGTCTGTTGAACCCGTCTCCCCTTGGACGCCTGAGGATCATCAGGCTGAAAACCGTTTTTTGGAATCAGTTAGTAGAGATAAGTTTGGTCGCTACACTGTTGCTCTTCCGTTGTCTGAGTCTCCCACTGCTCTGGGTGAGTCCAGACACATTGCTTTAAGACAATTGTATAGGTTGGAAGCCAGACTAAAACGTAACCCTGTTTTAGCCACTGCTTACCGTTCATTCATGGAAGAATATACCCAATTGGGACATATGAGGCTGTTAAGCTCAGAAGAAATCCCCCGTTCCCCCAATTATTACATTCCTCATCACTCTGTTCATCGTGAAGGTGATCCTGTTGCAAAAATCCGCGTAGTATTTAATGCATCTCAGCGCACTTCCAATGGCCGGTCTTTGAATGAAATTCTGCTAGTTGGACCAAAAATGCAACCCGATATATCCGTTATGGTAACCCGGTTCCGCTCTTTCCGCTATGTTTTTATATCTGACATACGACAAATGTTTAGGCAGATTCAACATCCAATTGAGGATCAGGACCTGTTAAGAATAGTTTGGCGCAACTCCCCTGATCAACCTGTTCAAGATTTCGCCCTCACAACTGTTACCTACGGAACTGCTTCAGCCCCCTTCCTAGCTAACCGGGTCATCCGTCACTTAGCTGATGAAAATGAGGAAAGTTACCCAATTGCTTCCAAATTGTTGAAGGAAAATACGTACATTGACGATGTACATGGTGGGGGGAGTTCCCTGCACTCAGCGTTAGAGGCTAGGAATGAACTGCTATCACTGTTAGCTACTGCTGGGTTGGAGCTCCGTAAGTGGGCCTCCAATTCTGATCAGTTGCTTTCTGGTATTCCAGAAGAGCACCGGCTTGCCCCCTCTGTTCCTGTTTGTCTGACCTCCGATGATGAAAAGCCATTAAAAATGTTGGGAATCTCCTGGAACCCTACCACTGATGAGTTTTACTTTAAGGTTCCCGTTTCTCTTACTGTTCACACCAAGAGAGAGTTAGCTAGTCAAGTTGGAAGGATCTACGATCCCGCTGGGTGGATTATGCCAGTTTCTGTTCAAGCTCGTTTCATTCAAAGGGAGATTTGTCGTTCAAAGTATGATTGGGACGATCCGTTACCAGGTTCATTTGTTCATGATTGGGCTGCCCTTGCTGATACCCTCAATTTGCTTCAGTCTGTTTCCATCCCTCGTCACATACGAGTGGATGCCCCCGTTCAATGGTTAGTAGGATTTGCGGATGCCTCCGAAAAGGCCTATGCTGCCACAGTTTATCATGTATCTCAGATGAACAGTGAATTTGCTGCCCGTTTAATTTTGGCTCGAGCAAAAATCGCTCCAATGAAACCTCAGTCAATTCCCCGATTAGAGCTGCTAGCGGCGGAACTATTGGGTAAAACCATGACTCGAGTCCGTTCCGAATATCCTTCTGTTCCCGATTCTGCAATAATTGGCTGTTCTGATAGCACAGTTGCCCTATCCTGGCTCACCGCTGACCCCGCTCCCGTTTGGAAGGTATTTGTGGGTAACAGGGTTGCTCGAACCCTGTCCCACTTGCCCAAAGAGCACTGGTTCCATGTCCGTTCCGCTGACAACCCCGCTGATGTCGCCTCCCGTGGAGCCAAACCTGATCAGTTAGTTAACTGTTCCTTGTGGTGGAATGGTCCAGATTGGTTGGCTTCCGACCGTTCCTTGTGGCCAGTGAGGAGGATTCGCCCTGATTTGAAACCCGATTCTGTTTCAAGTGAAATCAGAGCTTCATCGAGAGTAATAGCTGCAACTGTTGTTGAGACTCCGTTTGAAGCCCGTTTTAGCTCTTATACTGTTTTGCGTCGAGTTACTGCTTGGATAATCCGCTTTATTAATAATTGTAAAATCCGCCGTTCCTGTTTGCTATCTCAGACTAGACCACCGTTAAGCACATCTGAGCTTCAGAAAGCCGATTCAGTTCTCGTTCGCCGTTCTCAAGGTCGCAGCTTGTCTGAGATCCAAGAAGCCACCATTAAAGGAGCTAAACCAACTAAACTGATGAAACAGTTGGCTATATTTTCCGATTCTGAAGGCACTCTCCGAGTAGGGGGTCGCTTATCAAATATGCCTGGGTCATTCGAGACACAGCACCCCGCTTTGCTTAAACCTTCTGATTTACTGGTACCGCTGCTCATCCGTTACGCCCACACTACATGCATGCATGTAGGGCCCAGAGCCACGCTGGCCCACCTGCGTACCCGATACTGGGTGATTGATGGGAGAAATGCCGTTAATCGTGTTTTGGCTGGGTGTACCCGTTGTTTTTCAGTTAAACCGAGACCGTTTCAGCCCATGATGGGTCAGCTGCCTGAGGCCCGAGTCACCCGTGCCTTTGCCTTTGAGCAGGTTGGGGTTGATTTTTGTGGCCCGTTCACTGTTTCTATTGCCGGTCTTCGAGGAGCTCGAGCCGTTGAGGTTTACCTTGCCGTTTTTGTTTGTTTCACAACCAAAGCCGTCCATCTTGAAGTTGTTATGGATCTTAGTACCGATGGGTTTCTCCAATGCTTGGAGCGGTTTATGGGTCGCCGAGGCGTTCCTTCAGCTATTTGGAGCGACAATGGTCGTAATTTCCTGGGGTCATCCAACTTACTCAACCAAATCCGTTCTGCTAGCCCCCTTGATCATGTAGTAGCTGAACGACTCGCTAACCGAGGGGTGGAATGGAAATTCATTCCACCTAGGGCACCGCATTTTGGTGGGTTATGGGAGGCTGCCGTTAAGTCTGCTAAACGACTGTTGAAGGTCAATTTAAGAGACCAAACCACCACGCTTCAAACGTTCAGCACCGTTGCCATTAGGATTGAGGCCATTCTTAACAGCCGCCCGTTAGTTCACCAATCCTCCTCACCAGATGACATACTGGTACTTACCCCTGCTCATTTTCTCGTTCAACGCCCGCTTACTGCTTTACCTGAGAGCAATGTGTTTGACTTCAGCTCCCGATTAGCTCCTAAGTGGAAGTTTGTTTCTAATCTGGTAAGTCAATTCTGGAAGAAGTGGCACTCTGAGTACCTGTTAGACCTCCAGACCCGATCTAAGTGGAATACCCCTGATCGCCCTGCTACAGTGGGGGATGTAGTGTTGATTAAGGAAGACAATATTCCTCCTCTGTCATGGCCCATGGGTGTGATAGTGGACCTGATTCCTGGTAAAGATGGTGTAACCCGTGTAGCTAGAGTCCGGTCTGGTACTGGGGAGAAACTCCGCCCGTTAGTCAAGCTCTGCCCGCTACCAAAGGACTGTTAGTGCCCGTTTCTTAAATTTGTTAGAATGAGTGCCTCATTGTGGGGGGAGGATGTTTGGGCTGGTAGGTAGTAGGTATTACTTGCCCCAACAGAGTGCTCACCATGATGGCTGGTGGGAGCCGTTGTTCGGCTGTCCAACCTGTTCCCCCGTCCCAGCTCGTTGATAAAGACCGATTGTTATCACTACCAAGTTGCACTGTTATCTTTTATTATAATACCGTTTATTTTATCGATGTTCATCCGTTCTCGTGCGTAATAAAAAGAGTTGTTATCCGGTGTTTATTACGCGTGATTATTTCGTTTACCCGTTCAAACAATCTTCGACAATGAACCTTTGTAATCGACCAAGAAAAAGAATTCCCCCCCCCCCCGCCCCCCGTTTACTGTTGAGGGTTTACTTTTCAAAATACGTAGATTCAAAAAATCGAATAAAAAAATCCGTCCGTGGCACTTTGACCAGTTAGCGTTGAGCTACAATTACGCAATGTTTTTACGGGTTCGGACCAACCCCTCAATGATCCTTTTCATAACATTCGGTCAACGGGAAGGGGTGCAAAACGAATTTTAAAATTTCCAAAATTTCATAACTCGGAAAATGCATGTAGAACGGTATAGTTTCAGTTCACATTTACATATAGTTTATTTGTTAGAATGTTTAGAGACCATCCGCAGCTTTGTTCACAATGACGTTTCAAAGTTGGAGCAAATCAAAATTCGCCAACATGGGGGTGAATCTTGCGGCAGCCTGTACGGTCTAGATTCTAATAGCTCATGGTTTTCAAATATCGATTTGAAAATAATAATAATTATTAATCATTATTAAAAATAAGTCATAAACATTATTAATAAATAACAATAAGGTAATGCGTCAGAAGTCGACACGTTAAAGGAAGTTTGAACTTTGAGCTTACCTTTCACGTAGGGAAATAGTTTTTTTTTTTTTCATTGCAAACCTGTTCATTGTGTACCCAAGATCCATCCCCAAAAGACCTGGCAGCGGGAAATATTATTCAACATGGTTTGAAAAGGGAAAAACAAGTTTTGTAAAAAATCCCAATGCTCTAGTAGTCGACACCAGTGACCAACATTTTCTTCAGTAGTCGACATGGTTTTGCACTAGTAATCGACCTACATGTGTTAGAAGTCGACAGTATCTCTTGAGTCAGTAGTCGACAGGTTTCGTCATTCCATCGTTTTCACTTTTTTCGACTTCCATCTAAATAAAATACATTCAACTGTGAATCGGAACTTGAAAATAGATTAATAAGATGTAATAAAGTAGTTATCAGACTTTTTATTTGCAAACAGCTCATATTCAGTCTCAAATTGCAATAAGTACTTAAGTAAAAAGGTATGAAAACTATACCTAGTCGAAAACTCATTGTCAGAAAATTGACATTACAGTTGGGCTTAGGTACCTATTTACATAGTTTTTGACATTTTCATGTCTTTGCTTTGGCACATACACTGAAACGGGAAAAATTTGTTCCCTTGATTCACCCTTTCCCTCAGATCACGTCAGAACACAAGCGACCGGCGGGCCACTACGTCAGAGCCTATGACGCACGAGCGTATGACGTCAGACGGCTGGCAGGAGGTCAACTAGTACGTCAGAGTCTATGACGCACGAGCGTATGACGTCAGACGGCTGGCAGGAGGCCAACTAGTCCGTCAGAGCCTATGACACACGCGCGTATGACGTCAGACGGCTGGCAGGAGGCCAACTAGTACATACGTCAAAGCTTATGCCGTAAGAGCCTATTGTTCGGCGATGGATTTCTCGACTCCACCACAAACAGTTCAGTGCTCTCACTGCTCCTCTGGCTTGCGAGATGGGACTATCAATGTCCGATTCGCATATTCCTGACTTGTCAATTATGGAACCCAGATATTTGAAAGAATCAACCGAATGGACAATCCCAACTCCAGGAATATCCAGGTCACTTCCGGGGCCACCCACAACCAGATACTCAGTTTTCTTGGCATTAATTTTTAATCCCGCTCTATCCGATTAGCAGTTATAGTTAGCGACTCGGGAATGATATCAATCGACTCAGCACCCCAAAACACGTGAGAATCAATATCAATTTCAATCACTTGGATCATCTAAGAGGTTTTTGCACAAAACTGGCTGTTTCCATCCACTGAGAGACGGTCGGTGGGAGAGGACCGGGTGGTGAAGGGAGGGGGATGGTGGCGATGGTGCGGACGGTATGTGGTGAAGAGGGGGCGGGAGTATTAATCGAAGTATTAATGCATCACAACATGGTGTCCTTCTTTCATGATCTGACTTTTACTACATAAATTTAAATTGAGGGCGCTCAATTGAGGTGTAGAGAGGAGAGCGGGGGACGCCAGTGGTGACCGTTGGAAGGGGGGGGGCGTATTAATTCATCACAACGTGGTGTCCTTCTTTCATGATTTGACTTCTACTACATAAATTGAAATTGTTGGCGCTAAATAGACGTGAGGTGTAGGGAGGAGAGCGGGGGAGACCAGTGGAGACCGTTAGTTGTGGGAAGGGGGGAATGTTGGCTCTAAATAGATGTGAGGTGAAGGGAGGAGAGCGGGGGAGGCCAGTGGAGACCGTTAAAGTGCGAGGCTCACGTTACTATTGGAGCTAGTTGAAGGAAAATCGCCTTCAATTCAGACAGCAAACGTTATTCCAAAATGAATTTGATATAAATTGTAGTGAGGTGTTCTTGGTCTTTCACACCCACATTCGGGATCCAAAAACGGAATCCAGATTTGGATTCAGCACACTGAAAAACCTCAACAACAACCCTCACCTCCTCTGCATTAAACACAACTTTTGTTGGCCAATGTAATTTTTGAAGGAACACCAAGCCATCAACCCTATACCTGAAACCCAATGTATTACTTTTTTAAATTCAGAACGTTTGAAATACACGGCCTTTTAAAACAGTTATCTGTTCATATTTTAATATAACATGAATACCACCACGCCAAAAGTGCCAATCTGCTTTTTTGGTCATTTTCGATTTAGTGCACTTTTGGGTAGGTACCATGAGTTGAGTACTACGAAGTTGAGCACAACATGTCAGAGCCGACATACGTGTCTTGTACCCGTAGATGCACTTAAACGATAATTACCAAAGAAGCAGATTGGCGCTTTTAGCGTGGATGACATTGTAGACACCTACGCATTGTAGACACCTCTGCAAAGTTTGTACCTCAATTAATACGAAATATAAGTATTCAAATCATGGTAATGGTATCCAAAATGTTCGTGATAAATTCAAAAAGTAGCTTATATTTTTTATAGTGGCGCCCATGTTTGTAATTTTAAAATAAAGTCCGTCGTTTGAATCTGAAGAAATATACGAGTTGAAACGCGCGCTGTAGAAACGAAGGTACCGGTATGCATGCAGCAACTACGATCGCTAAATGGCAATTAGGTATGTGCCTCTTGCTAGAGTCATGTATGTGAATGTTTGTCATACCTTTTTATTAAATAGCTCATTTAGAAATATTCTACAAGATCATTTGTGATCGACTTTATGAGTTGAATCGATGGCAAACTATGTTTTGGTCATTCAACTTCGATTTGTAAAATCGACATATCGACATATTTGTCAAATCGACATATTTGTCAAATCGACATATTTGTCAAATCGACATATTTGTCAAATCGACATTATATTATAATAATGGTTTCATAGTTGTATAACGTTATTTCATTGCTATTTCACAGATCGAGTGCTGTACGCTCGACAGCAGCACACGTCCAAGGCTGCTGTTGTGGGAGGGACGCCCATTTCCGAAGACAATGCGATGGTAACTTACCTACACGTTGTTAATGCCATTTTCCTAAATATGTTTTCTACAATAACGCAGGAACAAGTAAAATCCGAAATAAATAGAGATATTATTTTATTAAATCTCCTAATTAGAAGAATGTAACACGAAGGCATTAAGAACCGTGGTCTGTTCTATGTCGAATTAATCGCAAACAGTTCATCGGACAAATTGAGAGATAATTATTGTTTTTGAGTTGGGGGTGGTTTCTGTTGATGTTATTTTTGACATTGGAAAACATGTGTACAGGGTGTGATATTGTACATGATATTATACAGAACGAAACAGCCGCCAGGGATCTATACAAATAAATTGCGTCTATACCTACCTATATTATTTTCTCTGCGATGTCTTTCCGTTGAATACCCCTACGAGTATATTGAGTTGGATAATATTATTATAATCTATAATCTCAATATTATTGAAATCTATAATCTTGTACTGACTCTTATTCAGGAAATTGATATTTTATAACAGATACTTAAGTACGAGTATTAGGAGGTAGAGGAAAGGGATTTTTATTGACGAAATTACAATATCTGTCCGATCGTAGCTTCTGCGAACAGTTGTATTTGGAACGGCTGTAGCCCCGCCAAGAGGTGAGTGGCTGCGAACGGGTCTGCTCGTAGTGGAAGAGGAAAAGGAAATTTCGTATCTGCTGAAAGCGGCCAAGAACACGACGAGGGGCCTCTTGTCCGTCCTGCAGGCCGAAGTCATCAAGTATTTGCTCTTCGACAACAACCAAGGGAAAAAGAACGAGGCAGCCGGCAAGTAAGTGACAACGTACTCATTACGAACGTACCTTGTACGGCACCGTTGATGTGGTGATGATGATCCCGAGTAAAATGATATCTGTAAAATATTCTTTGAATCTGCAGTAAAGTAAATCCATGTAAAACTGCATAATTTGCCTTAGCTGCAGCAAAACATATTTTGAAAAAATAAGAAAAAACAAAAATGCAGTACCTACGGAAGAAGGTAAATTACGATAGCCTGCGTGTATGGCGAAAAAATGGACATTTGTATATGTATACTTTACGTGTTAAAAATTACCAAATTGTCATTAAATTCTCAATTTCCTAGTCCTTTCGAAATCCCTTAATCGTTCGAAAAATTCCACCAGTGTCCAATTTTGGATTTTTCACGCTGTTTAAAATAATAAACTTAGGTACAATAATAAGAATAATAAGGTAAAATAATAAAACCTATGTACATATGGTTTTTTAAAAAACTGATGAAATTAATGTCTTGACATTATCAACAACTTGTTGTAAATGTCTTTGGTTTTCAAAGGAAGAAAGGCATACACCACAGGCACTTATTGACGTGGATTGAGTACATTTGTTAGAAATATTTAGGGGAATATCTGCTTGAGAAGTGAAGAGTGTGGGTTGTTTCTGGGGTAGGTAGTTGAAAACGTCAGGGTGTTTACGGGAAAAGGAGAGGGACGAGTTAATGTAGAATTGAGGGATTGTGAAAACACCAACAATGTTAAATACATCATTAGAAGGGAGGGAATCTACGAGATTTTTTGAAATTAGTTTTAAGTACATCCCAACTGTGATTCCCAGGTACTTGGCCAAGGTGAAACTAACGCAGCTGTCCGAAGCTGTGATACACGGCATTTGCAAAATATTGTGGAGAGTCGGAGAAAAGAAGAAAGTAACCATTTGCCTCCCACAAGAAAAAGTCTACCTTCATCAGTCTTTAGAATACTTCCAAGACGGTATCACGGAGAGGGTGAGTATACGAACAGTAATTCACAGCTTTGGTATCAACCAACTATAGATTGACGTTAATAGACTTGTTTACTTGTTGCCGAATAGCATAACAAAATACAGTTATTTGCAGCTGCACATGTTCGATGTGGAAAACTACGACGATTTGGAGATTATGATCAAAAGGTATTCTTACTTGGTAAGTGAAAACATCATGGAAATATCAATTTCATTCTACTTTATTAAATTTCAATTTATCAACTCGAATTACAATTGTGGTCATAAAACGAAATTTCGCTAGCAATATGCTCTGTAATACCTTACATTCTGATTCCTTCTGTATAGTAGTATGGCACTGAATAATAAAATGACCATTTTCCAACCTCTGTGAGGGTCAATTGTGCTATATATATATATCCCGGAAAGAAGTGCAGGTGTTTGGTATCAAAACCAGTAAAAGTGACGTGTCTTTCCTGTTTTCACTGCTCAATCCTCTTGAAGGAAATGACACAACGAAGAATCAACTATCAGAAATTTCAACTACTTTACCACTCCACATTTGAATCAGTCGTTTCAGAAACCCGACTAGTCCACAAAACCCAAGTTACCAGGAAACGCGAACAACTGCTGCCCTCGCTCACCTGACATAGATTTGGGATTTTCCAATACACATGGTCTTATTTGGCATGAAAGAAGAGTATAAGTAAGCAATTTTTAAAAAATCATTGTTCTAAATGTTTCAAAAATGGCTTTGAATTTGGACTAGTCGTGTTTTTTCGAAGCAACATGGAGTTAATTTGTGCAGAAATGACTCTTGTATTATGGAAAACATTCATTCAGATAAGACAGGAATCATTAAAAAAAAAAAAAAAAACAGGTAGGTAGGTATATACCTAATGTATTTTAATTTTTATATTTTGGTTAAAATTCAATTTTTTGTGTGGAGATAACATGATTGTGCTTGATTACCACACTAACCACTTTTGTTTTCATGGTCAATCTTCAAAAGTTGAAAATTGAAATACGATCAGTCCGGGACAAGTCGGCTTTAACTTGCAACATGTAGCTCTACCTAACAGGATGAAGCATCGATCAAAAAACGAAAATAGATATTTTTGGTTTATTATCTTCGATAATGAACCATTGGAATCGCCCAAAGAAAAAAATTTTTTAACGCCCCCTCAAAATTTGTTGGTTTACGTTTCAAGATACGTAGATTCAGAAAATCGAATTAAAAAAAATCCGTCCGTCACCCGTACGCCGTACCCCGTACGCCGTCCGCCGGCCGTGGCACTTTGCCCAGTTAGCGTTGAGTTAAAATTACGAAATTTGGTTTCTGAGTTTGGACCAGCCCCACAATAATCCTCGAAACTTTTCATAACCCTAGGTCAAGGGGAAGGGGTTCAAAACGAACTTTGAAATTTCGGCAATGTCATATCTCTAAAAATTCTCATAAAACGGTGTAATGTTTAGTTCACTTTTGAATGACCTGAAAAATTACGAATCTTTTAAGACCAATTGGATTTTTGTGCGACCAGCCGTTCGTTCACAGTGAGCGCGCAAAGGTTTAGGAAAAACACTAAACTTCGCGTCGAAAACGGCCGTTAGGTGGGTCCCGGGTAGCCGCCCAGAATAAAACTGCCTTTTTTCATCTTCCAGGTAAACTACAGTCTAGAAATTTTAGAAAGTCGGGGATAGACCACATTGCAATATTCACTCGGTTTCTCATCTGTAAAATTGTTTAAATAATGCCTTTTTGTAATAATACAAATTAAATTTTGATGCTGAGCTATTGACTTGAAATTTTAAAAATAGGTCAGAACTGGATCAAAATGCAATATTCACTCGGTTTCTTGTCTGTAAAATTGTTTAAATAATACCTATTTGTTTAAACAAATTAAATTTTGATGATGAGCTAGATACTTGAAATTTTAAATATACCTAGGTCAGAAATGGATGACATTTCAATATTCACTCGTTTTTTTTCTCATTGCAAACCTGTTCATTGTGTACCCAAGATCCTTCCCTAAAAGACCTGGCAGCGGGAAATATTATTCAACATGGTTTGAAAAGGGAAAAACAAGTTTTGTAAAAAAATCCCAATGCTCTAGGTAGTAGTCGATACCAGTGACCAACATTTTCTTCAGTAGTCGACATGGTTTTGCACTAGTAGTCGACCTACATGTGTTAGAAGTCGACAGTATCACTTGAGTCAGTAGTCGACAGGTTTCGTCATTCCATCGTTTTCGAATTTTACGACATCTAAATAAAATACATTCAACTGTGAATCGGAACTTGAAAATAGATTAATAAGATGTAATAAAGTAGTTATCAGACTTTTTATTTGCAAACAGCTCATTATCAGTCTCAAATTGCAATAAGTACTTAAGTAAAAAGGTATGAAAACTATAGTCGAAAACTCATTGTCAGAAAATTGACATTACAGTTGGGCTTACGTACCTATTTACATATTTTTTTGACATTTTCATGTCTTTGCTTTGGCACATAAACTGAAACGGGAAAAATTTGTTCCCTTGATTCACCCTTTCCCTCAGATCAAGTCAGAACACAAGCGACCGGCGGGCCTTTACGTCAGAGCCTATGACGCACGAGCGTATGACGTAAGACGGCAGGCAGGAGGCCAACAAGTACGTCAGAGCCTATGACGCACGAGCGTATGACGTAAGACGGCTGGCAGGAGGCCAACTAGTGCGTCAGAGCCTATGACGCACGAGCGTATGACGTAAGTTGGCTGGCAGGAGGCTAACTAGTGCGTCAGAGCCTATGACGCACGAGCGTATGACGTAAGACGGCTGGCAGGTGGCCAACAAGTACGTCAGAGCCTATGACGCACGAGCGTATGACGTAAGACGGCTGGCAGGGGACCAACTAGTGCGTCAGAGCCTATGACGCACGAGCGTATGACGTAAGTTGGCTGGCAGGAGGCTAACTAGTTCGTCAGAGCCTATGACGCACGAGCGTATGACGTAAGACGGCTGGCAGGAGGCCAACTAGTGCGTCATACGACGAGACCTTTTATGTCTCTGCGCCCCCTCCCACACCCACACCGCGTACCTCGTACTTCATTTTGGTTTATTATCTTCGATAATGAACCATTGGAATCGCCCAAAGAAAAAAAATTTTAACCCCCCCTCAAAATTTGTTGGTTTACGTTTCAAGATACGTAGATTCAGAAAATCGAATAAAATACCAGACTGTATTGCAAATGAGGCACCATACCATATTCTCACCGTACTCATACCATAGGTACCATACGAATTTCTTTCCTATCATACCATACTGTATTATACCAAATCATACATACAATAATATACCATACCATACTCATATCATGTCATACAAACCGAGTGAATATTGAAATGTCATCCATTTCTGACCTATATTTAAAATTTCAAGTATCTAGCTCATCATCAAAATTTAATTTGTTTAAACAAATAGGTATTATTTAAACAATTTTACAGACAAGAAACCGAGTGAATATTGCATTGTTATCCAGTTCTGACCTATTTTTAAAATTTCAAGTCAATAGCTCATCATCAAAATTTAATTTGTATTATTACAAAAAGGTATTATTTAAACAATTATACAGATGAGAAACCGAGTAAATATTGCAATGTGGTCTATCCCCGACTCACGGTTAAAATTTCTAGACTGTAGTTTACCGGGAAGATGAAAAAAGGTAGTTTTATTCTGGGCGTCTGGGGGTTGGGTCACATAACGGCCGTTTTCGACGCGAAAGTTTAGTGTTTCTCCTAAACCTTTGCGCGCTCACTGTGAACGAACAGCTGGTCGCACAAAAATCCAATTGGTCTTAAAAGATTCGTAATTTTTCAGGTCATTCAAAAGTTAACTAAAAAACTCTGCAAATTCTTGACACAACGGTTTATTATCTTCCTTGTGCAGATCACCCTTCTGTCTATACCAGACTGTATTGCAAATCGGCACCATACCATATTCTCACCGTACTCATACCATACCATACGAATTTCTTTGCTATCTTACCATACTGTATTATACCAAATCATACATACAATAATATACCATACCATACTCATACCATGTCATACAAACCGAGTGAATAATGAAATGTCATCCATTTCAGACCTATATTTAAAATTTCAAGTATCTAGCTCATCATCAACATTTAATTTGTTTAAACAAATAGGTATTATTTAAACAATTTTACAGACAAGAAACCGAGTGAATATTGCATTGTGATCCAGTTCTGACCTATTTTTAAAATTTCAAGTCAATAGCTCATCATCAAAATTTAATTTGTATTATTACAAAAAGGTATTATTTAAACAATTTTACAGATGAGAAACCGAGTAAATATTGCAATGTGGTCTATCCCCGACTCACGGTTAAAATTTCTAGACTGTAGCTTACCGGGAAGATGAAAAAAGGTAGTTTTATTCTGGGCTTCTGGTGGTTGGGTCACATAACGGCCGTTTTCGGCGCGAAAGTTTAGTGTTTTTCCTAAACCTTTGCGCGCTCACTGTGAACGAACAGCTGGTCGCACAAAAATCCAATTGGTCTTAAAAGATTCGTAATTTTTCAGGTCATTCGAAAGTGAACTAAACATTACACGGTTCAGTTAAATATTTGGAGATATGACATTGTCGAAATTTTAAATTTCGTTTTGAACCCCTTCCCCTTGACCTAGGGTTATGAAAAGTTTCGAGGATCATTGTGGGGCTGGTCCAAACCCAGAAAACAAATTTCGTAATTTTAGCTCAACGCTAACTGGGCAAAGTGCCGCGGACGGCGTACGGGGGACGGCGTACGGCGTACGGCGGACGGACGGATTTTTTTTTATTCGATTTTCTGAATCTACGTGTCTTGAAACGTAAACCAACAAATTTTGAGGGGGGGTTAAAAAATGTTTTTCTTTGGGCGATTCCAATGGTTCATTATCGAATTTCTTTCCTATCATACCATACTGTATTATACCAAATCATACATACAATAATATACCATACCATACTCATACCATGTCATACAAACCGAGTGAATAATGAAATGTCATCCATTTCAGACCTATATTTAAAATTTCAAGTATCTAGCTCATCATCAACATTTAATTTGGTTAAACAAATAGGTATTATTTAAATAATTTTACAGACAAGAAACCGAGTGAATATTGCATTGTGATCCAGTTCTGACCTACATTTAAAATTTCAAGTCAATAGCTCATCATCAAAATTTAATTTGTATTATTACAAAAAGGTATTATTTAAACAATTTTACAGATGAGAAACCGAGTAAATATTGCAATGTGGTCTATCCCCGACTCACGGTTAAAATTTCTAGACTGTAGTTTACCGGGAAGATGTAAAAAGGTAGTTTTATTCTGGGCGTCTGGGGGCTGGGTCACATAACGGCCGTTTTCGACGCGAAAGTTTAGTGTTTTTCCTAAAACTTTGCGCGGTCACTGTGAACGAACGGCTGGTTGCACAAAAATCCAATTGGTCTTAAAAGATTCGTAATTTTTCAGGTCATTCAAAAGTGGACTAAAATTTACACGGTTCAGTTAAATATTTGGAGATAAGACATCGTCGAAATTTTAAATTTCGTTTTGAACCCCTTCCCCTTGACCTAGGGTTATGAAAAGTTTCGAGGATCATTGTGGGGCTGGTCCAAACCCAGAAACCAAATTTCGTAATTTTAACTCAACGCTAACTGGGCAAAGTGGCACGGACGGCGGACGGCGTACGGCGTACGGCGTACGGCGTACGGGGGACGGCGTACGGGGGACGGCGTACGGCGGACGGACGGATTTTTTTTTATTCGATTTTCTGAATCTACGTGTCTTGAAACGTAAACCAACAAATTTTGAGGGGGGGTTAAAATTTTTTTTTCTTTGGGCGATTCCAATGGTTCATTATCGAAGATAATAAACCAAAATACACCGTTTCATGAGAATTTTTAGAGATATGACATTGTCGAAATTTCAAAGTTCGTTTTAAACCCCTTCCCCTTGACCTAGGGTTATGAAAAGTTTCGAGGATCATTGTGGGGATGGTCCAAACCCAGAAACCAAATTTCGTAATTTTAGCTCAACGCTAACTGGGCAAAGTGGCACGGACGGCGGACGGCGTACGGCGTACGGGTGACGGACGGATTTTGGTTTATTTATTTTTTTTTTATTCGATTTTCTGAATCTACGTATCTTGAAACGTAAACCAACAAATTTTGAGGGGGGGTTAAAAAAATTTTTTCTTTGGGCGATTCCAATGGTTCATTATCGAAGATAATAAACCAAAAATCCGTCCGTCCGCCGTAAACCGTCCGCGGCACTTTGCCCAGTTAGCGTTGAGTTAAAATTACGAAATTTTTTTTATGGGTTTCGACCAACCCCACAATGGTCCTCGTAACTTTTCAAGGGGAAGGGGTTCAAAACGAATTTTGGACATGGTATGAGTATGGTAGGTATACCTACGGTATATTATTGTATGTATGATTTAGTATAGTACAGTACGGTATGATAGGAAAGAAATGGTATGAGTACGGTGAGAATATGGTATGGTGCCGATTTGCAACACAGTCTGGTATAGACAGAAGGGTGATCTGCACAAGGAAGATAATAAACCGTTGTGTTAAGAATTTGCAGAGTTTTTAACTAGTCGGGTTTCTGAAACGACTGATTCATTTATACCCGTACAATGAAGGTTCCTACTCAGATCATGATCGAATTGTCATATAAAGATGCTCCAAGATCGCGTGTTGCTGTATTTTAATGTTTCACTAGCTTTTAGTGCACCAAAAAGACCAATGTGACCAAAATTTAATCAACAATTTTTCTTCCGAAGTTTTTGGACGATCCGGGCCCTGGAGCGATTCTACTGCTCTACAGCTGCGTTGTTACGAGAGGACCTGAACTGTAAGTCTTGGAATAATTGGTCCAAATAGTTCTAGCAATAACACTAGTCAATAAAAAAAGATGTGTGGTTTTTGAGATGTAGCTCATGTATCTATTCTCAAACGTAGCTAGAAAATAAGAATATGAGCTATACCTATCTCAAAAACTAGACCTGATGGCGAAAAACAAAGTTCAGGTCTGGATTCAGCACACTGAAAACCCCCTACACCAACCCTCATCTCGCTGCACCAAACTCTTTTTTCTGTTGGCCAGTGTAATTAGTCCAAATTAACTCTAGCATACTGGATTTCGGTTTAAAAAAGTCATTTTCATCCCATTTAATTTAATAATTTTATGAAACACTTGCCTACTAGTTATTGTACGATTTCGATGGGTGATTTCTTCGGTAATTTTCGAAGGGTCTTGAAGGATATGGACAATAACAAGAGTCAGATGATTGGGACTGAGGAAGAAGGCTCAATTTGTTTGGTCACCCTCTTGCTGACGGGCAGAGCCACTCCTTACCTGCACAACGGCGTTGTTTACGTTGGCGATGAAGATCACTATGTAAGTCAATCATCATTACATGTCGTCACTTGTCGTACCTTGCATTACATGTCGTCAAATCGTCAATACATGTCGTCGCTTAAGAAGCAAGACAGCCTAACCCATTTTCCTTTCAGGAAAGACGAAAATCTGTTTTATCCAAAAACTACCAGTAATGTCACACAACTAAATCACTCGCGACAAAGTCGTGGAAACCCATGTTAAGAAAAAACCAGAGTAGGTATTTGAAAAAATCGTCTATTTCCGCTGAAATATGAGTAGTCACTGTTAGACCGGTTTCGGCGATTAAACCATCGTAAGTGACAAAACAATACTGTTGTTTTGTTACTGACGATGGTTCAATCACCGAAACCGGTCTAACAGTGACTACTCATATTTCAGTGGAAATAGACGATTTTTTCAAATACCTACTCTTTTAGCGAATTTTCGTTCTCGGTCCAAAATGTTTAAAACTCGATTTTTTTTTTCAATTTCAACCTCCACTCGAAAAATCGTGAGGTTTTGGTGATGTTGACTTAAGAATCGGTGAAGATTCAGGCACCTACTTTAAACTTCTAATCTAGGAAATACTGCAAAAATGGTAAACGAGAAAAAAGAGATTTTATTAAGAACTCTGCATTCACAAATTTTTACTTAGCAGGATATTTAGGGCCATTGAACATAGTTAGGAATTTGTGTTCTCCAACTAATCGTAAAGAAATAAAAGACTGAGCGGTGGAGACATTGTCGTGATTTTTGAGTTTTTATGACTGATTTTCGAAATACTGACTACGCTACGCAACCAAATTGTGGGTGAGATTGTGTTGCTTATTCTTAAAGGTCCATTCGAACTCAAATTAACACGTTGAGTCGATATGAAGTCTACTTTTTTTCGTTTTCACGATGTATTTGAGTCGACAATTGCACTTCTTGACGGTCCATTCGAACTCAAATAAACACTTCGAGTCGATATGAAGTCTACTTTTTTTTGTTTTCACGATGTATTTGAGTCGACAATTGCTCTTCTTGAAGGTCCATTCGAACTCAAATTAACACGTCGAGTCGATATGAAGTCTACTTTTTTTCGTTTTTACGATGTATTTGAGTCGACAATTGCTCTTCTTGACGGTCCATTCGAACTCGAAATAACACGTCGAGTCGATATAAGTCTACTTTTTTTCGTTTTCACGATGTATTTGAGTCGACAATTGCTCTTCTTGAAGGTCCATTCAAACTCAAATTAACACGTCGAGTCGATATGAAGTCTAGGTACTTTTTTTCATTTTTACGATGTATTTAAGTCGACAATTGCTCTTCTTGAAGGTCCATTCGAACTCGAAATAACACGTCGAGTCGATATGAAGTCGACTTTTTTTCGTTTTCACGATGTATTTGAGTCGACAATTGCTCTTCTTGAAGGTCCATTCGAACTCAAATAGACACGTCGAGTTGATATGAAGTCTACTTTTTTTCGTTTTTACGATGTATTTGAGTCGACAATTGCTCTTCTTGAAGGTCCATTCGAACTCAAATTAACACGTCGAGTCGATATGAAGTCTACTGTGTTTCATTTTTACGATGTATTTGAGTCGACAATTGCTCTTCTTGAAGGTCCATTCGAAATCAAATAGACAACTCGAGTCGATACGAAGTCAACTTCTTTTTGTTTTTACGATGTATTTGAGTCGACAAATGCTCTTCTTGAAGGTCCATTCGAACTCAAATTAACACGTCGAGTCGATATGAAGTCTACTTTTTTTCGTTTTTACGATGTATTTGAGTCGACAATTGCACTTCTTGAAGGTCCATTCGAACTCAAATTAACACGTCGAGTCGATATGAAGTCTACTGTGTTTCATTTTTACGATGTATTTGAGTCGACAATTGCTGTTCTTGAAGGTCCATTCGTACTCAAATGGACACGTCGAGTTGATATGAAGTCTCCTTTTTTTCGTTTTTACGATGTATTTGAGTCGACAATTGCTCTTCTTCAAGGACCATTCGGACTCAAATTAACACGTCGAGTCGATATGAAGTCTATTTTTTTTCGTTTTTGCGATGTATTTGAGTCGACAATTGCTCTTCTTGACGGTCCATTCGAACTCAAATTAACACGTCGAGTCGATATGAAGTCTACTTTTTTTCGTTTTTACGATGTATTGGAGTCGACAATTGCTCTTCTTGAAGGTCCATTCGAACTCAAATTAACACGTCGAGTCGATATGAAGTCTACTTTTTTTCGTTTTCACGATGTGTTTGAGTCGACAATTGCTCTTCTTGAAGGTCCATTCGAACTCAAATTAACACGTCGAGTCGATATGAAGTCTACTGTGTTTCATTTTTACGATGTATTTGAGTCGACAATTGCACTTCTTGACGGTCCATTCGAACTCAAATTAACACGTCGAGTCGATATGAAGTCTACTTTTTTTCGTTTTTACGATGTATTTGAGTCGACAATTGCTCTTCTTGACGGTCCATTCGAACTCAAATTAACACGTCGAGTCGATATGAAGTCTACTTTTTTTCGTTTTTACGATGTTTTTGAGTCGACAATTGCTCTTCTTGAAGGTCCATTCGAACTCAAATAGACACGTCGAGTTGATATGAAGTCTACTTTTTTTCGTTTTTACGATGTATTTGAGTCGACAATTGCTCTTCTTGAAGGTCCATTCGAACTCAAATAGACCACTCGAGTCGATACGAAGTCAACTTTTTTTCGTTTTCACGATGTATTTGAGTCGACAATTGCTCTTCTTGAAGGTCCATTCGAACTCAAATTAACACGTCGAGTCGATATGAAGTCTACTTTTTTCGTTTTTACGATGTATTTGAGTCGACAATTGCTCTTCTTGAAGGTCCATTCGAACTCAAATTAACACGTCGAGTCGATATGAAGTCTACTTTTTTTCGTTTTTACTATGTATTTGAGTCGACAATTGCTCTTTTTGACGGTCCATTCGAACTCAAATTAACACGTCGAGTCGATATGAAGTCTACTTTTTTTCGTTTTTACGATGTATTTGAGTCGACAATTGCTCTTCTTGAAGGTCTATTCGAACTCAAATTAACACGTCGAGTCGATATGAAGTCAACTTTTTTTCGTTTTTACGATGTATTTGAGTCGACAATTGCTCTTCTTGAAGGTCCATTCGAACTCAAATTAACACGTCGAGTCGATATGAAGTCTACTTTTTTTCGTTTTTACGATGTATTTGAGTCGACAATTGCTCTTCTTGACGGTCCATTCGAACTCAAATTAACACTTCGAGTCGATATGAAGTCTACTTTTTTTCGTTTTTACGATGTATTTGAGTCGACAATTGCCCTTCTTGACGGTCCATTCGAACTCAAAATAACACGTCGAGTCGATATGAAGTCTACTTTTTTTCGTTTTCACGAAGTATTTGAGTCGACAATTGCTCTTCTTGACGGTCCATTCGAACTCAAATTAACACGTCGAGTCGATATGAAGTCTACTTTTTTTCGTTTTCACGATGTGTTTGAGTCGACAATTGCTCTTCTTGAAGGTCCATTCGAACTCAAATTAACACGTCGAGTCGATATGAAGTCTACTGTGTTTCATTTTTACGATGTATTTGAGTCGACAATTGCACTTCTTGACGGTCCATTCGAACTCAAAATAACACGTCGAGTCGATATGAAGTCTACTTTTTTTCGTTTTTACGATGTGTTTGAGTCGACAATTGCTCTTCTTGAAGGTCCATTCGAACTCAAATTAACACGTCGAGTCGATATGAAGTCTACTGTGTTTCATTTTTACGATGTATTTGAGTCGACAATTGCTCTTCTTGACGGTCCATTCGAACTCAAATTAACACGTCGAGTCGATATGAAGTCTACTTTTTTTCGTTTTCACGATGTGTTTGAGTCGACAATTGCTCTTCTTGACGGTCCATTCGAACTCAAATTAACACGTCGAGTCGATATGAAGTCTACTTTTTTTCGTTTTCACGATGTATTTGAGTCGACAATTGCTCTTCTTGAAGGTCCATTCGAACTCAAATAGACACGTCGAGTTGATATGAAGTCTACTTTTTTTCGTTTTTACGATGTATTTGAGTCGACAATTGCTCTTCTTGAATGTCCATTCGAACTCAAATTAACACGTCGAGTCGATATGAAGTCTACTTTTTTTCGTTTTTACGATGTATTTGAGTCGACAATTGGTCTTCTTGAAGGTCCATTCGAACTCAAATAGACCACTCGAGTCGATACGAAGTCAACTTTTTTTCGTTTTCACGATGTATTTGAGTCGACAATTGCTCTTCTTGAAGGTCCATTCGAACTCAAATTAACACGTCGAGTCGATATGAAGTCTACTGTGTTTCAATTTTACGATGTATTTGAGTCGACAATTGCACTTCTTGACGGTCCATTCGAACTCAAATTAACACGTCGAGTCGATATGAAGTCTACTTTTTTTCGTTTTCACGATGTATTTGAGTCGACAATTGCACTTCTTGACGGTCCATTCGAACTCAGAATAACACGTCGAGTCGATATGAAGTCTACTTTTTTTCGTTTTCACGATGTGTTTGAGTCGACAATTGCTCTTCTTGAAGGTCCATTCGAACTCAAATTAACACGTCGAGTCGATATGAAGTCTACTGTGTTTCATTTTTACGATGTATTTGAGTCGACAATTGCACTTCTTGACGGTCCATTCGAACTCAAATTAACACGTCGAGTCGATATGAAGACTACTTTTTTTCGTTTTCACGATGTATTTGAGTCGACAATTGCTCTTCTTGAAGGTCCATTCGAACTCAAATAGACACGTCGAGTTGATATGAAGTCTACTTTTTTTCGTTTTTACAATGTATTTGAGTCGACAATTGGTCTTCTTGAAGGTCCATTCGAACTCAAATAGACCACTCGAGTCGATACGAAGTCAACTTTTTTTCGTTTTCACGATGTATTTGAGTCGACAATTGCTCTTCTTGAAGGTCCATTCGAACTCAAATTAACACGTCGAGTCGATATGAAGTCTACTGTGTTTCATTTTTACGATGTATTTGAGTCGACAATTGCACTTCTTGACGGTCCATTCGAACTCAAATTAACACGTCGAGTCGATATGAAGTCTACTTTTTTTCGTTTTCACGATGTATTTGAGTCGACAATTGCACTTCTTGACGGTCCATTCGAACTCAGAATAACACGTCGAGTCGATATGAAGTCTACTTTTTTTCGTTTTCACGATGTGTTTGAGTCGACAATTGCTCTTCTTGAAGGTCCATTCGAACTCAAATTAACACGTCGAGTCGATATGAAGTCTACTGTGTTTCATTTTTACGATGTATTTGAGTCGACAATTGCACTTCTTGACGGTCCATTCGAACTCAAATTAACACGTCGAGTCGATATGAAGTCTACTTTTTTTCGTTTTCACGATGTATTTGAGTCGACAATTGCTCTTCTTGACGGTCCATTCGAACTCAAATTAACACGTCGAGTCGATATGAAGTCTACTTTTTTTCGTTTTCACGATGTATTTGAGTCGACAATTGCTCTTCTTGAAGGTCCATTCGAACTCAAATAGACACGTCGAGTTGATATGAAGTCTACTTTTTTTCGTTTTTACGATGTATTTGAGTCGACAATTGCTCTTCTTGAAGGTCCATTCGAACTCAAATAGACCACTCGAGTCGATACGAAGTCAACTTTTTTTCGTTTTCACGATGTATTTGAGTCGACAATTGCTCTTCTTGAATGTCCATTCGAACTCAAATTAACACGTCGAGTCGATATGAAGTCTACTTTTTTTCGTTTTTACGATGTATTTGAGTCGACAATTGGTCTTCTTGAAGGTCCATTCGAACTCAAATAGACCACTCGAGTCGATACGAAGTCAACTTTTTTTCGTTTTCACGATGTATTTGAGTCGACAATTGCTCTTCTTGAAGGTCCATTCGAACTCAAATTAACACGTCGAGTCGATATGAAGTCTACTGTGTTTCAATTTTACGATGTATTTGAGTCGACAATTGCACTTCTTGACGGTCCATTCGAACTCAAATTAACACGTCGAGTCGATATGAAGTCTACTTTTTTTCGTTTTCACGATGTATTTGAGTCGACAATTGCACTTCTTGACGGTCCATTCGAACTCAGAATAACACGTCGAGTCGATATGAAGTCTACTTTTTTTCGTTTTCACGATGTGTTTGAGTCGACAATTGCTCTTCTTGAAGGTCCATTCGAACTCAAATTAACACGTCGAGTCGATATGAAGTCTACTTTTTTTCGTTTTCACGATGTGTTTGAGTCGACAATTGCTCTTCTTGAAGGTCCATTCGAACTCAAATTAACACGTCGAGTCGATATGAAGTCTACTGTGTTTCATTTTTACGATGTATTTGAGTCGACAATTGCACTTCTTGACGGTCCATTCGAACTCAAATTAACACGTCGAGTCGATATGAAGTCTACTTTTTTTCGTTTTCACGATGTATTTGAGTCGACAATTGCTCTTCTTGAAGGTCCATTCGAACTCAAATAGACACGTCGAGTTGATATGAAGTCTACTTTTTTTCGTTTTTACGATGTATTTGAGTCGACAATTGCTCTTCTTGAAGGTCCATTCGAACTCAAATAGACCACTCGAGTCGATACGAAGTCAACTTTTTTTCGTTTTCACGATGTATTTGAGTCGACAATTGCTCTTCTTGAAGGTCCATTCGAACTCAAATAAACACGTCGAGTCGATATGAAGTCAACTTTTTTTCGTTTTCACGATGTATTTGAGTCGACAATTGGTCTTCTTAAACGGCGATGTAACAACTAGAAACGAACGTCAAAGCAAAGTCTTGACTCCAGTGTAAGTCCTATTTACAAATACTAGGTATGTAACAAAAATAAATTCATAAAACGCAGGTTATTTTTTCACAACAATTTATACTTTCTGTGCCTTTCAGATTTCGGTTCAGATCAGAGAACAATTTTGAAAAATTGAAATCTGAATACGAGGCTCTGCCGCACGAGTGATATGAATGAATGATGAATGAATGATAACATGTTTATTTACAAAAAAGGTTCTTTACAATAATATACATCAACATGATAGGCTATGGTAAAATTACCATCAGCCGGAGTTCACCATTGTACTGGTTAGTTGTAATACTTGTTGTTAGGTTTTGCTTATCTACTATTTCTATTCAATTTCTGAATTATACTTATCTATTATATTTATTACATTATCTTGGTTTCTTACATTTCGGCTAATTTTATATTTACATTATATTTTGTCGCCCTAATTTGCTGGTTTACTTTTACTTTTATTGCCCTTATTTGCTCATTTACGTATCTCAATTGCAATTGAATTCATCAATTAGGCTGCGGCGGTAGGCCCAGGCTGCCCTCACGAACCTGTACAGCTTGTCCCAATCCCTTCCGTTGACCACTTCGACCAGGCCCGTCCTGCTCAGGGTATCAGCCCCTAGATATGATCTAGTTCTCCTGTGATATGACAATATAGGGCAGATCGCTATGAAGTGTACTGTATCCTCGTTTACATTCATATTGCACAGTGAGCATAGATAATTCCTATCTCTGATCCACGGAATGTAGTTTAGGTGGAGCAGTTCACACCTGCACTTCATGATCCATGAAACTTTCTCTTGTGTCAGGCCATGTGATAGAATTTTGACTTCGTGGTTCAGGTCTCTATATAGTGCATGGTATTGTCCATTGTTACAATCCCGAATAAGGTCCTGCTTGGTGTCTCTCCCGGCACGAGTGGTATTCGACTCAAAAACCATTAAATATTGCAAAAATTGGAATGAATTCATCACCGGTTGGGTCCTGGCGTCAATCAGACTTCTTCTGACTTCTTGCCCAGATTTTAAATAGGATCCACGGCAGTGGTGTTCAGGCTAAATTATTTCTGGTACTTAGTCCTGTGGAAACTTGCACTCTCCTGTATTGTTCCAGGCAACAGCGCAGTTCGGGATACTCGGTCGGAGCGAAATCGGGCTTCTGGTTCAAATGGACAACCCCGACGCCGACAACGAAGCGAACGTTCCGGGTTCTCGCCTCAAAACGCCTTCACTCCCCGTCTGGGTAGTGACGACAAGCGGTCACTTCGGCGTCCTGTTCAACACGAATCGGGAATTACTTCACAATTACCACGCAGAAAGGAGGTTCGTACACTCAATGAACTCGTAATTCGAGTTCCAGTCACGCATCATGCCCCAATTATCGAATGTCTAATATACCTACTATTAATTAAATACTAGTATTATTTTCACCGAAAATCTTCAAAATTCCGGTAATTCCATGGTAACATTGCGCTTCACAGTTGAGAATCTCTAGAAAAACTCTGCAAATTCTTGACACAACGGTTTATTATCTTCCTTGTGCAGATCACCCTTCTGTCTATACCAGACTGTATTGCAAATCGGCACCATACCATATTCTCACCGTACTCATACCATACCATACGAATTTCTTTCCTATCATACCATACTGTATTATACCAAATCATACATACAATAATATACCATACCATACTCATACCATGTCATACAAACCGAGTGAATATTGAAATGTCATCCATTTCTGACCTATATTTAAAATTTTAAGTATCTAGCTCATCGTCAACATTTAATTTGTTTAAACAAATAGGTATTATTTAAACAATTTTACAGACAAGAAACCGAGTGAATATTGCATTGTGATCCAGTTCTGACCTATTTTTAAAATTTCAAGTCCATAGCTCATCATCAAAATTTAATTTGTATTATTACAAAAAGGTATTATTTAAACAATTTTACAGATGAGAAGCCGAGTGAATATTGCAATGTGGTCTATCCCCGACTCACGGTTAAAATTTCTAGACTGTAGTTTACCGGGAAAATGTAAAAAGGTAGTTTTATTCTGGGCGTCTGGTGGTTGGGTCACATAACGGCCGTTTTCGACGCGAAAGTTTAGTGTTTTTCCTAAAACTTTGCGCGGTCACTGTGAACGAACGGCTGGTCGCACAAAAATCCAATTGGTCTTAAAAGATTCGTAATTTTTCAGGTCATTCGAAGGTGAACTAAAATTTACACGGTTCAGTTAAATATTTGGAGATAAGACATCGTCGAAATTTTAAATTTCGTTTTGAATCCCTTCCCCTTGACCTAGGGTTATGAAAAGTTTCGAGGATCATTGTGGGGCTGGTCCAAACCCAGAAACCAAATTTTGTAATTTTAGCTCAACGCTAACTGGGCAAAACGGCGTGGACGGCGGACGGCGTACGGCGTACGGGGGACGGCGTACGGCGTACGGCGTACGGCGGACGGACGGATTTTTTTTTATTCGATTTTCTGAATCTACGTATCTTGAAACGTAAACCAACAAATTTTGAGGGGGGGTTAAAAAAATTTTTTCTTTGGGCGATTCCAATGGTTCATTATCGAAGATAATAAACCAAAACCGCTGAAAACACGCCATACGGTTGAAAAGAATCCGATTTTATGAGCGACCCAACGTTTTCACAATCGTACAAATGAAACTTCAAGTACGATTTCATTGAGATTCGCTTAAGCCACAGCCTATCTGCTTTTTTTGTCATTTTCGTTTTAGTGCATCTCAGACACGCGAAACGAATTTCTTATTTTTCAAAAAATCCACTAGCTCTGGGATGGTGTGTCGAACTCAGTAGTACTCCACCAACTCAGGGAACTCAAAAGTTCACTAAAACGACAATGAGCAAAAAAGCAGATTGGCGCATTTGGCGTGGTGGTAACGTTTTATAATTAGAAATATATTGGGGTCTCAAGTTCTACGACGGACTGGAAAATCTAGTGCTCTACTACAGCAAATACCGCCTCTTAGACAGAATCGACAGTGTCAGTGTCTCTTTGCTAAGAGTAGAGCAAAAAATATTAGTCATACCACTTTGCACTCAATTCAGCTAGAAATGCTGATTTTGATTCCGACAGCAGTCAGCCTAATGCCTCCCGTTGTTCTACCACAATAAACCACCGATTTCCCGACTTTATTCATTCACGTATCTTTCTCCGTGCAACTAAACATTTGGGTAAAACTATTGGAATTTATTTACCATCGTTATGAATATTCACTTCATATAGATTCTAATTCGATTGATTTAATGGGTATTTCAGATTTGATTTGACGTACGTTACATGTGGAGGGAGTCTGGCACACCTCACAGTGGACACCAGGCAGTCATCAGGGACTTCGATGTTGAACAACGATGACTCAAACGTCACGCCCATAGCCAACATTGAAAAACTCATTCAAACCAAGTATGTGAATGTATTGTACGACTCGTAAATTACATCGTTACCCCAACGCCTAAAGCGCCAATCTGTTTTTTTTTTTAAATTTTCGTTTTAAATTTTTTGTTTACCGCGTTTGGCACACCATACCAGAGCCGACATACGTAATTCCCAGTGGATTTTTCGTTTCGCGTTTCTTTAGATCCAAACTAAAACCAAAATGACCAAAAAAGCGGATTTGACGATTTTTGGCGTGGTGGTAACGCTGTTCAATTGCCACACTTGTTTCTGACAACCGAAATTGACTGATTCCTCGTTACAGATGGCCAGATGCCCACGTATCGTGGCACGGAGCATCACAAATGATCTGAAACCGAATCGACGAAGGATGTAGAGCTTACTGAAATAATTCTCTCGGTGTATCTGATACTCGAGAAAACTGAAATCTTTAAACTAGATTTGATCTACTTTGTCTAAATTGTTCGTGGATTAGTTAGATTCGAATTTATGATAATAATTAGTAATTACCTATTTGTATGATTTTTTTCGCGTGCACATGATATACTCGTAGAAGGCTGTGGTTAATGGTTACCAGTGAATGAAATGAATTGTAATATATTTAATTATCTATTAGAAATTACAGATCACCTGTGTTTGAATAATTGTACAACACCATGATATAATACAATCCATGCAATACAATTAATTGAACGTGATTTTATTACGTTGTTTTCCCTTGTCAATCTTCTTCTTCATCATATCCCTGACGATGGTTTTTAAGTAGAGTGAAACATTGGCGTAAGTTATTGATTATTAAAACCTAATCGACTCAGTAGAACTCGATTCAAATGAAATGTTGATCCACAAGTCAAGGGCCAAAACAGTATCAGTATGACCAACCTACTGAAACCGTACCAGGCATATCAAAAGCTCTAGCTTCCAAAAATTGCTCGAGAGCAGGAAATCGTTATAAATACCTAATCTCTCTTGAGGATCCTGAATAACGGGTACACATGAATTTGCGACATTTTATATATACCTAGGTTGTGATTCTGATTTGAGAGGGGGGGGGGGGGGGATAGGGGTGTTACAATAGTCGATAGTAAGTACTATCGATATGGTGTATTTTGAACTTGGGAATGTCAAAACCTGTTTCTTGGGAAAGTTTCGAAAACCGAACATGTATTTACATACCACACATTCTAAGAACTTCTTAGTAAGCACTAGAAAACCAGAATTCTTGGTAGTGGAATTGTTTAATTCTTGTAATTGAATTTCGTTGAATTGGGTCTTTTCCTTTTATTAAGTAGGTACCTATCTGAGTATTAATTTATTCTATTCGTTCTATTAATTTTCTTCTATTCAATTTGTCAAACAGTCAGGTTTTGTCCAATTCTCTGATCTGCTCTTTTGGGTTTCTCGAAACTGTTTACTTACTCGACGAACACAATGTGACATATGACTTCTACGAATCCCCCTCTATTTAAAAACTTAAACTTAACGTAAAACTCAAACTTAAAAACTTAACTGCTGGGATTCTATTTGGCTCCCCAGTGGGATAGTCCCCTCTATGCCTATTTCACCTACATATACAGGGTGTTTCATTTTTTGAACACAATTTTTTTTGAATCGCCAGAATGGGTGAAAAATGAAGTTGAAAAGGAAAATTTGTCAAATCGTAGAAATTCCCACTTTTTTCAAACATTCATAGACCCCTATAATCCGGCACGAGAATTTGAGAAATTTTGCAATGCAATTGTAAGGGAGAAAACGTGGTTTTTCCGAGGAAAGTCCAGTTTTTCACCAATCATTGACTCGTCAGGTAAAAAATGAGTTGGAAATCGGATTTCATGTTATTCTTCTAGGAAAATCTTTTTTTATCATCAAAATTCTTATTGTAGGTGTTCGAAATGTCCGTTTGTCTGAGTAAACTGAGTGAAAAAAATGGCTACAAGACATTTTCGACTAGAAATTAGCTCTAGAATCGATTCCTAGCCGATGACTGTCATGAAATGAAACACCCTGACCAAGCAGACCAAGAGCAAAACCGTGAGCAGACCAAGAGTCTGAAACGTTAAGGTAATCGAGATAAACTTTAGTCGATCAGCTACCTATCGATACTATCGATAGTCTCAACAGTCGATAGTTACTACCGACGAAGCTTCCACTACTGGGAGAAAGCAACCCCCTCCAAGGCCCACGACCAGCCAGGACCGCCAACCTTACGTCATAAATTACGTAGACCACAGTAATTCACAACGGGGCGGTCGGAAACAGTGATAGTTTTCACTGAAAAGAGGCTACATGTAGGTATGTATACCAAATGACTTCTTCATAGAGTGAACAGCATCGAAATTAGCTGTAAGAGCCACTCAGCTGATTCTAGGTCTATTTTGCTTAAATTGTAAGTCTTAAGGAGGCTACATACCATATTACAGCTGCATAGAGTCAATAGCTCAGAATTGCCAGTTTAATTGCCACTTGCTGTTTAGTGGTAGGTATTTCTTTACTTTTTTTTTCAGTGAGCAAATTTTTGCATAACCCCCATTGCTATGACATATCCATGTCAATTAACGTGTGCTTAAAGATGTCGATATTGTAGCGTTCAATGCTACAAAGATAAGGCCCAATTAAATCAACTTTTTGAGGTGTACCTAGCTAACATCTGCCCTGTTAACGAAAAACTTCAAAATTGTCGAATATGGGGGTTTTTTACGTAGGTTTTTACCCTACTCTCCTTAATTCAACATCTCCATTCTTATGGTCGAGTCGAAATTTCAAAATTGGAATTAATAGGAGTGAAATCTCAAATAATAGTAACTATTATTTGATGAATCCTTCACACACATCGATCGAATTGAACATCAATCGATCAATGAGTTGCAGTGAACAAAAAGGGAGTTTTCACTGGTAGACTTTGAAGCTGATTTCTGAACTATAATTTGAATCGGCCAGTTCCAAAAGCCACTTTGTCAGATTTTCAAAAAATTTGAGGTAGGTAACTATGAATCGGTTGTTTTCTTTCTAAACCCACTATTTCCCTCTCAAAATGATCCTGATTCCAAAATCCACATGGTCTGTCCAATGGGAATGGAGTTACAAAAGCCGCCAAGACAAAACTCACTTTGTTGAGTTTTAAGAAAGAGAATTACTTCGCTTGAGAAAGAATTTATAAAGAAAAGAGAAATCCTTACACCTGAAGAATAAGTACCTAAGATTCAGGGGCAAGCTTTTGTGTCCAAATTGTGATGATTGCGTAGGTAGTTCATGATTTCAAAAAGAAAGCAGCTGATTTTTAAAAAAAACCTACGGAGTGGCACTTCAAATTTAATGAGTGCAGAAGAATTACTGTTACTTCGTCCGGAAAGAACAAAATCCCTTTGGTAAGGAGAGCCTGCATACCTATCAGACTTTGGCGCAGGAAAATCTATATTGAAAAGAGGAAAAACACTGACCATAAACCTTGGTATAGATACTATTCCCAAGGGTAAACCTGTCAATCGACAAAACTGCATATATATTTTATATTATATGATGGATTGGTGAAACTAAAGACACTCGCGTGAAATATGAACTTGAATGAATGTACAGAAGGATGACAATTATAGCAAACACTTAAGTACGTAAATTTAGAAAAACTATATGAAAGTGGAAATTTCCGCTTTACAGCGTCGTCAGCCCGGGAAGAAAATCATTATATTATATGTATATAGGTATATATATTGGAGAATATTACAAAAAATCTTAATCCCTGAACTGGCAAATAATTTGATAAGGTATGGAAGAGTCCTGAAGTTCTGATGTCCTGAAGCCTTCAGGCTGAAGATGATGATGACCTGACAGACAGCGAAGTAGTAATATAGCAAACCTATAAGATTTCATGATTTCAAGAAGAAGGCAGCTGATTAAAAAAAAAAAAAAAAAAATACTACGGAGTGGCACTTCAAATATAATTAGTGCAGAAGAATTACTGTTACTTCGTCCGGAAAGAACAAAATCCCTTTGGTAAGGAGAGCCTGCATACCGATCAGACTTTGAAATCATGAAATTTTATAGTAGTCATGGACTTTCAGGGCAATGCAGATGACATCATAAAAATCGCTGAACAATTTAAATGAAATCTGTAAAAAATAAGAACATTCTGAAAGCTTGATAGATTCTTAAAATTTACGAAATTTAAATTTAATGTGTTTAACATTTAATGTGTTAAACTGTCATCATTCTTCAAAGATTTTTGGTTTTAACATTTTTTAGCTACCTATACCTACTTACTTGGAAATATTGTACTTACTTCATTTTGAAAAATTTGTAATACCTATGTGTTATGTGTAGGTATTACCTATTCTTATTTACTTACAAATGTGTACTTACTTAATAAAAATGTGTTATGTATCGAGCAGGTGTGCTTTGTTTTCAAACCCCACTTTTTCCAAAGTAGGTACAGCAGTATCCAAAGTATCTGGAGAATGTAGCGTGACTCCAGCATCATAAGGTGAGTTTTACCAAAATTAGTTTTACTTTTAGAGTCAGACCTACTTTTATAATAATTATTATGGACCACTACCTACTACCTACCACTATCACTACCTACTGTTCCAAAACCCACTATCATCGACCTTTCAACTGGATTTTAAAATAAAGTATAGGTCAGGGATTTTCAAAGTATAATATATTATCCTAAATAAAAAGTAATTTTTTGAAGAAAATTTGAAAAAAAATGGCTAAAAAACGCCGTTCTAAAATATCATAAGACGTTTTTCAAGAATATCTCACAATTGGGGTAGGTAGTGAGGACATGGAGGCTTCCTGTAGTCATCAACCCTAGATGCCGAGCACGACGCAACTCGGCGAATACCAAGCTACTCGCCTACGTACAATGAGCAATGAGCTCGGCGAGTGGCGAGCTCATTGCTCCACACATTCGGAGCTCGTCCCGAGCAGTGCTCGCCTCGGATGAGAGACGAGCTACTCGCAGTTGCTCGCGATGAATGACGAAGTCACAATTGGGGGGTTTGCAGCAAGAACGAGTTAACTCCAATAATTATTGTTTAGCAAAATGAGCTAACACTGACGTTTCTCCTACAAAAGAAATCATTCTTTCGTTTGGTGCAACAAGGAGTTTTCTTCCATTGATAGTTATCAAGAAATTCGCTAGATGGAGGTGGCTGCTTCGTTTTTTGGAGCAACATGATGCTATTTCATGAAGCTAAAGCTGAGTTGACGCTTTGGTTGAAAAAAAGGAGTTAACCCCTTGTTGATGCAGACCCTCAATTGCTGCAGCTGCTTTTGTAGTGATGAGTGCTGGCTACCTCCAGATGAAGAGGAAGCCTTGTATAATAAATCAATTTTTTATACAGCAAAAAAAGTCGAATTTCGATTTTTTTTTTGAACTTTTTTAAATTAAAATTGATCAAATCTTATACTAAAACCAATTTCATAACGTAGGTAGGTACAAAAAAAACCTTGAAAAATTACCTACCACAAAAACAAACCACAATCTGGTCTTTTTTTATGTCATAAAAAAAATCACCACATTTCATCTTCAACACTCTGAAGAAACATCAGTTTTGAAACCAGCTCGGTGCTCGGCGAATACCGCATGCGTGGAGCCGCCTCTACGGATTTTCATATATTTAAGTTGGCTACTCTGCTAACAGTTGTTTTCGAGCGGGAAGTAAACTTCACTGCGACATTTTGATAGCGCCAGTCTTGTCTGTTTCGTCCTCACGTTCGGTTCTCGTTGTCAGTCGAACGTATTTCGCGAGTACCTTCCGTGTACCAGACACCGATAACCTCCGCTCAAATCGATATAACAATTTTCCGAGTTTTTTCTCGTTCTACCCGATTGGTTCAAGTCGTTCCGTACATTTCGTTCGTTCGGACATCTACAAAACTACCGTTGATCCTCCTGTCATGGGCTCTTGGAGCTGTATCGACCCGTCGCCCAACTGATTTTTCAGTGATAACGCCCATCAAAACAAACTGTTTCGGTCTCTTGATGTCACTTTAGTGCGGAATTTGCTGTTTCTTGTTTTGTTCAAACTTCGGCTGCCGTAGCCACAGCTCTTTGTGGTGACGTTGTTTTTCCATTTCGTCTCTCAAGTGTTTACTAAACCGACGTCGCAAATCAAATTTGCGTTTTGACTCGTGTTGTTGACATTTCGACGCGACACATCTCAAAGATAGAAATATGGCTGGTGAGTGCACTACCGATCTTTCATAATTAATTATAAGTAAAGTTTTTTCATCGGTGTAATAATTAATTAGAATTTAATTGCTGGGTAATTCAAATGTTGCTAGGGTTACGTACCTGATGAGTGTATTTTCACGTATGAACCCTAATTGGTCATTGGTCCAATTATTCATCGTTATACATCGTTCAGTGATATGAAACACAATGTCATTGTGTTTGTTTATTACCCGTTTTGTTACCCAGAAGTTACTTCTTACAGGGTTGGCAACGACCGGGAAAACCGGGATTTATGCGTGAATTTTTAGGCACGTGAAAAAACCGTGAATTCCGCGTTTCTACCGGGAATTTCAAAACATTCATGTCCGTGTCATCACATTAGATTTTCCATATTTTGTGTGTAATGTCAATATTCTGTAAATTACACAATAGATTTTGTGTGTAATGTCAATATACTGTAAATTACACAATAGATTTGTGTTGTTTGTTATGAAAATAGACAGGTGAAAAAAATGGTACCTAATAGAAAAGATGACTGATTGTGGGTAGAACGTTAAAAAACCCAGTCATTCAGCGTGGCTATAAGAGCGAATTTTCTAAGAAATAACAGTTACTGGTTTCATGTAATACGTCTCCGTTTGACTGGTTTTATAACAAATTTCAGTTTATGGATTTTTCCACGTTGAACATGAAGGTGAAGTCAGAATCGCGTTATCTCATTCCGTTATCAGATTAGAGCAATTGAACCGTGAAGAACGTCTCAAGTAACAACCACGTTTCTTCATCTTCAAAGTGCTCCAGTTTAAGAACGGAATAAGATATCGCAATTCTGATTTCACCATCGTGTCGGGAGTAAAAACATCTTTAAAATGAGGTGTCACTTGTCAGACTGTTTCATTTTTGGAATTTATGGGTAATTTTCCCCCCTTAAAACTCCCCTAAACACCCTGAGAGTGGCCAGATTGTGCCCATCTACAAACTTAGCCTTTCGATTGAAAAGAAAAATGTTTAATGCAAATTTATACAGTGGGGAAATAAAATATAATCACGTCAGTTTGTAGGTTTTTCCACGCTGAAGACGATTGAAGGTTAATATTGGACCGATTTGTAGGGTAGTAATCAACGGCTGAAATACGACAATTTTCCCCATATAGACTAAAATGTACCATTTGACTAATTTCTCTCGTATGAAGCAAACACTCTTGGAATCAAAGTTGTAGAAAGTTTAACAGTTGGAAAATTTGATGTTTTTCAGCCGTCGATTACTACCCTATAAATCGGTCCGATTTTAAAGTTGAACGGTGAATCGACGCAGAATTTAATGCTCTTTAATTTGTTTCTTCGTAAGGTTTTCGGTAGGATGCGACGTTTAAGGGTTATAAGCAAAAAGCTGAAGAAACTCATACATTATACCATTTTACTCGGCAAAATAACAGTGGAATAATTTTAACAGCGAAATAATTTTGTTTGCCTAAAACCTGCATGCCTAAATAAATGAACTTACCTAGGACCATCTGTTAAAGAGATACAACTCCAAGAAAATACATCACGTTATTTGTGGGCGAGACGATAATTTCCATTTTATAATTCTAAAAATATTTTCTTCACCTCCCTCTTCTTAACCTTCTTTTACTTCCAGATAACATTGAGGGGCCCTTTGATAATCGTAACACCTTTGTCCGGTGGTCGTTAAACGGAATAGAAGCCTCACTAAACACTCCCCGCTTGATCTGTTGAGTGGGTTATTAAATCTAAAATTTAACCCACCATAAAACACAATTAAGTATTTAGATCTAAAAGACATTTTTGAAAATTTTTACATTTTTAGATTTTGTTTGTTTGAAAAAATTAGATTTGAAAGTTATTCAAGTTCGAAGATAAGAATAAGAACGTCTATTTAGAACCTCGTCTTCTTTTCCTGAAAATTAATATGGATATCCAATATGGATCCGTCATTTTGCTCCATCCACCTTACATTACAACAATAATTTTTGTAATTCTTATTTACCACAAAAAAATGTAATTTTTGTTTGTTTATTTTTGCCAATATCTCCAATCAAGTTTTGACCAGTTGACCAATTGTGTGGCCTTCTGTATTAATTCCTGGACTGACGATGCTCGAGAGTCATTAACTAACCGTTCTGTAGGGTACCTGATACTTCCTGAGAAGGGGTTTGATGAATCTCTTTGGGACCCCAAATAAGGAATCCAGCAGCTTCTTTGTATGTTGGTCAGTAGATGAGGGTAATTCTAGACGTCCTGATATTTCATTCAAATCGGACGAATCGTGTAGTTGAGATGTGCAAATGAACACGACAGAAAAATAGGTTTCTGTGTAGACTGATCAGAACAGAGGCTAACTATATGGTAATGATGTTGAACCCCACAAGTTGTACAATAACAGGTGTGTGGTTTTAGAAAGTTTTGTGCTGAAGCAGTAGTTTGTTGAGTGGTTTCATGTGGGAAGGGTGAAAGGCCCTTCAACTGAGTGGCCATTTGTTACAGCTTATCAACAGTGGAAATGGGATGGATGAGGGTTTGGAAGGCAGGTGGCGTAGGTAGATAACACTGCGGTCGTGGACCTTTCTCTAATTCATTTGAAAACGAAGAATGTAGGAGCCACCAGGATGACATAATCATGAAACTACTGAGATTATAGTCGTAAGATTGTCAGAGCAATCAGCTCCTGGGATATAATGGACTGAAAAGGTGACATGTAGGTACTGTGAAGGGTTGTATTGAAGGTCTTCTTGTAGAATTAACTTACCCTCCAGAGGAAGTGTGAGGCTGAAGGACCTTGTGACAGCAGATATTAATAATAATAATAATAATAAAAACCATTTATTGTATAAAGGCAGATTGGCCCATCCGGTGTACAAGAATCACAAAGAATGGAAAATTCTATAAAATTAAGTAGAAAGTTTGCAAAAAGAAATGTTGAATATAAATAAGATCTTATTTTACGAACAAAATGAAAAAGCCGTTGATGAGATATCAAGCGGATAACAAAATCTCAAGCAGTTGAAGAAGGATTTCGATGTTTTTATAGGACGATAACGTGATCTTATGCAGCTAACATGACGGGAGGGGATGGAGTATTTTTTGATCCCTACAGAGCAGTAAATATTGGCGAGATAGTGGGATTCCTGGCGGCCAATGAATAGTCGGAAGGGTGTGGTGATAATGTATCATATTATTCATTGTCTGTCATTCATGAGCTGACCCTCACTACATAAATGTTGATCAGACGTGGTAATCAGACGTGGAGGAGAAAGAGAAGAGCGGGGAATGGTGAACAGTGAGGGGGGGGAGGAGGCAGTCTTATGGTGACTGATGGGAAGCGTGAGGGGGTTGTCTGTGACTGCGATACGACGTGAGCAACCCAACACGAGCGATACGACGTGAGCAACCCAACACGAGCGATACGACACGTCGCGACGTGAGGAACGCCCCCTCAAAAAATGATGGGGGAGGGGGGGGGGGGGCACTATTCGCTATTGGCATACAATTTAGTATCGCCTATTTTGAACTGACTGACCGCAGATAGGGACCTGAGGCGTAGAGGAAGATCGTTCCACAGCCCCTACAACACCAAACGAGTGGGCGAAGATTTTATCCATTTTCGCGCCCGCACACATCAATATTATTGACAATACTTATGAATATTGAAAATATTATTGATCGTGTGCGGTCTGCTTATGGGCTGAGGGAGTCGTGCAGTGATATTTCGTCTTCATCCTTCTCTGGAAAACGAGAGTGTGACATTGCCCATTCAAATAACAATCAACAGGTTGGGTGCGAGAACAAAATTTACAATAAAACTCTTCATTACATTTACCAATAATAATAATAACTGATGAAACTCAACTTGTTTTCGTAGGAGCTGTGTACATCTAATTTTGAAGAGGTTTAATTTTCATGAAAAACACACTTGAAAACACACAAATAAAACAGTAGATTGGAGATATGGAGATAATAACACTTGCCACTGGCCAACCACAGAATAGCTTGTAGACATTGAGGAATGTTTCAGTGACTTTAGCGTCTCAAACGAACTATTAGCTATTGGCTAGAGGCTCGAAACGACGCAAAGCTATCTTATAGGGCAAAGTCACCAAAAATAGAAGAAAGAGGGCAGTAAATTCACACAATAATCAGTTTTTAGAACAATAAACAGTTGAGTAGCCAAGAAATGCCACAAATTCAGAATTCATGGTTTGTCAAGTATCAGTGGTAGTCCATTAGATCATCGCCCTCTCACTGCACTCTCTTGACGTTTATTGTTTGTGTCCTCAGAAAAGATCGTGATGACCCCGAAGGGGAAGACCTCGAATTCGACGACTCTCGTGATCGAACGGAAGGCGGAATTGATCGAACCTGGTACAAACGACGTTCACGTGGCCGGAGGCGATCACCAGGGTATCGTCATCAACAAAACCATCAGCAACGGCGTTGGTAAGTTTGTCAATTTTGGTTGATGACCTGATGAGTATGTTGTGTAGATCATGATTGTAGTATTAAATAAATACACAGGTGAGTACTTTATTTTCCACATTGAAATCAAGTTGGAAAGAAAAGTGGATAAGAAGAATTAAGACGTAGCTTTACTCTGAAATTAGAGTAAATTGAGAGTTGCCCCGTTGGATCATTGATGATCCCATTTCAGTTCCACTACAATCTTAGCAGTAGATAAAACCTAGTATTCCTGGAGCCAGCTCAGAAATGGTGCAATAAGGTGTGCGCATGGGTCGGAAATTAGCATTTTCGACCCTAAAGTCGTTTTTAGCGCCCTTAAAAACCTTTAAGGACCTATCAGGTCTTGGTCGCTCACGACGACCTCAATATTTAGTACATATTGATTAGTTTTGGCTCTTGTGTGGTACTTTTACGACCACTAATTTTATTCGAATTTAAAAGAAAATAACTGCTTTGGTTTTGTAATGTAGTTTCACCCTGTAACGCACCTGGTTTGGTGTATTTTCCTGTAGTTTATACCAAGACTGGTTATGCAATGACCGCCGACACAAATAAAAGACACGACTTGCGTTAAACGGTGCACTTATCGTAATCTCCCTTCTCACTGAAGCCTCACGTCTGCCCGTAGATGAAAAATTAGACTATTTTTCACTCAAGTGTACAAGTTGGCGTTTTCTAGTTTTTCGTAACATCCCGCAATACTGCTCGTCACAGTTCCCTATTTTCAGTTCGCGGATATTGAACGCGTCATGTTCCCCATGTACTCCAGCCCATTCAGGTTATGGGCCCTTCTCCCAGTTCATACAAATATCATGGTTCTGACTTCACTGCGAAAAAATCATGGTTTCCAATGATTTTCGTTCGTAAATTGCTAATTGTGTTTTTTAATAAAACGTTCATACAATCAAGTTTTCAAGAAATCATGTGATCATGATGCAAATTAATTACTCCAATTCGATCTCCATCACTGTTGGAGGTGTGAGGGAATTAGGTTTTTACATAAAATGTACCTTTAGTTAACTGTAATTGAATTTTGTAATAATTATTTAAATTTTTTACTCAATAAATTAAAGTTTTTTAATTTTTTAAATATAGTTTTTACATTACATTAATTGTAATATCACGAATATAAACTAATATAACTGTGATATAGCGTGAGGGAGATATCACAGACAAGCAAGGGCGGATCTGGGGGGGGTCGCGAGGTTTATTAACCGAACCTTATTTATATGGACAGATGGATTGAATTTTACCGACGAAGTTAATTCTTTGTAGTGCCTTCTACCTAAATAGAGCGTTAAGATCACTGACAATAACTGAATTTCTACCTAACTCCGACTTGTACCTACATGGCCAAATCAGTTTTTTTTTTTTTTTGCATTTTGGTAATGACCCCATGACTCCCTTTGAACCTAGAGCTAGAAATTCTGTTCAGTGTTGCCAATCGTGAATGATAATGAAATAAACGCATCTGTGGGACAGGAAGATTATGGATCATAACTTTTTTGTCTATAAGACTAATAGCGCAATTGGTCCTAAAAACAAATTATTAAGAACTTCCAGCAGGCATCGGAAAATGGGGGGAAAAAAACAAATCTTTTCTGCCATCAGTCATCAACTTGAGTTTTGGAACAGGTAAGGGAGATAGATATTGACATTTCAAGTTTAAATTTAAGCATACGAACAAGTTGATACTGAGATTAAAATCCTTGAATAACAAGCTAATGCCATTGAATTATTGAAAATTTCACGCAGATTTCACAATCTCATTGGGTCGTAAATTTGTATGTAGGAGAATTACCCTTATACAATATTCGGAAGCAGTGCAATGTTTAGTTTCAGAATGAACCTCGACTTCAAATTTAGAATTTTGAGTTCTAGTCCAACCTCAAACAATCCCTTAAATTCGTTAAACTAAAACTTCAATTTAAAATCTTGAAGTTTCGTTAACATTGGAATTGAGTCCAGCACACCCCGATTTTTTTTACAAGGACATTATCACGGTGGTATTATTGTTTCTTGCAGGACTTCGTGCGTATTCCGATTTATTTCACCTTAATGCAGTTAAATTGTTCTGATTTATTTTAGATGGGGGCACAGAGATACTGAACAGTATGAAGAAAGGCTTCTTCTTGTGTGAAAGCGTCCATTGCCGTTTTTTAATGGGCCGAAGAAAGTGCGATTTGCTGCACATAAATTCCCGATCGCCCCTCAACTATTTCAGATTGATTCGGGCCACACCAGCTCTCGAAACCGCCCGTCCAAATATATCCGCGGAGAAAGGATTTGCGATAGCTATTCGCAACGCTAGTTTTACGATGGCGGCGCCCCATCGAGAGCTCCAGAGGCCCCTTGATGTTCGCTTGTAAAACTCAACAGACGCTCAGCCCCTGTTTATTGTTAGCTCCAGCAAAACATTCCCGAACGTTTATTTACGTCATGCACTTGATAACTTCCTGTAGGTTTTTATAACCTTGTCCACGTCTATCCGAGCTGATGAAGGGAATTTTCTGAATAGTTCAGAAATTCTGAGGAATTCGGAAATGTGGTACATGGGGAATGGAATCGGATGTCCTCATGACTTCATTAGTGAATTATTACGCAGTTACCTTAAACGTAGTCACATAACTGCTTGCTTAGGGTTAATGTATTGCTCAACACATACTTACATCACAGCACTGCTGGTGAGTGAACTGCTGGCAAGCTTAGGAGAATGGTGTCTCGCCAAGAGGTACCAATTCGGTTGTATTGTAATAAGTAGAGGGCGGATTCTTATGCACTAAAAAAAAACCGTTTTATGTCATGAAATATGCGGCAAAAACATCCGAAACATGTACTTACTTAAATATGCACTTACAAAATCAGAATTAGCCGTTTTTTGCCCGAGTTTCATTGGTGACAAATAAAAAATGCAAACCAGAACCACTGAAAAAATAAGTATTTTATTAATTTCACTCAAAATATCCATTAAAAAATTGGCTATGTCGTCCATTCTTTTTTTTACACTAAACATTGCTTTATTTTAAAAAAACGTTGCATGGAATAATACAAAAACGCTCAAGTAGGAACTATTAAGTTTGATTAAAACACATACGAATGAGTTGACACAACCAATAAATGACTAATCTTTTGATAAAGTTAATTGAAACGAAATTAAGCGTTGTAAATTAAATTACCTATGTAAATTATGTAAAATTAAAATTAAACTTCTTGAAAAATAAATACCAATATGCATTTTAACTGTAGGTAGGTAAATAAATTCAATTTTGGCCTTACGACCTTCGACTGTGGTTCATTTCATCTTTTCAGCTAAGAAATAGTTAGTCACAGTGGCCTTCTTCAGGTTTTCAACGATTGGGTGCCTCCTCTCCCCATGGCGTCCCTTTCCCAAAAAGGCTTCTACATAGGGAGGTAGATTCTCTTCATCTCTCATTCTCTTAAGAAAACAATTCTGGAGGAAAATTGAGCTTTTCGGTTAGATTTGAAATGTATGCTCTTTAAGCCTTGATGCATATTTTCCCTCAAAACGAGCGGCTAGCCACATAGGTAGGCAAAATATGATATTGAATGCACTTATCTAGTGGATATGCTAATATCGAATATTTTATGCGCTAACCTTCAAAATATGCAATTTTATGCAAAATAAAATGGGTGTTTTTGGAAACAGAGAGACGTGAAACGGGCAGGTCACTGGGTATTTCTTCGAAATTCGGCGAGGGAGAAAATATGCATTTGTATACAAATCCGCCCACTAGTAATAAGGTTGCACTGAGCTGGCTGTAGCCGGAACTCACATTCAAACTGTGTACAGGGACTTAGCCGTAATGGTTACCAGTAACTTATCAAATTGATTTTTAAATCTGGTAGAATGATTCTGGTCTCTACGATTGCGTACAAATTATTTGGACTCACCAGCGGGATTGCTGACCCAGCTCCGGGGCTGTTGAGTCAGGGCGTTGAAATCACCTCTAGTTTTCGATTATGACTCATCCGACTGCATCATAACGTGACGAGGAATCTGTGACTCGTCCTCCCACTCGGTTCCTTATGAGGTGGAAGGTAAAAAATAACATTACGGTTTTGATTTGTGAAGTCATTCGTGACGTCAGCACGCCAGTCACTCCTTAACACCCACGCGTTTCGCAATTGGCACCCTCCTCATACAGCATCACAATCCCTGACTTTTGAATCAAGTGCGGTACCTACTTGAAATGTACTTGACCATTTTCTGAAATTCCATTTAAATAGTAGTTTTTCTACAAATAAAATGTTTTTAGCCAAAAACATGGAAGAAAGCTCACTTACAGCTCAAAGTCGATTGGGTTAGGGATTTCAAATCATCTTCTACCAAAAGACAGAAAGCATTAACAGACAAACGAGCGAACGAAGATAGTGATAAAAGTCCCAGACATGCAGCATGACATGATGAGCGAATTTTCAAAATTGTGTTTTTCACTTGTCTCGCTCAATGTTCATAGAGTCTTTGATCACAGGAAAGGGTTGGCAGTGCAAATGGACCCACGTAGAAGTTATCCGTTTTTTGACCGAATAGGACTCTGGTTAGAGTACATTGTGATGAAAGGGTTCAGAGTGAGACACCAACGAAGCTTGAAACCTCATTTATACTCGTTTATTTGGAGCCCCAATCATCTGCCTGGCGGTAGTCATCGAACGGAAATGGCTTGAACTATTTTCTCTCTCCACTGAGCACAGTGCGATTCGTTGATCAAACAAGCATTAAGAATTTATTTATTGGCAAATGATGACTGACAATGATCGTATACAATATAATGTATAATAATATTCAAAATGAACCTGAGATAGCTGGTGGAGTTGTCTCAACAAAAAAGAATAGACTCCAAACAAATACAGAACCAGTGCCAACTTGAATCTTATAATCTACAAATTACCTAGATTGTACGAAAAATGAACAATCACCAGATTTTAAAATTTGAACTAAATCCTTCTTGAACAGGGAACTACAAGTAGTAGGTTTCAAAATGATCTGATTATAGAAAAGAAAATAAATAGCTCAATAATTATTATAGGGATTCCTATACTAGACAAATTTTCTTTCTGGATTCCAGTTTTATGAGCATGTTAGTGAACAAGGAATAGAAAATAAATAGCTCTCTTATAGGGATTCCTTTAGAAGAATTCAGTCCTATATACGGTAATTTTAAGATTAGAATCATTAAAGGTTTTGCTGTGGCCTATACTGGATAAATTTTTCCTCTGGATTCCAGTTTTATGAACATGTAAGTGATCAAGAAATAGAAAAGAAATTGTTCAATTGGGTTTCCTTTTGAAGAACTCCGTCATAGATACGGAAATTTTAAGACTAGATCCATTAAAGGTTCTGCTGTTGCCTATACTAGATGAACTTTCTTTCTGGATTCCAGTTTTAAACAAGTTTGTTAGTGAATAATTTAGTCCCTCCTCCACTTGGTCACCCCTAAAATGCACTAGGTGTAGCTGGAATGGTCTCATTTGGAATACCTGTCTCTCGTCTTCGGTAATGAGCTGCCAATGAGCGATTTGGGCTACAAAACTACAGCTTTTGCCAAAAACAAAAATGTGAAGAAACGAGGTTCGAACAATTGATCAAAATCACTCCAATGTTTGGGTCTGTAAAACTGTTTGATTTGGCTCGAACTCTACCCCAGGCAACGGCCGGTTAATACGCTGTGTAAAGATTGAATGAGAGTCATCGGGCTGTTAGTCCTTGGGCTTTCACCAGTGAAGGGGGTCGAGACCTGAGGGACAAGATCCAGAGAGACCCCTTCAAACGTGATGTCAGGACCCCGCGTTCATTGGAACTGATGACCTCATCTCGCCAAATGCAGTTTGCGGAGGATCTGGGGCAACCAATTTATCGGAGGGCGACCCAATTATAGCGATATCTACCATCTCTCGCTATAGTCCGCTAGCGCCTGTCATCTGATAACTGGTGAAGAAGTCGTATGTATAGGGAGGGGCCTTGACAATGGAGATCTTGATTTAATGTCAGAAATCTTGCGAGTACCAATACAAACCAAACAAATCGTTACTCTACATCGTGGAAGAGTTTTGTTGGTCTAATGCCAAAGATTTGATACTCCAATCGTAACTATTGGCATACGTCTCTGAATCACGCAAACCTCTTAGAAACTGCTCGGTGAAAAAACTTGAAATCACAATTCTTCACTGTACGTACGTCGTTAGTATCGCCAAGTTCGCACGTTACGAATCTGAGTCATCCAGTCGACCGACATCCGGTAAGATAAAACACTCTGGTGGCCGGAGATCGTGAACCGACAGTGATATACGTGATGATAACTGTGCCAGGAATATAAGTCAATATTAGCCATTCCAAGAGCTGAATTATTATTAACCCACGTCTACGGGCATTTCTTATTTCTTTAGTTAACGGGACAAGCCGTTTACAATATACATTATGAAATCAAAATAGATCTTTTTAATCATGGGAGAAAAATGAAAAGCAATAACATTTAAAAGAATCTATTTCTAGGTGTAAATGATTGGGGACGAGGAGGATATTGTTTTCAACTTGGCAAGATGGGAATAAAAACATCGAAGTCCGGATTCATGAATGCATGAGTTGCATACTCCAAGATTGAAAGAACTAGGGCCTTGTAAACCGCTGGTATACTTGGAAACTCCCTTGTGTTCCTTTTTAGGAAACCAAGAGCGCGCATAGCTCTATTTGCAATGCCTGGAGAAACACGTCGGCTCGTCAAAATGAACACCCAGATCCACCATTTCTCTCGACCTTTGCAGAGGAGCATCGCCAAGAATATAGTAAAAAATAAACGGTTCGGCCTTGCGATGGACCAAAGTATTGAATGCTGCAGGGTATCACAGTCTATTGGAGATTCGAACAGGCAGAAAATCATCAGATCGTCGGCAAAGAGAAGACATCTGATACCAGGTCTGAAGATCCAAATGACACCATTGATCATGAGAAGGAAGCATAGGGGGCCCAAATGTCTACCTTGTGGAATACATGATGAAGCCACAAAAGGAGCAGACAGAGCACCTTTAACGCGAAGCCGAGCCTGCGGTCGCACAGATAGCTCCGCATCCATTCCAGAAGCGAGAGAAGATGAAGATGAGATTGTTTCTCGAAGGCCTTGGCGTAAACGGTAAAAATGACATCAGTCTGGAGACTCCTCACAAAGCCCTCCAAGATTTAGTCCTGGGATTCCAGTAAGTTTGTGGTTGTTGGACAACCACGAAGAAACCAGTGCTGGTCAAGTGCCATAACCGAGGAAAACTTGACCGACAGCTGTTTCACAACCAGTTTTTCCAAAAGCTTAGGTGTTTTGGATAAGGTACACATTGGACGATAATCAGAGCCAGGCAAAAGCCATATTGCCATGGTGCCATACTAAAATGCCACATGGGGCCAAAATGCCACTTTGAGGGGAAGCAGCCCAATGCCAATGACTTGTTGAAAAGCATCTAATTATGGGAGTAGATTTATGTTCTGTCTCGGAGTATCGGTTATATCTAGGTGTTGTATAATTTTGATAGCAGCATTAATAATAATTCTACGGCTTGTTTCGTACTGTCGCCTTGAAAATTATTCAAGTGGAGATTAGGTTATTCCCCATACCTGGAGATTTCTTGACTAAATTTCGCTATTTTTAACTGTATTTCGTACGTACTTTCAAGAATGTCATTGTTTCAGATGAAATCGAAACGATCCCCGAGATCTCCCTACAATTCCGGGTGTTCCTCGTCAACGGACAGACTGGATCCCACACGCAGGAGAGCCGGAAGCTGCTGTTCTGGTTCAAGCCCCAGGTACCCGTCCACGAGCGCCCGACCGTTGCTCAGGAGTTCTTCAAGGAGCTCGTCAGCCCTCAGCACTTTCCTAGGGGTAAGGCAGAACAGTTCCAAGAACGTGGAATTTTGTACACAACACTAGGTATTTGTTGGCGAGCAAATGTAATGGGGATTTAAACATAGATTAGCTGTGAACCCGAGTTTCATTATTTAAACCTGTTGGTGTGTAGTGATATCACTCGCTTAAATTAATCTTGGTACAGCAATCATTCTGTAGAGCAATGGGGCAAGTAGGGAGTTACTTGGATTATTCGAAACACGACAAAGCGGTTGATCAATTCAATCCGATCCAATGAGTGAGGCTAATTAAACGTTAGAAAGACCTGAGTGAGTTGCCTTCAGGAAGCGCGCTCTCCATCATGAATAGACCAAAATTGTGCTCCAATACCTGACGGTACATGTCGACGTCCAGCCCTCTATTATCGTCATACTTATCTACTTGATCGCTATTGTCAGGTACAATTTCACGGTACAACGACCGCCGGCGGTGTTATGTGTATTTCTGTTCCAACAGAAAACTGCATCCGACCGTGCGGCTACTTCTAGCTTTCCCTTCGAGAAATAGAAAAACTTCATTTCCGGCGAGGGGGCGTCGAAAAAAATAAAAACTCTTGTCAAGTAATCCTATAAAAACGTAGAAAGTGAGCTGGTAGAAAGTCGAGGCGTCCCAAAAGGGCTTTGTGGAGATGGGAGGAAATACGAGGGATCTCTACAAATGATTGTATTAGATGTTGTACTTACTGTGCTGTTCTTACGAACTCAATCACAGGCCTCGAAATCGTTGAAACTCGTGTCAGAAACTCGATAAACATTGATTTCGAACCGAATCGAGTCATTTAGAATGAAAGGGACCTTCGAGAGGACCTCGATTCATATCGAAAACGTGAAGAAAACTCGAAAAAAGTTTATTGTGAATCGAATGATGAAGATGCGTTACAATTAATGCGAGTGTTCTACAATTAATTTTCGACGGGTTGAATGTTTTACATTTAATTCTCTTTAGACACTTTTGTCGACTTTTTTTAAAACCCACTCAAAATCCGAATTTTTCCACTTCTAAGATTTTTTTTCGTGTTTTCGACCTTACTTCACTAGAATTACCATAACTCCCTTGATTTGCACTGACATTTATATATTTCCTTCCTGCCTCAAAGTGGGAGCATCAAAGTGATAGGGTGGTGGGAGCCAAGCTATTGTAGAAATGGACGAAACATTGGAGAAAAACTAAATAAAGGAATTGCTCCATTCAATGATTTGCCCAACCTATCACTCTTAATAATTTCGAATTTTTCAATTACATCCAAAATGCCCCCTTTCAGGCGAAAATGAGGGATCCGCCAGATCAAAATTGAGGATATGATTGTGCAAAGGCTGAATCCCCCTTGATATCCTTAACATTTTTTTCATATTCCTTAATTCTTTCCATAAACTTCCTTCCAGTTTGGGCGCAGTACTTGAGTCCACCAGAACATTTTAATTTATATTCACCATTTTTATCTTGCACGGTATCAAAACGGCAAGACTACATCTTCTTTTGACTACGTTTAACACTGAGTTCGTTTCTGAGTCGTAATATCGTTGCTGTGTGCACTGATGTATACAGAGTCTGATAATATCGGACTAACTACATATTATGTAGTTATAATAATATTATAACATTATCAGGGAGCATGTTGTTTCATAGTGGAGGATTATTATTGAAAACTAGTCGCGAGACATTGAAGTTGTTGGCCGGTCTAGGCTATGCCTAGGAGCTTACTCACCTTGACACGCTTCCTGATAGCCGTTTACGGAAAACGACGATGCCGTTTAGCGGGTGGATACGAGGAATCTGTTTCTTTTCTAGCCGGAATTATGATTCGTAAATTCCAGTATTGGCGACAAATATTTCCAAATATGGCGTGCGTTCGACTCGTGTAGCCGCGTACGATGCTCCCAATATTCAACCGGCCAAGGTCAATTGTCATCTCGTCACCAGGCAGTGGCACATGGCGTGTCAAATTCTGAATGTGTGGTAGGATTGAATTGAATTGAATAACTTTATTTATATATCTCTACAACATCGGGCTAGGTAGCCCGCTCTTCCTGTCATACAGAAGATTCCAGGTTTTACATCTTAGGATTTTAGGATTTTTAGGATTCAGGGATTGGTACCGTTGCCAAGTACCGCATTCAAATCGTTTCGGACAAAGGATGAGAGATTTGATGGTCAGTGGGTTCCGACCAACTTCTGCCATTTAGGTTACGAAATAGACCTTCAAGTAGAATCTCGAAAGCCTTATTATATCATTATTGTAGTGATCTTTAGAATTTCACTACTTTATTGAACAGTTAATAAAACCACACAAAAATCGTAAATGTTTCTTCGACCTGCAGGACATAGAATCATGTTCTCATTTCGAGGTGTAGGGCCTCCAATTGTTATAAATTTTATAACAATGAGAAACTGATACTGTCCTGCAGGTCGAATATATTTAATTTATATAATATATAAATTAAATATATTCGACCTGAATAATTTAATATCAATTTCATTAGCTGATGTGCACTGGACAACAACAAAAGTCACTAATCCATTCATTCTTACAGCCCCATTCTTGCCTATTATGCAGTATTCTAGTTTTTGGGAAATAATTTCTGAAGTAAAAAAATTGTTCGTAGTCATCTACTTACTGTGTAGTCTTGAAAGACTTCGACGATCTTGTTGCCAAATTAAAATCATAACTTAAACTAATGAGTAATGTTGAATGATAGGTGAACGACAGCAAGAATATCTTGAGATCCTCAATCACCCTAATTTAGAACTGGATATTATCTAAATTCATCTTGAGAAACTCCTTTAATGGTCATTAATGGTCCACATGGTCATTTAGGGGTGACGTTAAATTCCTTATCTCCCTCTTGCTAAATTAAACTTTTTAAAGAAGATTCAGCACAGCAATGGGGAGATAGGGAATTTAACACTCTTTCCAACGGTATAATCACATTTGAATTTTGACTGAAAAATGAGGGTTCGGGAAAAATGAAAGTTCGAAAAAACGAAAAAAATCTTTAAAGTGAAAAAAGTCGGATTTTAAGCGGTACAAAAAAAAGTTATGGGACACTTTTCATCAGAAATTAGGTAGTTGTAGAATCGATCCCTGGTCGGTGGTACGACATTAACCCTGTCACCCTGTATACGAGTATATAAAATTGTATGAAAGTACCCTTCAGGTTGGGGATGGAATGTAAGTCCAGTTTCATGTTGTAGGTATCGTGAGGCTTATTTTGGCAGTAGGTACCTAAGAACAGTTATGTCTTCGAAAATTCGCTCTTATAACCATACACTTTGGATGTTGTCACTTAAAATTAATTGGGATGTTTGAACTTTGTCAATATTGCGGCTGTCTATCCGTGGAATAGAAGGAGATAGCTGTAACCGGTTGTCAAATTCGGATTCTGCACCAGTGCTATTTTCAAACCGACTATAGCACTGGTGCAGACAAACGTTCAAGTGTTTTTATTTTCTACCGGTGGCCCAGCCCTAGTTGGAAATCTCAGATTTTAAACCCATAAATGGCAACCAATTTGGTTTCAGTCAGAACTGAATTGAGATTCGGTGAGTCACGCGCCAACAAACAGCCCGTCAGGTGAAAAATGAGGTCAGTGGGGAAACCGAACTTGACCTTGAAGCCAACTCCGGGGATATTATTCACCTTATTCTTCAATTCTCCCACTTGACCGCTCGTTTCTCCATCCTGCAATTACTGAGTAGTAATTACGACGGTATCAGGGAAACCCATTAAACCGCAGGAAAAGGTTGAAGTAAACCATTCAGCGTAAAACCTCCTTTTGTGATCTCACCCACGTTTTACAATGTCGATTTTTTGAAGTACGTTTAATAGGTTTTATATATATTTATATATATCATATTTGAAACGAGTTTTGCCGTAGTAACACGAGGAACTGAATCGTAGGAAATGCAAAGCAGAGAACCTTGAGCTAGTCCTCATTGCAGCGGTTGCATCCGCTCTCACACTGCACCTTTGAGAGCGTGAAGCCTTCGACTGTCAAGGGTGATTTCAAAGTCACAACGTCACGCTGAATGTAACAAGGTAGTAATTTATTTGACGTATCGCGTGACCAGTACCGATAAATTTGTACCCTCGACGTTTTAGTAAAGAAAAATTTAAAAATACTAGATAAAATTAACAGATATATTCTGTTCTATCGTAGTTATCGTAAACGTTGTGCGTCCACAACATCGTCTAATCGTCGTACATTTATGTCGTCTACATGATAGAAACACTTGGGATTGTGATGTTTTTGGGTGAAGAATTACACTAGGAAGTAAACCCGCTCGCCCTCAGAATTGAGAAAGAATTCAGAAACTTTGCTTGCAGCACTGCGAATTCGGAAATTTTCTTAAATTTAACCTCTGACGTTTGAGCTATTGCCCTTTGGTTTGGTTTGCTGATGCCAATACCTAATGTTTATTTACAAAAGTACAGAGTGGAACGCGAAAGAGAGATGGATTTCAAAATGGGAAAACATCCAACCTTGCAGCGTGGCTATAAGAGCGGATTTTCGAAGAAATAACTGGTTTTATGTAAAATTGCTCCATTTTACCGGTTTTATAACACGTTTTGTCTCCATTTTTCCCCATTTTGTAATCCATCTGTCTTTAGTGCTCCACCCTGTACGTAAAGTACATTTGAAGAACATGGCGTTATTTCCTAAAAATTTTCCCCCGTTAAATTCCTAAAACGAAATCGAATCTTTACTTGATCGACTGTTTTGCTCCCTGAACAGTTTACTTTGATCTTTAGTGGCGAAAGTAGTTCTTGTTTCATACGGTCGATTTGAACTTGATTTGCATGAGCGGTGAAAGCTGAATAGTCAGTTTGCCTCAGATAATTCAGCAAGTTGAGTTCCCTAAATGACTTCAACGTTTAGTGTAGGTACCTAACATACTAAACAACGGATTTTCATTGGAATTGGCAACATTCAACTGATCCAGAACATAAAGAGGGGGGGGGGGGGATTCAGAACATTGCTGAGCTTCGAGATGAAATAACTGAGCTTCGAGATGGAATAGTTGAGCATCCAGAAGGAATTGCTGAGCTTTCCAGAAATAGGTTTTCCAGGATACCTATATGAACGAACCCCTTTGCTTACAAGCATTATTGGCGGATTAGGTATTACCTTGTAATGGCTCAATTTCCCGTCCCCCCTTGATCTAGCCAATTGAGCTAATATGGCAAACAATGGCATTTTTTTATTGTTTAATCAACTAAGTCCCCTGTTGTTCCATGTTAATTATTGAGGTTACACTCCTAGATGATGTTCAGATAAGATAAACTCTCAAAACACCTGAGACAATATTTTTTCCTAGCGTTGTTCTTCACCAGTAAGAACTTTCCAGTTGTTCCTGTACTTTGAAGGCCTTGAAGTTGTTCAAATGATCCTGAACTAGAACTGACATACTACTTTCCACTCCTCTCTTTCCTCCCTCGCAAACGTCTACTTTTCCAAGTTCCAACATGGAAGGCGGAACCCTGGCGTACCGTCACACTCTTCTCTAAAATTGTGTGGGTCGGCGGTGAACTAAGCTGTTTGGGCGTAGTTGTCCGCCACTTCACATACTTCATAACTTTCCATTTGTAACAGGAAGTACCTATTTCGAAACTGCTCAAATATACTCGTACCGTACTGGTACTAGAATAGAGGATAAAACACACCAAAATAACGATAGCGAATAATCATATCAGATTTGAAGAGTCGTTTCGCATCCTTAACGAGCAGATAAGGCCCATTTCGAGTGGGTTATCGCGGTATGTTTGAATAGGTACGAGAAAACGAACGAACGAAATCAGGGGGAGTCGGCTTGAAATCGTCGTGAATGACTGGAAATCACACCTTCTTTAGAGAAAATTTTAAAATAAAAGTACAGACTGATTGGGTGATCACCAAACCCTCCCTGATTGGATGTATTAGTTTTTTACGTGATATTCGTCAAATAGGTAGCTTGATTGAACCCGTACTTAATACCTAGTCCCGTTGTTTTTTTCATGGCACGTAGCAGCTGTGTATTTTTCTTCCGAGTTTTTGAGGGGCCGAGTCCTTGAATTACTTTTGACAGGTAAACATCGTAAACAAGGTTCATTGTTGTCCACCATAATCTAATTTTCGACTAGTAGTTTAGGCCAAGCGAACACTAATAGGAGGAACACCGTAAGGAGTGATTTGGTTCACTAATTTAGTTCGGTGACGATATAAATTCCGGATCAGTGTTCATCGTTCAAACGAGTGAACAGTAGAAATAGTCAAACCAAAGTGCCAATATCTGCTTGTTGTTTGAATATTGAACCTTCTAAAGGTTTAACTATATCGTATTAGAAACACGGGAATATTCTTAATACTAAAAAAAATTGAAATTGCAAGATTTTAGCTTCTAGGGAAATCTAATGTCAATTGTTTTAAACACAACCAATGCCCTGATGATCTTCCACTGTAAAGAGCTCAAAGGACCAAAATTGAGAGTGATTTGGTGGGCAGATTTTCGAGTGACTTTATAAAAAGCTCAGCGATAACTAACTGCATTTCGCCCTTTTCTCCAAGGACCGATCGAGTCACTTCTCCCATAGCCTCCTTAGAACCGTGGACTGTAGATATCTAGAAGATCCCGAATATTGCTCGGACTGATGAAGGTGACAACCGAAACGTCTCACGCAACAACATAAAATAAAATAATATATAGCTTTTTCAAATTGAATTCGTCCTTTTACAAAATGAATTAGTCCTTTTTTAAAATGAATTCGTCCTTTTTCAAAATGAATTCGTCCCTTTTCAAAATGAATTCGTCCCTTTTCAAAATGAATTAGTCCTATTACAAAATGATATGCAGATACCTTTTCTCGGAGAATAACAATTTATTTCATTGGTTTGCATAGTTAATAAATATGTAATACCTAGAAGAAATTTACAAAGTTTACAAGGAATAATTGATATAAGAAATTTACGGAAAGTTGGCAAGACTTTCATACAAAGCCAACGTATAACAAGGTTTTTAGAGCGGTTTTTAATCTCAATGTAGAGGCTGCCCTGACGCTGCTCTAGGCATGAGGAAAAGCATATGCATAACAAAGTTGGTACAGTCATCGGGGGTGATCGCGGAGACACCCTCTATTATTGTTTCACGCAAAGGATGTTCTCCCGGACTTCCAAGTGTCCCTCGAACGGCGGTTTTAATTTTCGAAAACGCCTGCTCGAACTGAAGGACAAAAATGGTTTGGCTATCACGGATTCGAAGATAAAGGAGCTCCATTGAGAAGATGTGCGGGAGATAAGGGATGACATGTAGAAGATTTCCGCGCCCTTGCATAAAGACCGCATGCACCTACCGCCACCGTTTTCCAGACGCCGCCCTTATTACCTTCAAGATTTGGTCCCTCTTTATGAAGGACAAATTCATTTTGTAAAAGGACGAATTCATTTTGTAAAAGGACTAATTCATTTTGAAAAAGGACTAATTCATTTTGAAAAGGGACGAATTCGTTTTGGAAAAGGACGAATTCATTTTGTAAATGGACTAATTCATTTTGTAAAAGGACGAATTCAATTTGAAAAAGCTATAAAATCCACTCTACTAATCTTGTGATTTGCCTCAACAATACTGCTGTGCCGTACTCCAGAGTACTTAATCGCTCTGGTACTTGTAGTTTCACACTTTTCATAATGGATACCACTTTACAAAACGGGTGGAAACAATCAAATGGTTAGACCTTGTTTACAGATGAAAATAGGGAACAGGAAATCTATTTTTAAATACTGCGAACAGTAGCTGACATTAGGGATGGCTTCGGTTTTTTTCCTCTGATTTCCCACAGAGACAGCGAAATAGCCTCCTGGGAGTGAACTGACTTGACTGAAATGAGTAACCGTCGTAAGCACATTTGGGGGCTTCATTAGCGCGGAGAGAATGCTCGAGTTGTCACGGAAAAGAAAGAATGAAGAGGCAGATGAATAAACATGGGAGGGTTTAGTGTGGAATTAACGAGAAACGGTGGGGTCAGAGGGGATGGCATTAGAGGAATTTAATACTAACTATTCAATTTCTCTAATCTCGCCAATTATATTTTCTCTAATGTCACCAATTATAATGATTAATAATAATATGCGTTGCTCTGAATAACATTATGACTTCGAAATGTGTATCAGTCGAGTGCAAAGTATACTGCAGGGAGTGTAATGTTGGTATTGTTGGGATCATCAACATGACGTTGGCTTGGCAACGCCAAGATAAAGAGGCGGAAGGGGTGATCTTCCGGAGCTGGGACATTTCGGTAGAAGGCGAATTCTGAAGCTTGTACACTAAGATTTCTACTGGTCAGGCATTTCCATGTTAATGGATTGCACAGAAGGAAGAGGGAAAACAAACCACATCCTAGTTGTAGTTGAGGCATTCGCCAAGTGTCCAAAGGCCTTCGTCGTTGAGGACCTGAGACTGTAGTAAGGGATTTTGTAGTGAGCGTGATTTTCCGCTTTGGGGTACCAAGGGAGCTGCACTCAGATCAAGAAAGAACCTTTGAATTTGAGGTCTTCCAGGAAATGTGCAAACTACTCATAATCCACAAAAGTCGGACTGCCCCAATACACCCTCAGAGCATGATGGCCAAGGTGATTAATACGCTGCAAGATGATTGAGACGACTGGTTGCCTTGGGTCTTGTTAGCCTACCGGGCCTCAGAGCACGCAGCTACCAGGTTCTCTCCTGCCAGTCTGGTCTTGGGTCGTGACATCACCCTACCCCTACAACTGCAAACAGGACTAACGCCAGACGGTCTCAGTACAGCTCAATATGCCTGAATTTGCCTTCGTCGACAGTTGGGTAAAGTACATGCGGCAGCTCTTGAACACCTGAAGGGCGCGCTCCAGGGTGACTGTATGATGTGCATGCAAAGCTCCCTCGGTACCAAGCGGGGGACAAGTTCTGGCATCAATGACCTCTCCGGAGGGTTGGAGTTACCACCAAACTTCAGTCGCCACGGGTAGGACCATGCACAGTCATCAAGAAGATGTCCGACGTCATCTTTCGCATAGCAACTCCAAGTCACCGGAGGAAGGTGGTGCATGCCGATAAACTGGCACACTATCAGACCCCTATACAGGCGATGGAGGGGGTCATCAACAGATGATATTGGCTTGGCAATTGCTTTGCTTGGCAACAAAGCGTTAACGCTGTATGCTCAGTGTTAAGTCATGACAGTATATTCAACTATGATGAGTTGAGAGGATGAGTAGCGAGTACAGTTGAGTTGAGTCTATGATCTTTACAAACTTAGCTTCCGCCTGCTTCAGATAATGAACTAATGGTTTCTTGTTTCAGATTACGTTGGCTTCATCAAGATGCTGATGAAGCTCATGCAGAACCGATACGTGACGATCAGAAAGCTTGAAGTTGAGCTCAAACAGCTCGCCATCACAAAACTTCCAGAGAGACCCGGTAAGCATCCTTTTCATTATTTAAGGAGTTTTGTAGGTCACGAGAAGCCGGTTTCGGGGTTGAAGTCATTGAATTTCAACTCATTTCCAACTGTGAATATTCCCACTCGTGTTACTTCGAAAATGATAATATGGTGAAAGTAACATGAGTAGTTATTGTCACCGATTGTCATACGAATAGTGTGAACGTTGCAAAACGTTGTAAATAGTAAAACAAATAATGTTCCTGTAAAAGACAATTACAAAATATTTTTACGAAATGGGAATTTCATTCAGATCATTCCTTATTGAAACTTACTGGTAGAGTGGTTTTTTCCGAGTACTTACTGAACTCAATTTCTCGAATTTTACTACGTTTTTTAATGCATACTTGTAGCATATTTCATTAGTTTTTCCTGCATATTCGGGGCATCTATGATGCATAGAAATCCGGTCTTTAGTTATAGCTGTGAAATCCTTTGATTGAGAGGTTGAGAACGATTTCGGTATTGACGGTCCTTCATATCAGCTAATACACCGAATCTCCTCCTAAATTTTTGGCTATTTTAATGGCAAATCTGTTCATATTTAGTTCTTTTATAGTTATACAAGAATCAGACGTAAATATATATTTTTTAAATGCTTTTAATGTTTTATTACATATTTTAAAGGTTTGATAGGATACGAAGATTTAAGATCAAAATTGCATCAATACATGCCGCATGATTATCTGTAGTTATTAGGCCTTGACCCGTGGCATCTGCGTATTTGTGCCTCTCGATTCGAAGTAGTTAGTAGGTACGGGAAAGACTTTCTTAGTACATTCGTAGGCTCTTTGCATTAAGAGGGTATACCATTTTCGGTGTGGAGGACGAGGTTTACAATCTTAACTTAAAATCATACGGTAGATTGGTTACTGACTCTCCCACAACACTAAACAGAATCTTAAGGATTGGGATTGCAGGCGCGTGAGGAAAACTTCGCCGGAAGACGTGACTATTTCTCTGGCACGTTCACTTGCATTGTGGACTTTGCCCCTGTTAAATATAGCTTCGGTCAATCCGGAAATTCCTTCCGATTCTATTCTTCGCCTCCGCTCATGACAATCGGCCGTAAAATATTCCCAGGTCGTGACTCAACCGGGCAAAAGTAAGTCGGGGAAGATCCAATCGGAGTGACGACGACGCTATTATTGCACGAGTGAATTTACTGAAAGCCGAAGGAGGAGGATCAGCTCTCTGCCGCATTGCCCAGAATTTGATGTGGGAAACACTTATATCGTCGGCCTACAAGTGGTATCTCGTGTTAGGACTTTTTGCTTACTAAATTTTTATCTTCTGAAATTTTATGAAAAATGAATTTTTATGTTTATGATTCTACTGCTATCGTTGAATTATAAATTAATTGCTAATATTTACATGATATGTACAATTCTGGTTTTGATCACAAGTATTCCCTGAACGGGAATTTCCTGAGGTGTAGGAGCAGGTAACCTCTGTAGCCGAAGTGCAGCTACACTACAAGGCACTACATCTCTTGAGGAGAAACATACCTACCCCTGTATGGGAGCAAGTACTTCCTGAAGAGAAAACAGCTACACCATACAGGTTGAGGGAGCGAATACTTCTGAAGAAAGAAACCCGCTTTCCCTTAGGAAATACCGCTACACTTCATGAGAATGAGCAAGTACTTCCTGAAGGAATGCAGCTAGACCTTTATACAGGAGCGATTACTTTCCCAAGGGAAACAGCAGCGCTGTACTCTTTATGAAGGAGACAATTGTCTTTAAAGTACTTTCCGATGGAATACAGCTTCGCTTCATGCACAGGATCGGGTTTTCCTAAGGGAGTAGGGATAGGGTTTTCCTACTTGCACCTGTATTGTGGTGTAGCGGCTTTCTGCCTTCAGCAGAAGTAGTCGCTCCCTCAACCTGTTTGAAGTACCTGTCTTCCCTTCAGGAATTACTTGTTCCCATACAAGGGTAGATATGTTTCTCCTCAAGAGATAATTGCCTACTAATATAGTGTAGCTGTGCCTCGGCTACAGAAATTACCTGCTCCTACACATTTGGAAATCCACCTTCAGGGAATAATTGTGGTCAAAAACCAGAATTGTATATATAATGTAAATAGTAACAATTAGTTTGTAAATTAACGATAGATGTAGAATCATAAACACAAAAATTCCTTTATCATAAAATTGCAGTAGATAAAAATTTAGTTAGAAAAACGTTTTAACACCTCGTTAGTGACTAAAATGCGTTTTTGGGCTTATGGAACCGATGGATTCAGAAAAACTGGCCGCTTCGATCTAATGAGACCTCGTGACTGTGAAAAACTCTGCAAATTCTTGACACAACGGTTTATTATCTTCCTTATGCAGATCAACCTTCTGTCTATACCACACTGTATTGCAAATCGGCACCATACCATATTCTCACCGTACTCATACCATACCATACGAATTTCTTTCCTATCATACCATACTGTATTATACCAAATCATACATACAATAATATACCATACATACCATACTCATACCATGTCATACCAACCGAGTGAATATTGAAATTACATCCATTTCTGACCTATATTTAAAATTTCAAGTATCTAGCTCATCATCAAAATTTAATTTGTTTAAACAAATAGGTATTATTTAAACAATTTTACAGACAAGAAACCGAGTAAACATTGCATTGTGATCCAGTTCTGACCTATTTTTAAAATTTCAAGTCAATAGCTCATCATCAAAATTTAATTTGTATTATTACAAAAAGGTATTATTTAAACAATTTTACAGATGAGAAACCGAGTAAATATTGCAATGTGGTCTATCCCCGACTCACGGTTAAAATTTCTAGACTGTAGTTTACCGGGAAGATGAAAAAAGGTAGTTTCATTCCGGGCGTCTGGGGGTTGGGTCACATAACGGCCGTTTTCGACGCGAAAGTTTAGTGTTTTTCCTAAACCTTTGCGCGGTCACTGTGAACGAACGGCTGGTCGCACAAAAATCCAATTGGTCTTAAAAGATTCGTAATTTTTCGGGTCATTCAAAAGTGAACTGGAAATTACACGGTTCAGTTAAATATTTGGAGATATGACATTGTCGAAATTTTAAGTTTCGTTTTGAACCCCTTCCCCTTGACCTAGGGTTATGAAAAGTTTCGAGGATCATTGTGGGGCTGGTCCAAACCCAGAAACCAAATTTCGTAATTTTAGCTCAACGCTAACTGGGCAAAGTGGCGCGGACGGCGTACGGCGTTGTTGTTGCAGGATGGTAGGATATGTCCGTTATTGTGTAGACTTGGTGTGTGCTGCTGTTCGACCAAAAGCTAAAATTTCATGTCACTCCACCTAGTGATCCTCAATGAGCAAACGCAAGTTCTTAGTCAAGGCTACCGAAAGACGTTCTTTAGCGTTCAAAAGACGTTCTTTTAGCGAAGTTTCGGAAAAAAGGATCTTCGCAAATTCGCTCTTATAGCCATGCTGCATGACTGTGGATTTTTTTAATGCTTCTCCTGCAAATTTAGGTTTTTTTCACTTACGAGGTCTAGGACGACGATATGTTGATCTGAGATTGGATTAAACCCTTCACGCATTAGCTGTCTCATAAATGTATGATAAATGTAGCTGCAAATGTAGCTTCAGCTCTATATTACACCCAATTAACTTCTCTCAACTCTTCTGTTAGATCGTTAACCACGCTATTCGAAAAGGTCCATCTTAAATCAGGGGTCGACAATGACACGAACGACCCTCAACGATCTCATTGAAGGAACCGCACAGTCATGCGGGCTTCAACAACATAATCGTCTTTCTAAATCAAACTTGGCATTCTACCAAGCAGACAATGCAGGGATGTCGGTGGTACCGTCTGAGAAAACCTTCTTCGTGTTTTATTGACTGGATGTCTTCCACGTGTCTAGAGGTGATTCACCGGGCCACGATGCCACGTGACTAATCGAAAACAATTTATCATCTGACGTCAAATCCAAACCATTTCGTTATAACTCTCTCCTTTCCTCATCAATTCTTCACTTTTATTTATGTTGATAGTCTCTATTCATATCGTACGATTATAAATTTTTGACTCGTGTCTTAGATAACCTACATAACGAATACACTGCATTTTTGAAATATTCACCAAACCATCAATCTAGGGATTTTGCACCGTATGTGCAAAACCATAAAATTACGAAATGAATTTACGCCCTAACGCCTAGTTATCGTCGCGGAAGGAGATAAGATATCCGGCGAGAGTGATATCATTCACGAAAACGACATAATTTTGAAAGGTATTACATTTCAACTTCAGTAGTTCGTATCGTAATTATCGTAACTTCGTCTCAGAATGGGTGTGTCTCGTATGTGAGACATCATGAAGTTGCACCAGTGCCTGCAACAACCCTCGTCTTTTAAATGATTACCTACTTGTCACTTCGAGTTGATTTAAACAAATATACGTGTTACGATGAAATTGGGCACATTAGATCTAATTGGGCACGGGGTGCTGTACTTGTAGCAAGCCTCCCAAAGTCTTATCTTATCTTACGATGAAATTAGATGAACTGTGGGATTCATGCCTTCTGAATCCTGCTTTAAAGCCACGTTTAGATCTTGAGTTGTGTACCAGGGACGTAGCCAGGGCCCCACCCCCCATCCAATACTGGGGGAGTATACTTCCATACCACTCGCGGTAATCTCTTCTCTGGACATGGCCCCCGATTGAAATTCTGACTTCCCCCTTATCGAAATTCAGGCTACGTCACTGTGTGTACTAGGGATGCTACTATCGGAGAAGAATATCGAATATCAATATTTTAAAAAATATCGAAATAGTAATTCGATATATCGGTTAAAAATATCGATATTTCACCGATACGATAAAAAAATCATTCAAATACGATTTTAATTTATAATTACATCAATTTTTGTTAGGTGGTTAAAATCACGATTAAAATTCTATTCGTAATAGCTTATTCATTAATGAATACTAATTTTTTAATTTGTGATTATTTTCAATCGAACAAAAATACTCGTAGATGTATATGGAATGAATATTGCTGAAGTTTTAGGTCGCATCATATTGAATATAATATCTTCAATGCATTGTAAGGATCTGCATGTAATTCCATCTCTAGGGCAGCCTATTAGAGTGTTCTGGTTGATTCATCGTCTTCAATCACATAAATAGTTCATAAATATGAACTGATCGTTCATAATAGTAATTTTATTAGTATGCGCCTTCAACGTCTTTTTTTTACCTTAATTACATCAATAATTACTCATTTTGTATTATTTGTATAGTCGTCAACTAAGTCTTATTTCCTGTTCATATGATCAAAATTATGACAACTACTTTTTGGTGATTTTGTTTGGGACGCCCAGAGAAGCCCAAGCACGTCCTCATTGATTTGAAGGACTATGTTTACGAACAATTGTCAGGTTTGGAACCAAAGTAGACTTTTATAATCGTATCCGTTTGGTTTATTTGAACGACTAGCAATTCACCGTTGTATGAATTAACGAAGTACTTTGAGTACGATAATTGTTCATTTATAATTCGTCACGATTTTTCCGAGTGAATAACCTTACAATAACCACTTCACTTCTTTTGGAATTAGCGATTTGCATGATGCCACCGTTATGTTGCAGGCTTCTTTTGTCAATTCATGTTTTGTGTTTAAGAAACTTACTCGTACTATTAACTGAAGTCATCTTTAAGTAACTGTGTGCCCTACCACAGGCTTTGTATGTACCATTACAAGGCTAATTTGTAGCTCCACAACAGTCGAGACAAATTTGATTCTCCACTCTGAATGGCTGAATGGCATATGTAAAGAACATTACATCTACAACTACCAATTTCCCTATATTTTCATTTATTGTTCAAATTCGAATAATCTCACCTATATTTTCACGGTTTGAAGAAAATATTACTCTATGGCTCAATTTACTCTGGTAATACGTGTTATTTGTGAATATCCAGAATTTTTGAAATTAACAATTGGGTCGTTCAAATTGCAATCTAGGTACTTTGAATCTTCCATAAAACCCATCCTCTCTAAAATTGTACGTAAAATATCGAAGGTGAAGTGGCATCATGACACAACCCATTTTCTCTGATTTTACAGGAGACACAAAAAACTGATTTCTCGCCTTGTAAATGTAATCAAAGGCACTTTGATGTCTAGTAACTAACTAAACGTTACAAGTTTCATCAAAGACAAAAATTCTGCTAAAATTACATAACATTCAACTTTTGGCTGAGATGGGCCAAATTGTGTGAAATCTCAGATGAGATAGGGTTTCACTTTGTATATAACCTCATATCTAAAAAATGATCGAATTTTCAAAGAAATAACTGGTTTCAAGTAAAATGTTATCTTTGGAACGTCTCATCTTAAACTTACTTATTGAGTAATTATAGGTATTTAAGTATGAAGCTATTCGGTTCCTTCTATCATGCCCGTGATGAATGTGGAAGAATGAGCAGGTATTCTTAAGGTTAATGCGAAATAATTGATAATACTGAAAAATCAAATAGTAGAACACCCAATAATTCTATGTTAATTGATTGAGGCATCCCCCCCTTCCCCTCTTGTTGTCTGACTCTTTTACTGGCCAATTATTGTGTATCGCTTACACAATCATTTTTATCATTTTACCTCTAACTGAAATTTGCCCGTTTCCAACCCCTAAGTAATGGCAAAACTGTCCTATCATTGAGATTTTCCATCTTGATATTTGACAAAATTAATTTTATTAATTTATTTTTATGAAATTAGTTTTCGGCCAATGTTTTCCTAACTTGATATTATACACCTGATTTTTGGTGTCTTTTGGTAGTAAATTCGGATGAAATTTAAATTTCAATAATAAAATGTAAAATCATTATTATTCAGTTAACGTCGTTACCCAATATGACCTCCTGTCTCAATCTACATTTTTTCTCTCCTTATTCACTGTCTTTAACTTGATTTTCATGAAATAGTTCTCCACTGTACGGTAAGGTAAACATCTAATGTGTAGTATTGATCAACTAAAAAGGTACAAAACTCTACAAATTATCATTAATACTTACGTTTCTGCAAGAGGTTGCAGCAGGTTTTCTATTTAATAACTCTAACTCAATTGGGCCATAAAATGAGTTGTCATGTTACCACTTTACCCTCGTCATATTATTTGCATTCATTAACATTACGTTTGTTGTCATTATCGTTGCATAAAATCGAATGTTTTGTGCGTTTTCATAACAGTTTTCTGTTTTTATTTAAAACCTTGTAACATTAGGCCTAAAAATCACCCAGCTCTTTTTCTAGGAGGTTTCATGAAATAGTTATTATTATTATTACCTCTATGAATAAAATAATAATAACTTTGAATCGACGTTACTTCTATTCGTGGTTGTTAGACAAAATTTTGAACTCCACTTAGTGCTTTTGGTACAACCTAGTGGCATTTAAAAATTCTACACCGCCCTTCTTATTTATTTCAGCGAATATTGTAATAATTTCGCATCGTGACTGCACTTTGAACTGCTTAATCAGAAACTTTGACTGGAATCAGTAGAGCTTGGAGAGTATTTTACTAGAATATTACAACGTTTGATTAGGTAGATCATAATATTATTATATTAAATGGTATCAATCTACTTAACTGTCAACCTGTACATGTAATTTCTTGACTAAGATGTTATGGTAATACTGGTGTTGTACAAAATTCATCAGTCTCTGGAACGAATCTTGATCAATTTTGTTTGACTCTAATATTTTTGGTGGATGACCGTGTTATAGTTTCATCGGATGACAGCATCCTGGACAAGCAGGTGCTGCTAACGGCAGAGAAAGTACTTGAGATCATCGAGGCTGCCTACCCTCACCCCATCACACTCGAAGAACTCGCCAAGTAAGTTCGATTATATTTCTGTTCGATGGCCGTTGTACGTTGAAATGAATCAATTGAGCTGTCACTAATGACATAAATCAGTCGACCGTCAGGTCTGATTCTTGTTCGGTTTTATTTTAAAGGCAGTACAATTGGGACCAAGAGCTCATATCAGTTCAAATCGAAAAACTTAAAGAGAAGAATAAGGTTAAGGCGATGGACCATGGCGCCTTCACGAGGGTTATACAACACGATAAAGACGTACAAGTAAGCTCAACTTATTTTACAGCTATCTTGGTATAGTCCAGGAGCCATGTACTCGTACATTCTACCTGTGGATTCAATTCCAAAGTTAACAAAAATTTGTGGGATTGTTTGGGAATGGGGGTGTTGGGAGGGGATGTTTGCTGATTTTTCGAACACGAGGACCCTTAGGTCTTGCGTGGGTGTGGGGAGCTGTTATTGGGTCTTGCTCAAATCTTCTAAACCATGTGTTTTGGGAAAATCCAGAAAAACCACACGAAAAAGCATTAAATTTCATTTCAAATGCATTGGTTAAAAGTATTTGTGGCCCAAAACAACCAAGATGCAAGCGTTCAAAAAAAGTAAAATTTCTTAAAATGTGAAAAAATGTAGAAAAATTCGGGTTTTGGGATAGTAAAATTATATTTACAGCCATATCTATTGTTACGATGGGTGTGTTCGTGTTAAATAAAGTACGAGACGGAATAGAAAAAGGAATAACATGGCATAACAGGAATAACATTGTCATGTATTAGTCAACCGAAAGAATAAGAAATTATTAACATCAACCAAACAGGTGTTACAAAAGAGAAATGTGTCGGCTGCACAATGGGGTTGATTTTCGCCGTTGACTGGTGGCAACCCACACTATGTACCAAACATCCTCACCTTCCTCCGAAATACCTTTCTTTTAACCCCCCCTCCCCTTCCCCATAAGACCACGTCCACTGCAGTGGTCCACTATTCATATATTAAGGGTAGGTACTTAAAACCATGGTTTTAAGTACCTACCCTTAATATATGAATAGTGCGACGTGTTTTTAAAACTCCTCTCCTCTTAATTAGGGAGAGGAATTTCTCTGCATTTGAGTAATTTTACCGTTTTTGACCGCTTGTATCTTAGTTATTATTTGGGCAAAAATACTTGTGACGATTAAATTTTAAAGGATTTTTAATGCGCTTTCGTTTGGTTTTCCCCGAGTTTTGCTAAAATATACGGAAAATCTCATTGGGAAATATGATTCGGAAAAGAGCAGTGAAATTACTCATGACATAATTCAACAAGTATTAGATTACCTTGAATTTGAATAAATCTTGGAGTTTTCTTTGTTCCACAGATCGTGAAACAGATGCCGACAATCGTGAGCTCGAAGCAACCGACGATTGCCATCATAACTGCTCAGTACTGTGAAAAACTGGCTGTGGACTCTATTATGGAGAATAAAGAAACTTTCGTACGATACACGACAGTAGGTGAGTTGGCGAAGTTTGAATTTGACGGAGAAGGCTCTATAGTCTGTACTGATAGAATGAACGAAACCGAACGAATAATGGTTCTTAACAGTTGGCTAACAGTTGGCTTAATTTTATAGTAATAAAATTAAGCCAACTGTTAAGAACACGATCTGGATGAGGTTCACGGTCATCCCAACAATAATCCTTAAAACACCTTCATCTTCCTCAATCGGGTTTCTACGCTCTTCTACGCTTGCAGGATAACTCATGACATTAAACATACTCCTTACTCCACCTAGTACACCTAATTCCACCTCACAGTATCTATTTGCAACGTTGGGGGAAGGGTGGAGAGAATATGTACTAAGATGTCCTAGCTGATTCAAACAGCGCATAGTTTTCAGATATCGAGTTAATTAATGATAATTGATGCCAATTATTAAAAATTAACAATAATTATTCAATCATTTAGAGTGATCTATACAGAAGTGTGATCTGCACAAAGAAGACGATAAGCCGTTGTGTCAAGAATTTGCAGAGGTTTTTCCCAAGTATTGTACGGGTAATATCATGATGGAGGTAAAGCTGTGAAAAAATTGTTTCCAGTTGGTATCTTGCTTCATAAACGTTAATTTTCTACTGGTGCTTACAGGCTTACAGCCACAGTCCTAAACGTGGTGTCAACCGGGGGGGGGGAGGCTGTAGCCCCAGTTGACTGTTCTGAAGATCAAACCTTTACCTGTATCGAATAGGTACTGTGATCCTAGCTCTTCTTCCAAGTTGGAAAAGTAGGATTAAGGAGCAGGAGGGAAGATACACAGCCCGCCAGTTGATCCTGGGGGAGTTAGAGTGGTATGCTCACCACCGATTGGTACCTGGTATCCTAAGCACCGCCGGTTACGGTGGAACCTTCTAGTTGGTTCTACCAATTATGGATGTTGGTCCCCGAGCAGCACAACCCCATGACGAGGTGGGTGTACCCAAAGAACATGTTCCATGGTGATGCCACCTCTCCCCCTCTACCACATCCCTTGACCACGTCCAGGGTTTGCGTCAACCACGACCACCACGAATCCGACCTCAAGTGGGGTTGCTGGCAGGTTGATGCTGTGCAAGTTGCGATGCATCTGGTGCCAGGGGCTACCCCCTCAAAGATCAAGCCTTTTGCTGTATCGTAGGTACTACAGGAGCTACATCAAAAGAGCATAAATTGAGCAAAATTAAAAGATTGCCAACAGCACGCGGTACCCACTCCCGGCGTATCTTAACTGTAATGATTGGACGAGAACCGGTGTGTTCTACGCGGTATGACCGTTGGCGATTACCGTAGAGGAGCATACTGAATTACGAATGAGCTGATCAGAACATACATTGCGTGGGGAACCATCGGAGCAGCAAGGGAGGGGGTGTGACAGCTGCCCAAGTAGACAGCTCCAAAGATCAAACCTTTTGCCCCAGTACAAAAATTAGTCTGCCTACGCCCATGGTGTCAATCATCAAAGTGTTTTCAATCTACCGAGTAGGTGGTCAATCTGTAATAAGTAAATATTTTTCAATTTGAATGCAAACCTACATTAAATGCCTTCTAACGGATGCGCATTCATACGAGCCCTTCGTCTCAAATCCACTTGATAAGGGACTGCTCTTTGGTGTTCGATCTGGTGAGAGACCAACGCGACGAAATGAGTAAGTGTTTGAAGTGTTTTGCAGGGGTGAATTCGCCTGGCGACTCGACGTATCCTGGCGCTACGGCTTCTCTGATTAGAACGACTCGGTTCGGTAAGCAGGCTGCCTCCGAGGGGAACACCTACAAATCCGTTCATTGCTTCTTTGATTGTTTTTCTTAAATCGTTTTCGTCGACGCTTTTTAGTGTTTTTTTGTTGGTTATCGTCATCGTCTGTCGTTGCCTCTCATCAAACATGAAACATCTTCAACGCATTCCACTATCCCGCTTTTGTCGCTCTATTTCACTAACCATTGGCATTGTTGCAGCCCCGTTTTTGTTCTTCATCTCATCTAAAGTGCGAACACTTATTTGCACGCCCGATGCATTTCCACCAATTTTGTCACAATCCGGTCAATCAAAAGATTGAATTGGTTAACTTAAAAATTAAGTATTAAAAAAATATCATTTTTGACTTACAATTAGACAAAATTATTTTTTTCGGTTGTTTCAACCGTTGAGTGGTTTTGGTGGTATATTTTTCTTTTTACTTTTCTAGTGACGTCAGTCGCATACTGAAGTATTTTAGTTTAGCACCCTAAATCTTCCCTTGAGCAGGTTAGCAGAGATTCTCTCCCACCTCTCTTGCGGCAGCTATGAAAGTTACAGGTTCAGTAATGGTTACAGTGTTGGTAAATTAATTCTTGTTCATAAATCTTGATTTAAAAGCAGTATTGGACACGACGTTGTAAGTCCAACGGTCCCACTCCTCCCCTCGTCGTACTGCTCCTCCCCTTGTAATACTACAGCGTACTAGCGCACTACAGCGACCGCCAGACTAACTGTCTAGTTTCCTAGCGCTGTGGATGCTCGCATCTCAAAAATTAACAAAAAAAAACATCCCCCCACCCCCCCAACTAAAGATCACATTTACTTATAGATTAGTTGGTCGTTTGGTTCTCTCTGAACAACTAATGTAATATTAGTCGGTCGCGAAATCTTTGGGTCGTCAATGCGGTCTGAAATAAGCGAATCAATTGACAGAGTGATCTACATTCTTCTCACTAAGGGCCCTTACTAACGTCAACTGATTTTTATTGTGTTTTCTAATCATCACTTCTTTTTTCACACCACCTGTATTGTAGCTCTTTGTATTGCCTCATCACACCAACACGTGTGTCCATCATCATCAGCTCATGAAATCATCGTCTGAATGAAATTCAAAATCGAGAATTGTTTATGAGGAACTCATGTGACATACTTCCAGAGGTGGATCCAGACTTTGATTTCGGGGAGGGGGGATTTTGACGTTAGATGATCTAACCTAACCTGACGTCACCTGGGTCAAGTTACTGTGGGCACTAGATAGGTTATAGCGATTTTGCTTTTTGCAGTTTTTTGACCAAACACTTTTTGCACGCCAAAGACGTCGATAGTTGAACTCCGCATTATACATAGTGACGTGCGATACCTAGAAAAGTATCGAATAGTTTCTTTGGATTCTGAGTATATTTTTGTAGTATTGGAAAAAGTACTCAAATGGATTTGTATCTCATAGTTACTTCTAGTATTATTCATACTCAATCATGTCAACGAAGCGCTAGCAGAATTTCAAATGGATTTGGAAATCCATGGAATAACTTAAGTCATTACACGATTCCCCGCCAGCATTCTTGGATGCCCCCTTCAGGATCATGTAGGTTTCAGGGTTGATGGTTGGCAACACTGTTCATAATCCTGTGTACGCCTCTCACTTACGCTACCTATGTCTGACAAGAATGTCAACATTCAAGACAACTGAAGATTTGTGATGAATCAACTGATTTTTGTTGGATAAAAGTATTCATATGAGTATGAAGGTAATTTAGCTGGAAGCTATGGACCATTTTCTATCAATACCAGCATTTTCGGTGTCATATCTGATATTTCCATAATATTCAGGTATTGAGTACCTTCTTTGTCCAGTATTGGATAAATAAAGCTAAAATTAAAACATAGGTATTCGAGTAATTTTGGACATTTCTTTGATATCTAGAGAGTAGTAAGGTATTAGATATTTGTCCAATTCAATAATATTTTATTTTTTCAAAACATTAAATTTTCATGTAGGTAGACACTATCAAAATAAATTTATGAATAATATTAGGCTAGCTAAATTCATTCAAGTTCAACGTCTCAAAAAAGTACCAATTTGAGTTCCTACTCAGGAATATTGAATATTTTCTTTTGATACTTGAGTAGTATCAAATATTCCTTTTGATACCAGTAACGAGTACAGGTATCGATACTTTTCTGGTATCGCACGTCACTACTTATACACTGGTTTAAACTGCTTTAGTATTGAGGGGCGCATGCCCTCCGGTTCTGGAGAAGGGGCTCGGCCAATGACCGGGGGGGGGGGGGGGGGTCGTTGCTACATCTCAGGATTGTGGCAAGGGGTTCCTTTCTTGACAGCAGTATAGCAACAGTGTCCGCCCCTATGGCCTGCCCGCCCCAATACTGAAGCAGTTTTAAACAGACTATAGTATGAACCTATTGAGCAACCCCTCGAAATTTGGCAGGTGTCTATCTTGAAAATCGAGATCTCCTGCCAAAATGATTGTGGGCATTGGTCAATAAGGCTGGGCTACGCCCAAACAACTACTGTAATATTGTCGGTTTGTGGCTCTCGGGGGGGGGGGGGGGGTCATTACCCACCCCTGGGTACTTCGACACTCTGTTCCTCTTCATTATACTGTCGACATACATGAAACCGCTTTGACAACTCGACTTGGAGACAAAGTGTTTCTTCAACTCGAGAACGATTTTGTAAATATTTCATTCCTATGGGACTAACAACTGATGTAATTTTCCTCACTTATTCTTACTTTATTGTTAACTACGTGTTGTCATTCATTTCTTCGTGGGTTCACTGGGCCACTTGCAGGAAGCTGATTCTAGTTTTGTGTTGTGATAGAATACATTGTAGTTTCCAAGTTTCTAAAATAATTTTCAGCCAGGTCGCCTCATTCATCACACTGGGTGTTGTTTTGTGTTTAATGGGTTTACACTTGTCTGTGGTATTGTTGTGCATAAGTAATACTAGTATCCTACTTACCTAGATTTTTCTTCACATCGTTCCAGTTAATTAATTAAATTTAAACACTCAAATATCAGTCCAGTCACTAGGGTGGCGTTTTGTTTTTTTAAATGTTGTAGGTACCTCATTTCCGGTCTATTTGTAACCAGATCCTCAATGTCAGGGACCGTAATTTTAGACGTCTCTACGGAAGATGAGTTTATTTTTGACGAATCTCAGATTACCCTGATTATTCGTCCTTCTGATATTCAATTGAAATTTCAGTATTTTTGACTGAGAAGTCCCAAAACTTACTCAAAACTTTTTCTCTTCTAAAGTTGGTTCGTAAATCTACCTGAAGATAATCGTATTGAGTAAATAATTATATTCAATGATTTTACAGGTGAAAGCAACGTGTACACTCTGGGAAATGTCGGTTCTCACCGAGTGGTTTGTACTAAGCTTCCGACCATCGGATATACGAGAGAGGCCATGACATCAGCGGGTAACACCACCACAAGACTGTTAGGTGAGCCGTTTCCCAAGGAGACTTGTTACGAGACTGTAGAAATCGTAGACATAGTTTTAGTGTGGAAACATTTTACTTCCACTGCTCGTTGCACAAGGGATAATGTTACAGCTATTCTATAAAAATGAGCTCCACTGAGAAATTTGTGAGCCACTCGAAGTTTTAAGTAGACTGTAGATGCCTTATATTGGTCAAAGAACGACATAAGGGTGCGATAGCATTCCACTGTCTGCAGATATCAGGCAGACTATTGTGGTGGCAGACAATCTAATGGTGGTTCGTGAGAGCCCCATAAATGCAGGGTGTCTGCTAAAATCTTGTACTTGAATCAAGTACAGCACTTGATATGTACTAGAGTCTAGTACATATCAAGTACTGTAACTAGACCATTTGCTATGAAAACAAAAAATGTCAGCTATAACCAATTTTTATTGGACTATCAGATTTGTATACCTACTATATATAAGATCCATTAAGATATATTAAGAACAACAATGGTCTATCTCAAAAAATGGATTCATTAATACCTAATATATTACGGAGAAGTCAATTTTGTAGGCCATCCCAGAACAGCAATGAATTCAACATGACAGATGGAGAGGGAAACCTGTTTTTTATGTTCCTGAAGAGTTAGCTGGGTGGCAGTTATGCTGGAATTGATGGGGTGTGAACTATAATCTAATCTTGTGGTTGTATTTACCAGGTACTTTCTCAAAAGTTGATTTCGTCTTCCTGGTCGGCCTGGGAGGAGGAGTTCCTCACTACACCGACTACACCAAACACGTTCGACTTGGGGACGTCATAGTTTCTTCTGCTACAGAGCCAAGCACGTGAGTTGACAATCTTAATAAATTTACAACATTAATAAATTGTTTTTCTACCATCCCATTTAAATCCTCAAATTTACACGATTTTCAATGTGAAAATGTCGCACGCTGGGAGCAATACCTATGGGCACCAACCCTTAACACCTTTTATTAAAATTTCATTGAAATATTTGGATAATAAAACGTCTCATTTGTGCATTAGGAGCAGCTTACAGGATCTACGGTGAAAGATATTTGCTTAAAGTTCATTAATTGAGCTTTTTTTTTCAGTGCTACCTACACGTACTGTGAACACGTCAAAAACACCGGAGACAACGAATATGTTTTCGAGTACAAGAGCCACAACCCGTCGGAACCCGTGATCCAAAAAGTAGCTGAACAATTACAAGAACAGGTAGGTAATGAATATGAATGGTAACGTTGAGGGACCTCATAACATGGAACGTGTTTTAGCCTTCACATTTTTGGCACAAAACTAGCTTTGTGACTGTACGAGTAGCAGAGCTATGGTCATAACATTTTTCATTTACAAACTATGAAGATGTAATTTGATATTTAAATACAAAATACCTTATAGAAATTTAGCTAATTTCCGTGGTGGTTGAGAGTTGAAATTTGCCTCCTAAGCCTCGAAAATGTAGCCTCCTTAGGACTTTCACTTTAAGCAGAATAGGCCCAGGTTAAGCTGAGTGGCTACTAACGCTAATTTCTATGCTATTTACTCTATGAAGGAGTAATTTGGCATTTCAACTTGAGGCTGTCCAGGCCCCGTAGCAGCATAATAGCTCCTACAGCTCATTTCTTTGCTATTCACTCTATGAAGGTGTAATTGGGGATGTGACCTCCTTAGGACTTCAACTTGAGGCTGTCCAGGCCCTGGATCAGCTGAGGGGTTCCTAAAGCTCATTTCTTTGCTATTCACTCTATGAAGGTGTAATTTGGTATGTAGCCTCCTTAGGACTATAACTTGAGGTTACATACCAAATTACACCGTCATGTTCCATTCTTATAGATATTTAGCTTCTTTCATGAGGTCCGATGCGGGCACAATGCTTCGGAGCTTGACAAGCCCGAAAAAAGAGCTGTTTAAGCGAACGGCTCAGGATTCTGGAGCTATGGTCCGTCGGAGTCTCTCCATGCAGTTTGATGGATCTTTTGGTTTCGCACAGACCTATTGCCATTAAATGTTGAGCCATATAAGCTGGCTTGGCGGCACAAGAGTTTCTTGATAAGCCATTTTTTGTGATTTTTTTATCTTCAGTTAGAGTCTGTTCGTTTTGTGCCTGTCAGTGCTAAAAACCACAACCCGGCTGTTTTCCAATTTTATTTTATTTTTCTAATTTATTGTAATGTCCTACTTGATAGGAAGCGCTTGGATTTACCGAACCGCCGGCAGACTATTGTTTAACCATGCCGTACCGTTTATTGTTATTACAATTCGTTACATATTCTGTTGGCGCATGTCAAATAAGAGATTTATTCTATTCCTATCTATTGCACGATATTATTGTTTTGTATTCAAGAAATATGAGGTGGTTATTACTGTTCCACAGTACAAAGATTCTGGGGACTGTCCCTGGTACGAGTACATGGCTGAGGGCCGAGCCGTTCTAGAAGAACAGAACGAACACGATTTCGGGAGACCTTCCGCAGACACTGACAAGCTGTACATGTCGATCGGCGAAAAGGACGTCATTGAAGTTACCCATCCGACACCTGCGGATGAAACTGACTCCTCGAGGTGAGTTTAACTCACGATGGGATAACGATCAATTTAACCTCAGTTATATTGGCTTGCCTTACTGGGGAGTGTAACGCTGCCCTAATTCTTAGCTCGCCATTGATTAAACCGGAGAAATCCAGTTTTGGCTCATTTTAACATTATAAAGTTTTTACTCTGGCACACAAACTCGAAAAGCGACACCAAAACGCGTTACACACCTTTTCAGCTTTTTGCTTACAACCAATGCGTTGCTAAGGAAGTTTATCATCGCCCAAAAACTCTTGACATTTCCCTTCCATACATTCCTGGAGTTGCATTTTCTATGTGTTGTCACTCATGCACGGGCGTCATTGTTTACTAGTATCCAATGTGGTCATTTTACTTCTCAAGCATCCCCGAAAATATTCCGTAAATTGATGTAACTCTTTTCAAGTATTAAATCATTATTAAGGAGAGTACCTCATCATTAGTAAGGAGGGTACGATGGATTTGGAAGAATTTCTTCAGTTAAAAAAGCGTTAGGTACCATTTTTTGAAATGAAAATTGTCTTTGCTCTGGCCTCCTCCCGATATTGTGCAACGATTTTGTGACGTCCTCCTTTGAGCATGATTTTCACGTACAACCGATCGGTAACTAAGTAATAATTACTTAGTTACAATTATTGTAAAGTTACAGTTCACCGTTTGTGTGCATCTCTCCTTAATCGTTCACCGCTCGTTTGAATCGTCAGATTTGATAGAATAGTTTCATGTTAACCTAACCCACGTACCTTCAGTGGCAGAGGAGCTTTACAGAATGAAAAAAACGGAGAGACCCTTGTGAGTCTCGAACCTTGACATGAAAATGTCTTTTCTTGACACGCTAGTTTTTGTGTAATTATTCAAGTTTTCCGTTTAAAGTTTTCGTCTCCCACTATAAATTGGTAGCAGATCGTTTTTAAACCAGTCTGTCGCATACCGAACAGAGCCAAAATTTGGATTATCCAAAAACCGCTTCTTAAAATCTTTTGCCAATAACTGTTCACTACGCTGCACAGCACCATTCTCGTCAATTTCAACGCCTCTCTTTTTGACATTTGCTCGATGTGTCGTTGATTTTGCCGTGACTTTCGGAACTGTGGGTTTTCCTCGAGATGAATACGCTCGCATTTTGCCCGTTTTACACTGCTATACAATTTGAGTATTCTTCAAAACATTCTCATAGGCACGCTATTTCCTCTTCCTCAAGCCCATCTTGTCACATCAACACCACTATAGGTACTTTTTTCACACAAATTAATACAATGAAAACGAATGATTCTTAGGTACCTACTGCCAAGATAATGCTTGTGATACAACATGAAAACGAATGATTCTTAGGTACTTACTGCCAAGATAATGCTTGTGAACTGTATGTGGATTAAGGGAGAATGGCGGGGGTTGCAGGTGGGTGCATTGAAAGAGGGCAGAGGAACACAGGGACTCCGTCCCATAATTCCACCGATGTACTCCACCCTTCCTTTATTCAATTCACAAAAGTTATCGAGCACGGGTTTAGAAGCGTTTCCTGCGATATGTTGCAGACAAGTATTTTGGTCTACCCCAGGCATCTAAATGCTTTGCTTGCTTTCAATCAATGGACACCCGCAATAAACCAACTATTTGTAAAGCACTGAGGTCTGTCTATTTGACTAAGCGAAACTGGACGGACTGCATCTGAATTAATGATATGGTGCGTGCTAAATGTATTTTCGTTTCCTCCTTTGGCAGGCTCGAAGGATGTCCCAGACTCCACCTGGGCCCGATCGCCTGCGGCCAGGGCGTCAGTCGAGACGCTCGTCTTCGCGAAGCCTTCTCGAGAACGTCCAAAGCCCTCGCCTTCGACTACGAGTCGGATTCCGTCGTCGAGAGCATCGTCGGCAATTGCAGAGACTCGTGGGCTCTAGTCAGAGGGATAGCCGATTATAAAGATGGCCAGCGCAAAGGCCCTTGGCAGCCGTTCGCTTCACTCGCAGCTGCTGCAGTCACTAAAGCCATCATCTGCGCTATGGATCCACCTTCGGATTAGGTGATCTCAACGAGTCCATGAGTATTGTGATTAGTGGTTCTGAGCAGCTGTGCTAGAGAGATCGCTCATTACGATCAGTTTAGTTCTCTGGTTACTGTCATGATGACAGTGACTTTACCAATCTTCCTCCCCTCTTAGTTTTGTATTTGAGACATTCCAGCCACTTTAAATTCCCCCAGTGACTTATTTATGGTAAGATATGGTGGACCACAATTTGCCATGCCCACGATATCCAAAGACACCAATTTGTTCTCTCTAGCACGACTGCTTCTAACATTCAAGTTCCAAAGCTCTGTTAACCCTCATGCACTTCCAAGTTCCCCCTAGTCAATTTTCCTGAAAATAATATAACAGCCTTGATTTAATCAGATTTATATTAAGTACTTCAAGTGTAATTACTTTTCGTGTCAAATTTAATTTTAGTCATTTATGTTGGTTTTCTACAGGACACTGAAAAGTTGAATTTGTTTGTCAAAAAGTAATTTTACAATAAAAAGAAATGAAAGGCTATTTCGAAAATGCCCACACTTAATTTAACTATCATGCTAATTTGAATCATGTTGAAACTTGTCAATTATTTTTGATTGCGCGGGAACTGATCACGGCGTACTGCTTGTTTAATTACTCTATGATGTTGATGACTGAATGCCTCACACAGTTGATACAATGCCTCACTCCAGGCCTCTACAATTCGACATTGATATTAAAATGTCCTACTTACTCAACGTGGTCTTCACACTTACAGCCTATTGATTTCACCGTTGGCAGTAGCTTTGTTTGGCAAAGCTACTACCAACGGTGAACAATTAGAGTTAAAGTTAAGTTTACTGCCAACAATCCACGTAACAATAATTATTCTTGTTACGTAGTACTTAAGAGTTTTATGAGTGTTATGTCGCCCATTTAGTATCCTCTTGTGATTTCTCAACTCCACCTTCAATTTTTCACATCAGACTTGGAAGTGCATCCGACTGTCATGACGGGAGTTCAGTATTACCCGATAGTATAAAAGTGTTATTTCGTACAAAAATACTACTTATCTGATTTACTCCGTTCTGCAATTACGGCTCGCGCTCTCTTTCTCTTATAAATTCACCTCCGTACCACAGAAAACCCTACTATACTACGTACGTACGACCGTACGATTGTACGATTGTGCGACCGCAATTTTGTCTTCAGAATTGATCAATCGCACAACTCATGAACTTTCCAGTTCCTAGATAAAGTTGGTTATGTTGTTAACATAGAGAAAATGAGTTTTAATTGGCCAAATGTCAACGCTTGATTTCTACTGATCCAAATATTTACTGAGAAAAGTCAGATTTTCCTAAATTTTGATTGCCAGGGAGGATTCCATAAATACGTGTTTTCACAATTTCATAATATTAATTAAAATCTATCAAGCATTTTAAGTAATGTTTGAAATTTCGATTATAGAAAGTTCCTTACCGTTTCAAAATAACAGTTTTCTTCCAACTTTTCATTTTGATTGATTATAATTATAATGCTGAAATTTCAAGGTAATTTCTCTAGCAAGTGCTTCCTTAGAATTTCGCATGACTTTGAACACTTATCGTTACCACCACGCCAAAAGCTGCAATCTGCTTTTTAGTCATTTTCGTGCATTTACGAGAAACGAATTTCTCATTTTTCAAAGCATCCACAAGGAGTTAGGTATGTTGTCTCTAGCAAGGTGTGCTCAACTCAGTCGAACCCACCTTAGGGTACCCAAAAGTGCACTACAACGAAAATGATCAAAAAAGCAGATTGGCGCTTTTGGCTTGGTGATAACGTTGTGTCAAGTCTTGAATTCAAATCGTGACGTTTGGCATAATTCCTCTCATTGATGAAGTCGTACCTAAGTGGATGTCTAGCTTCCTACGATGCCTAGATTTACAAAAATTTAGAATAATTATACTATTAATCTACCCGAGTATATATCATGTAGTATGTTCCAATTATTGCTCGACAATACTGCTCACTAATCACGTTCCCAAATCAACCTAATCGCAGTTGCAACGAGTATGTTGTTGGTCACAATACAACAATTCATCTTATCGGACCAATTTATGTAATGTAATAGGAGAATTGATAATCGAGCTAGTCATATCAAGCGTTATGTCTGAAAGGCATCTAAAATACAATTCTTCCGCAATATTTATTTCGATGTTCAATTGGTTGCCTTTACGTTCCATTTCAGCTCAGACTGTCACAGTGGTTATAACCTGACACCACATTCCCCGTTCACAGCATAAAATATAATTTTACTGGAATTACATATTACACTACTAGAACCTCAATTAGGCGTAGTAGACTGATTTTACTTGGTATGAATTTACTGGTAGTTCCAACCCTAAATATTGCCTGTAAGAGTTCATTCAAATAAATACCAAATTGTTTTATTTAATCCAAGTTTACGCACCTGTTACGTAGTGCACATTACCTTTTGTCGTCATTCATTCGTGATCTACTATTTTGATGTTCCTTCAATCGACTTCTCATTTTTCCAACGTCAAGAAGCTATGAATGAACCATAACCCTGATCTAGGTTAATTACACCACTAGTGTATAAATAATCAACAAGTACTTCTTTATAAAAAAAAAACCCCCCATTGAATTGTTCTTACAATTCAGTAGGTAGGCCTACTTCTTGCAAATTTCATTTCATAAGTGAATTCTTCCATATTCACGAGACTAACGAACATACACCAATTACTGTGCTTTTTTGCAGGTGCTATTTTGTCAATTTTGAGTGCTCGTGATGATAGTTGAACTATACGTAATTTTTTGTTTTTCTCTATATTACATATGTAATTTGTTTTATTATTTTAATTAAATGTTGAATAAGCTATTTATTGAGCAAATGTAATTTGCCAGTGACTTGAGTCTCCGTCTCATATCTTCCCAGTCGTTTTTTTAGAAGAGGTTTTCATGACGTTCATTATCTTTTTACCACTAAATTACTTTTCCCTGCTTCATGACTTAGTATTCAGTTTTGTCACAATTGTACCGTAATTTTATTGAAAACCCTAGTGCGAGTTGAATATTGTGATAGTCTCCGTAATGTGAAGAACTATAGTATATTTTGCATATTAATTTATATCTGTTGAGTGCTTAAGAAAAATATTGTGAGGTTATAACGAAATAAAGTATGTATTGAAGTGTAATCTCATCAATCCATCCATCACCTTAATTTTGCAAGTTTCGACTACTAATCGTTATATTGACAACCAGGGTAAGTTAAAACACGAGGTCTTTATGTAACAAAATTTATTCAAAGTTAAATGTTAGAAGGGTACATCATCTGAAACAAAAGAAAAATACAATAACAGTTAGTTCCAGGTTACAATAAATGGAGCAACCAGACTTGTCATTGTCAGTCTCTGGTATATCTACTATTATCGTCGCTCGGGAGGCAAAAGGGCGAATTCGCTACTAGGTAGTGGCAGATCGTTTTGAATCTTTTCAAGAGTCATGTCAAACCAACATAACCTGTCTCAATTAGGTCTCCTGAAACTCAAGTTGGTGGACCTGTTCTCGAATAGTCATTTGTTTTATATCAATTCTCTTGATCATGAGATCGTACAATACCGCAAACACGACATCTTCAAAATATAGCGCAAAACGCCAGTGTGAGGGACATGTTTTACGCTCAATATGATGGTGACGTCCGAATAGCGATATCTCAACCCGTTCTCATACTGGAGCACTTTAAAGATGAAGGAACGTGGTTGTTACTTGATAGTATCTCAACATATGTTCTTCACGGTTCATCTGCTCTAATCTGATGACGGAATGAGATATCGCAATTCTGACTTCACCATCGTGTTCAAAGTTAAAAAATCTATAGATGGTGTTACTCGTCGAAAATGGAGACAAAATTTTTCATGATTATAATAATACGATTGTATAATTAACACAAACGACATTGAGGGATCTGGAAGAACCTTTTCTTTTCAAGATGGCAAGTAACTATTAAGAACAATATTGTATCAATTGGGAAAACTGGGATAATGGATAATAAATTACTAGAGGAAAATCCTCTGGGTTTGGAGGCTGTTATTTTCAGGAAATTTTTTTGAGCAACTTTTAGGGGCTTCAGAATGGATGGGACAGCACATGCCCACGTCAATATTCCAAAGGAGATCATACTTTGCACCAGGGACTTGAAATTGACACACTTCTGCAGATTGTAAAAAATGTAATTTAATCAAACGTCGAGTCAATTGCGTGATCTGTAAGTCTCAGCGCAGGTTGTCATCGATCATGACACCCAAGTATCGTTCGGAGGACCCTCTCTCCAAAACAGTGCACTAACAAGCATTGGATGTCAGTGAGTGGCAAGTGTGAATTCTCAAATCATGACATAGGTTGGATCTAGTGGGGGATTTGGATAGAGCCATATATTTTGTTTTATTAACGTTAAGACTGAGCGTATTGGCACATAGCCAGCAAAATAGGGTTCTCAAACCTTGGTTTCCTGAAGAAAAAACATCAACCCAAGTTTTATCTTTACAGAAAACTGAAAAGTGTTGTGACATCAGGGAAAAGAAACACCTCCCCATTCAAAGTTAGCTCACCTATTCTATTGATAAAAATTAGAAACAAAATAGGGCCAAGCGTACTGCCTTGGATTTCTCCAAAGTTCACATTCTCGACGGTACTGACTACTTGACCCTATTCGCCAAAAAGCTCTGAAACCAATTACGCTCATCACCGGAATGCTCAATACCTCGCTGAGAGTATCCAGAAGCTGAGCTCTATTGATGGAGTCAGAGAGCACCATACCTGATGCATACCGAATAGCTTCATACTTAAATACCTATAATTACCCAATACGTACGGGATTGCCCGCATTTGAGTGAGATGTTCCAAACATCACATTATACAAAAACCTGTTATTTCTTCGACAATTTGCTGGTGTAGCCATGCTGCATGACTGGAATTTTTCTCTTTTTGAGAGAGAGTCAAAGATCGGTCTCATTTCACTCCAAATGAATAAATACCTCGATTCACATAGAAATGAATTAACCTACTTCACCGGCAAAAGGGCGAATTGTTCTAAAACGTATCAAGAATAGGCAACAAAATGGCGAATTAACGCTAAATCTTCGAATCAAGAAATATCGATTTCAAGATGATGAGCCACTTTTCTAGTTCTCGAGGAAATCGCTATCTCCCAAAAATAGCTCTTGCTGCATTTGCCCTTTTACTTCCCGGACCGTCGACATTAACCAGAAGTTTGTGAATTGAGATTCGAAATGGAAGACGTGAACTCACGATTCTGATTCTCCTGCCCATAGCTGCGGGAGGGAGGTTGACTTTGAACTTGGCGCGGACGGCTCCAGTGCTGCCATGCGGCCGCGTCACTTTGCCCCAGATGGCGCGAACTTTCGTTTTCCTCTTCAACACGCCGGGAGCGCGGGTCCTGTTCTTCGCCTGAATCAATCCAAAAGCAATCATATGTTATGGATAGGCTTACCATATTTCTCTTATAATAGGAATTACCACAAAAAATAGGATAAACCATAGAAATTGAGAACAGGTGAGGTCCTCATAAATCACTCGGTAGAAATTTTGTTACGAAATATACTGGATTTTTAAGAGTAAGATTCAAATAATTAATGAGAGATAAGCAATGGAACTGATTCGTTACCTAAGAAATTCTTTCAATTCTACTACGAGAAATGAGAAATATACACTTTGAACGATTCGTAGAAAAACACTGTCGTTCCGTAATTACGAGGGGCTCGCCAAAAGTAAGGTTCCCTATTTTGTAATTCGGCTTCGGAGCGCGGGAAAAATTTGAAACTTGGCGGGATATTCCGCTAGGATGTGGTGGCCACACTGATTTTTGGAGGGAAGTGATCCGATAACCTGATCGACCGTATCAGTCTTGTAAACATGTCGAGTGCAACCACATCCGTGTCCGCCTCTGAACTGAGAGCAATAGTTCGTTTTTTCACGTTAAAAGGTAAATCCGGGACTGAAATTCACAAGGAACTTTCGTCAGTGTATAGTGAAAAGTGCATGAGTGTTCAAAAAGTCCGGAAATGGAGAGAAAGTTTTCTGAACGGCCGAGAAAATGTTGAAGACGAACCGCGTTCCGGGAGGCCCTCTACCGCTCGGGAAGGAGAAATTGTTGACGCTGTTGAAGAAATTTTGCAAGGCGACCGTCGGCTGACGATTGAAGAAATCTTTGAACAGCTTCCAGTTTCGATCAAGGACAGAACGAGCGTACGGTCAGTCAATAGGATCGTCTCAGAAAATCTTGGTTACAGCAAGGTTTGTGCTCGCTGGGTGCCCAGGCTGTTGAGCGACGAGCACAAAAGAAACCGGGTTGTCGCTGCGACCACTTTTTTTGAGCTTCACAGTGCTGAGGGAGATGCTCTTTTCAACAGAATTGTTACTGGAGATGAGACGTGGGTTCACCACACCACTCCAGAGACAAAAAATCAAAGCAAAGTGTGGAAGTTGAGCGGAGAGGCGGCCCCAAAAAAGGCGAAAATTGCGTTGTCTGCCGGAAAAATCATGGCAACTGTTTTCTGGGACAACAAAGGTCTGCTGTTGGTTGACTACCTTGAACGTGGGAACACAATCAATGCTCAGAGGTATTGTGAAGTCCTAAAAAAGTTGAGATCGGCCATAAAACGCAAAAGGCCGCATTTGCTGTCAAAAGGGGTGCTTCTCATGCACGATAATGCACGCCCCCATTCGGCTCGCCAAACTCAGGATCTGCTGGGACAATTCAACTGGGACATTTTCCCACATCCTCCCTACTCCCCGGATCTTGCTTCCTCAGATTTTCATCTTTTCCCGAAGTTGAAGGGGCACCTGGGAGGGAAACACTTCCGCGACGACGAAGAGCTGAAGGCGGAAGTCAAGGAAGGTGGGCACGCAGCACTACCAGGACGGCATTCAAAAACTCGTGCCACGCTTTCAAAAATGTATTGAGAGAAATGGTGATTATGTTGAAAAATAGAAAACAATCTGTAGAATCTGAAAAAAATATAAAAAATTAAAAAAAAATTTGTCTACTATTTTTTCTAGCGTAGGGAACCTTACTTTTGGCGAGCCCCTCGTAGAAAATCTAAAACCAAATAATCTAGCTATTTACCAAAAACAGAATCACTCCGAGCAATCAAAATCACCAGCTACGAAAAAGCAAGGATAAACTGTGACAAACTTCATGAACAGCTGACACCCGACTAGCTGGCTCAGTGTCGCCCACTGATGAATTACAATGAAATGAAACGAAATACTAGACAAATAGCCTCTATCCTCTGCCAAAACCGCGAAACTGCAAAAATTCAAAAATTGGGCTATAGTGACATTGATCAAGTATCTCCTCCAGAAATTTCATCTCTAACCCCACTACAAGGACCTTATAGTGGGTTTAGAGAGATGAAATTTCTGGAGGAGATACTTGATCAATGTCACTATTTAAAGCGACGCCCAATTTTCGAATTTTTGCAGTTTCGCGGTTTTGGCAGAGGATAGTTTTAAAGTTTCGTGGTTTTGGCAGAGGAGCGACGATATTATGATAAGTGTGAAGTGTAAGCCCTAAGGAAGCTACACACTAAATTACACCTTCATAGTGTGAATAGCATAGAAATTAGCTGCAGGAGCCACTCTGCTGATCCTGGGCCTATTCTTCTTAAAGTGTAAGTCCTAAGGAGGCTACATACCAAATTGCCCCTTGCTGTTTATTGGTATCACGTTACATTTTTTCCCGTGTAGCAAAATATTTCATGACCTCCAGGGGTAAGACATATCCACGTCAAAACGACACCCACCTTGTAGACGAAGACGCATTTCTTGCCTACGTAGAACCAGGCGTCCTGTTTAGAGCCGCAGCCAGCAACGTCGAGCAGAGCGGTGTTCTCTTGCTGGTTCCTAAGCCCACGTCTGAAGCCGGTGAAGACGGCTTGAGCGTACAGACGTCCGTGTCTCTTGCGGATCATCCTCGAGGGCTTTTTGGGTTTCTTCTCGAGAGGACTCGCCTTCTCGGCACCTTTGGGAGCCTTTTCTTTGGGTTTCTTCTCCACTTTGGGAGCTTTGGCCGCGGGGGCAGCCTTCGGCGAAGCCGCTTTATCCGACATTATTTACCCTGAAAAGGAGAAAAGATCTCGAGTGAGCAAGCTGGAGAGAATGTGACTATTAAATCGATTGATTAAACTTGATAGTCAATGAACACATTCAAATAAATGTAATGTACTACCTACACAGGATTCCAGACCCATTTAGAATACATACACCATACTCAATTGATCTACATTGACTAAACACACTTTTGCTGCAGAACTTCTCTGCCCTCTCGGTATGAACATAGTGGAGCATATCATCAGCCCAGTGCATGATGATGGGGTATCTATGTAGGTACAAAGCCTGTCCAAAAAGTATCCGAACAGCGTTCATATCACCGCATTGGTGCTATTCTTCGTCATTTGGGCTTTTATGTGATGGAACCACACGCTCTCAGTGGTGCTTCCACATCTTACAACAGTCCTCGATGTCGTCGAACCGCTTTCCTACGACGGGACAGTACGGAGGCTGCTGGTGAAGCTGTACAATCTTGTTTCGCCAAAAATTGCTGTTCAAGGTTTGATGAATGCGCTGGCGCGTTATCATGAAGAAACCAATCACCGCTTGCTTGACCAGAAAAGAAGAAGAAATGCACCAATGCGGAGATATGAATGCAGGTCGCATACTTTTCAAAACAGGCCTTGAAGAGACACAATGAAGTGTACCTACCCAATCGTGTGTAGTCAATGTACGAGTATATCAAATGACTATGTATATATATGATTATACATATGATTACATATGGATTATACATATATGGTTATATTGATTAACTTGAACCTCTCTTACTTCTCGGTATGAACATAGTAGAGCACATTCATGTCATACCCACGCTGCTGGGTACAATAACGAAGTTACTACTGTGTCAATCAGCCTAATGTATAATGATGGCTGTCTACTTATACCTATACGATAACTCTACTCTCAACATTCAGGATTAGTTCAGGTTGAATAGTTCAACAACACTCATTCATCTCATAGCTGATACTAAGTAGGCAAATCAAACGCAAGGAAAGGGACGTAGGTGTGAACAGTTGACATCACCCACTGGACGGAGTGGGCACTTCAACTACACTAATTCAACACCAATTAATCAAGAATATCCCAGAACACTATCCAAAATCACATGGAACGGTGGGGTTCCCAAAAACATAATACGGGCTACGATACGAGGAACATAACCTCAACATCGCGCATGGGAGTCCAAACGAAAAAAAAAACAGACACCCGTGATTTTGAAACTTTGTGATACAAATGCACACTTGAAACAAAATCTTTTGAATTATTAACCGTACAGCGACAAGAAACAAAGAATAAGGAAAACATTCGTATGTTTACGTATACCGACGTTCCGCAGCTCCACCATGTCAGACTTTCATCCGATAACATCAATACACTCAAGCACCACAATACTCAGGTAATTCACGACTCTCATTGAACTCGATTTTCTTAACATAATTAGAACCAAATCGTCAACAGAAAATACAATAAAATCGACTTACGAGCTGTACAAAATCACAGAATAACCGAACACTCACGTTAGAAAAGACCCGTGGTTTCACGAAATGGCCTTAAGAGCGCTCTCTGTTCCGTATGGGGGATCTCGGTCAGAACAATTGTAGGGATTTTCAGTGCACTCTGGGAGCGGTCAGGAGCACTAGACGTGAGTAGTAGGTTGGCTTTACTACAAACTTTACTGTACAGTACAGCCAATAAAGAACCTGTAGTAAAGCCAATAAAGAACCTGTAACTGTACTGTACTGTACTTTAGTGAACCTTTTAACTTTCTTTATTCATACTGTTATTGGAACAGTACAATCAAATTACGCGTGAAATAACCCGAGAGGTAGAGAGATTAGTTAGCAGACACACAACTTGTAAATAGTTGGACATATTTTACCATCAGGAGGTCTGCTGTCTCCTTGTACAAGTTGTTTGTCTGCTATAATGTCAGAATAATTCTCTCTACCTCCTGGGTTATTTCACGCATAATTTGATTGTACTGTTCCATTACGAGTGCTTTTTTCTATATAATAGCAAAATTTGTCTATATCAACGCTTCAAAGAGAAATTTTCTCTTTAATGGATTGATAAGGGATCTCCTTGTTGAGAATCCAGACCACTCATTTACATTTTAAAAAATATGATTAACAGGGCTCTGTACTGGTAGGAAGTTTAGGGAAAGAACTAAGGAACAGGAAAAAGATTTTAGGGATAGTAAAAGGGAATCAGCTTTTGCACTTCACTTGAATGAATTAAATCATAGCTTCAGTTTTGATATTGCAAGCAGGCAATTTGTCGAATTCCCTCATTTGTGCCAGAAAGGAAGCATGTGTGATGGAGTAATTTTCTTAATACCTACCGATTCACTATCCCTTCTCAAGCCTCTGCAAATTCATGGGCTCACGGATTAAAACTTCGTAAGGCCATTTCTTCTGTGGTTGAGTGACCATAATAATCTAATAATTATCGCACCTCAAGAATAGGAGTGTGACAAGTCAAAAAGCACAAAATTTGCACAAAAAATCCTTCTCGGCAATCGAAACGCTAATTTCGTAGATGGGCAGAATCGGGGCACTCTGAGGGCGGGTTTTGGGGAGTTTTAGAGGGTGGGGAGGGGGAGAATTACCGATAAATTCACGAAATGAAACATTCTGACAAGTGACACCTCATTTTAAAGGGTTTTTTTTTTAAATGCTGAACACGATGGTAAATATATTAAATTCTTGTAGGGCTCGTCAAGATCTATCTACGTATGGGTATAACTCGAAAATCGAATTTTTCGACTTTTCACACCGTGCGATATAATAATAATATGATCATAATAATATTATTATTATGATCACCAAACAATGAATTCGTACTAAGTACGTAATAGTATTCAATTCAAATAACTACTTGTGCCGTTTTTTTCAACTAGTTTTTTCAAATTGAGAAACGTTTATAACGTTTTTTTCCAAACTAGCTTCTCGTTTCTTGACCCATCCCTACTGCCTACCCCCTGACTTCTTACCACGCCTCTCCATTTGGAACGATCGTCGGTGGAGTTCCATTGGAGGAGTTAAACTGGAGTTCCACGATCGTCAGTGGAGTTCCACGATCGTCAGTGGAGTTCCACGATAGTCAGTGAATCGCCGCTCCACTAGTCACTCCCCCCCACCCCGCCCCATCCACTCATCACCCTACCATCATCCTACTGCCTACCCTCTGACTTCTTGCCACGCCTCTCCATTTGGAACGATCGTCAGTGGAGTTCCATTGGAGGAGTTAAACTGGAGTTCCACGATCAGCAGTGGAGTTACACGATCGTCAGTGGAGTTCCACAATCGTCAGTGGAGTTCCACGATAGTCAGTGAATCGCCGCTCCACTAGTCACTCCCCCCCCCACCCCGCCCCATCCACTCATCACCCTACCATCATCCTACTGCCTACCCCCTGACTTCTTGCCACGCCTCTCCATTTGGAACGATCGTCAGTGGAGTTCCATTGGAGGAGTTAAACTGGAGTTCCACGATCGTCAGTGGAGTTCCACGATAGTCAGTGAATCGCCGCTCCACTAGTCACTCCCCCGCCGCCCCAACCACTCATCACCCTACCAACATCCTACTGCCTACCCCCTGACTTCTTGCCACGCCTCTCCATTTGGAACGATCGTCAGTGGAGTTCCATTGGAGGAGTTAAACTGGAGTTCCACGATCAGCAGTGGAGTTACACGATCGTCAGTGGAGTTCCACAATCGTCAGTGAATCGCTGCTCCACTAGTCAACCCCCCCCCCCCCGCCCCGCCCCATCCACTCATCACCCTACTACCTGCCCCCTGACTTCTTGCCACGACTCTCCATTTGGAACGATCGTCAGTTGAGTTCCACGATCAGCAGTGGAGTTCCAAGATCGTCAAAGGAGTTACACGATCGTCAGTGGAGTTCCACAATCGTCAATGAATCGCCGGTCCACTAGTCACCCCCCCCCCCCCCGACATCCACTCATCACCCTACCATCATCCTACTGCCTACCCCCTGACTTCTTGCCACGCCTCTCCATTTGGAACGATCGTCAGTGGAGTTCCATTGGAGGAGTTAAACTGGAGTTCCACGATCAGCAGTAGAGTTACACGATCGTCAGTGGAGTTCCACAATCGTCAGTGGAGTTCCACAATCGTCAGTGAATCGCCGCTCCACTAGTCACTCCCCCGCCGCCCCATCCACTCATCACCCTACCATCATCCTACTGCCTACCCCCTGACTTCTTGCCACGCCTCTCCATTTGGAACGATCGTTAGTGGAGTTCCACGATCAGCAGTGGAGTTCCACGATCGTCAAAGGAGTTCCACGATCGTGAGTGGATCGCCGCTCCATTAGAGTCACTGACAACCCCCGCCTCCTATCGAATTCATTCAGTCATCCACGGATTAGACACACATTTTGAGAGGTTAGACACACCTATTAACGACATACATTTCCTAGACTACATACTCGTACATTCCACCTAGGTACATTCTTCTTCTTCCTCTTGTTATTTGTGTTGTTCCCAGTTGATTATTTGATAGTTCAATTCAAAGAACTACTTGTGCCGTTCTTTTAAACTAGTTTTTTTTTTCAAATTGAGAAACGGTTGTAATGTTTTTTTTCCAAACTGGTTATTTCAAACTAGTTTCTCGTTTCTTGACCCATCCCTAATAACTTTCGAGAAACGTAAAATAACGTTCGTTATATAAAACAAACTGTCGAAAAAAACTACTTACAAAAAAAAATAGTTTCTTTTCTTCTTAATGAAAAACGGGTGAAACACTGCTGCAGGTGTTCTAATAATATTATTATGTTGTTAGTAGTCACAAAGAAAACGAAAAACTGTATTTTTCAACTGTAATAGGAAAAACGAAAACTTGGTCGGCACATTTGTTGTTCGTGGTTTGTTCCGAGTCATATTTACCTAATAATCAACTATGTTTCGGAACAAACCACGAATAACGAATGCGTCGACAAAGTTTTCGATAGGTAGTTCAATTCAAAAACTAACACCTAAGGTAATGCGTCAGAAGTCGACACGTTAAAGGAAGTTTGAACTTTGAGCTTACCTTTCACGTAGGGAAATAGTTTTTTCTCATTGCAAACCTGCTCATTGTGTACCCAAGATCCTTCCCTAAAAGACCTGGCAGCGGGAAATATTATTCAACATGGTTTGAAAAGGGAAAAACAAGTTTTGTAAAAAATCCCAATGCTCTAGTAGTCGACACCAGTGACCAACATTTTCTTCAGTAGTCGACATGGTTTTGCACTAGTAGTCGACCTACATGTGTTAGAAGTCGACAGTATCGACTATTGACAGTATCGTCAGTAGTCGACAGGTTTCGTCATTCCTTCGTTTTCACTTTTACAGTTGGGCTTAGGTACCTATTAACATAGTTTTTCACATTTTCATGTCTTTGCTTTGGCACATAAACTGAAACGGGAAAAATTTGTTCCCTTGATTCACCCTTTCCCTCAGATCACGTCAGAACACAAGCGACCGGCGGGCCACTACGTCAGAGCCTAAGCCGTAAGAGCCTATAACGTCAGACGGCTGGCAGGAGGCCATCTAGTACGTCAGAGCCTATGACGCATGAGCGTATGACGTCAGAGTCTATGACGCACGAGCGTATGACGTCAGACGGCTGGCAGGAGGCCAACTCGTACGTCAAAGCCTATGACGCACGAGCGTATGACGTCAGACGGCTAGCAGGAGGACAACTAGTACGTCAGAGAATATGACGCACGAGCGTATGACGTCAGACGGCTGGCAAAAGGCCAACTAGTACGTCAGAGCCTATGACGCACGAGCGTCTGACGTCAGACGGCAGGCATGAGGCCAGCTCGTACGTCAAAGCCTATGACATAAGAGCCTATGACGTCAGAGGGCTGGCTGGCTAGGTGATCAGGTGGTAGCGAAGGGAGGTGGTGATGACGTCAGAGGGGCCAGAGGGAGGCAGATATCTGAAACCCCCATTTCTTCCTCACTACTTTCGTGATCACCGTGAAATTTCCTAAAGGATCTCCGAGTTTCAGATTTTTGTCCACCCAAATTGGACAGTCTGCCCATCGACATCTAATAAATCTTTTATTGAGGAAAACACTTCAGTAAATAGCGTTATACAACGGTTGGGATAGATAAGCAACATAAAGATTGAGTAAACCAGAAAATGTTAGTAGATCCCACATAAATGCATTGGCATCCATCTGTGTGCGGGTTATTGGTGTAACTCTCACTCTCAGTACAGTGTTTCTGTTTCGAGGTTATCAAACTGAGATAAAAAGTCCCCAGTCATGCTGCATGACTATAAGAGCGAATTTTCGAAGAAACTGTACATAAAATGTACAGCATTCGTACAAGTACGCAACCACGAGGGACATTTTATGTCTCTGCGCCCCCTCCCGCACCCACACCACGTACTTCTTTTTTTTTTTTTGTAAGTTGTATAATATAAATTTATATTATAAAAATAAATTATAAATTTATTTTTTTATTATTATATTATAAATTTATATTATTAAATTTATAATATAAATTATTGAGAATGATCACTTGTGTGTAAACAATTATTTAAACAATCATGCTCATACCGCAGCTTGTCGGCCACTCACTCCGCAGTGGTTAACGTAATATGGTTAGGTAAATCGAGAGCTATCCAACGGGTGGTGAACGATTTTTGTACGATGATAACTGGCGAAGTTAAAGTTCCTTAGCAACGAATCGGTTGTACGTGAAAATCATTAGAAATTTTTCAGAACGCTTTCTTCGTCACACCGTAATGTCACACTTTTTGAGTTATGTGCCATAGTAAAGACATACAATGTCAAAATGTAGAGCACAGTTTTAATTTCAAGAAAAATATTATTAAGTACTAGAGAAATACTTTGCACGATTCATTACACACTAGCTGTGGACTATTAATAAATCACATTACGAAATAAATAAAATCACAAGATAAATGTTTAATTAAAATCACAAGTTGGTAACTTATTATTGCAAAATGAACAAAATCACTTGGAAGAACTTGGCAAAGAAAACCCTACAATACAGGGTTTAATTTATCTGTAACATCTTTCACAAAACACAGCTGAGAATCTTCTACTTTGGCCTTGAAAGTAGTGGCCAAGTAGAGTGGTTCTAGGAACATCGTTGTTTTTTGCTGCCTCCTTAATGCTTACTCCACTTCTTACGTCTTGAATAGCCATTCGGTCCTCTGTGTACTGGAGGAGTCGTCTTCCGTTCCTATTGGGATTGCATGGTTTCTTCGGTTTTTTGGGAGCCTCCTTCGTCTTCTTCTTTGTTGACGAGCCAGCCATTTTTTAAATTTCTGCCATGAAAAGAAAATACAAAGTTAATAAAATTCCATCCTCTAAACCTTGAGACCATTCTGTGAACTTAGTTGGTACATTTTCGAAGAAAATACAGCTAGGTAGTGTCGACTACAGATGCACAGCAAATTCTGAAAATTTTCAGAAGTCGACACTCCCTGTCGACTAATAAAATTTATTATTATTATATTTAATATGAGCCGAAATTTATGTCAGTAGTCGACACCCTCCCCGAACCAATCAAAACATCATTGGATACGCAAATAAACTGAATAAATGTTGCCTAGAAGCAATAAACGACACAGAAATTTAAAAGATATTATTAAATGTCAGGTAATAATACACTTACAATTAAATGTCAGGTGAAATACACTTACATTTCCAGTCCGTCCTTAGTCAACAATCACTGATTGTTGTCAATCAGCATAGAAACGTGGTCAAACGAACGATAGCAGCTTTGAGCGGTCTGGCGTCCTTTAAACCCGCGTGTTTCTAAGGCAACCTTATCTCTCTACACTGAGAAGAAGGAAGAAGTAGGAAGCAACAACTAAAAACGTCAAACCATGTCTTTATCCTTAGCTTTTGCCCACTTTTGAAGAGGGTGTCGACTTCTGACGCATTACCTTACCTACTTTTGCCGTTTTTTATAACTAGTTTCTTTCAAATTGAGAACGGTTATAACGGTTTTTTTTTCAAACTAGTAATTTAAACTAGTTTCTCGTTTCTTGACCCATTCCTGCTCCTCACACCTGAAGACTTCAGGTTGAAGAATTCCTAGATCTTTGATGATTCGATGCTTGTAATCCTTACACATGTTTTGACCGAGAGACCGGGTTCGTCTATCCGAGCAGGTTAGTCAACATATAAAGAATTAACAACACATTGTCATCCTCTTCCAAAAACGAGAATTTCCTCACTATCTCTAATTTTCCGTATTATTAACCAAATAGGTACTTGTATAATATTATTTTATGAACATAAATATGTTCACACTGTAGTGTAATCTTGCAACAACACATTCATAATTTTGTTCACCGAGGTTCGTGCAGTTGGTACGAGCCAACCTTCTGTTTCTATAACAGCAATTTAATTTTTATGGCTTCCAAGCAAAGTTTATTTTAGTGCTGAAATTTATTACTCATACTTGGTCTTCCTCTGTCATTCGTTTTATTATTCCCACAAATTTCGCTCACATAATGTTTGCTTTGACAAATCGTCATTCCGTGATCGTCAAATCTTGTTAGTGGTCGCGCTTGGAAACGGAAATATGTTGGCTTCTGTATGTTGTTTTAAATCTTGTTTTGAAGGAGCTGGTTTCAATTTGAAAGCCGCTCCTACGAGAGCTTCAGACAGGATATGTCTCGATGGGAGAAACATTGGTAAGCTGATATTGTCATTTGGCAGTAGTGTATGAAATATTCCAGACAGGGCTTATTACAATCACGTATACGAGAAAGTATACGTAAGTCTCGAGTACTCGCTCTATCGTATCCGAGGGGGTTCCTACTTTGGGGAAGAAAGACGACTATTTTGGGGAAACACCCTCGCACAGAAATGTAGAGTTTGGGGTAACGAAAAATGAGCTTCATATTGCTGACAGAAATCGTCACATCGTATCACAAAAATAATCATCAGAATGGATTTTCAATAGGGTTCATCTTTAAACCATATCGTCATAATTATTTAAATTTTACCGCCTACTAATTCCGTCCATTTAGCGTAGCCAGCAAGTCACGGGTTGACTTTTTCAGAACATTGGTAGTTCCTGAAAGGAGGAGATTGGTTCTGAGTAGTTCACGTAGATACAACAGAGAGTACGATAAATTATGAAACCTAACTTTTTTGATGCTTGTAATTTTCAAATCCGCATAATATATTATGCGGATTTGAAAATTACAAGCATAAAAAAAGTTAGGTTTCTACGCATATATGCGTATCGCCATTTCCATTTAGAAAGGAATACAAGCTGAATCGGATTTGAAAATTACAAGCATCAAGAAAGTGAGGTTTCTAACTTCATATTATGTGGATGTGGAGCATAAAGTTGTTGATTGAAGTCACCGTTAAACAATTCGGCTCCGTTTGTGGTCCTCCATCCATGGATCCATTCGACCACTAAAATTGTATCCCCTATTTCAGCACTCTTTTGCGTGGAAACCATACAACGTACGAAAAAATGTTAAGAGACATAAATTATAGGATATTTTCTCCTATTTATTTTATTATATAACCATTTTTTGCGTAAATAGCTTGATTTGCAAGTTATAAGCTAAAAACCTCTAAAAACCACGAGTTTTAGTGGTTTTTTGATGATTGCTCATATTTGCCGAGTAAATTTTTGTTGGACAACTTCAGATTCGTGTTCAGCACCCCAAAAAACAGAATAAACCAATATAAACAATTAGGTACACCATAACTTTCCACTTCGACCCCTTTTTGTGCACCGATTTACTTGCCTATAAGCCCTGTACTTGACGTGTGGTTTAGTGCAGTTAGTTGTCGATACGAATACTTTCGTGTTGGTTCCCATTAGGGGATGTCCAAATCAGTCGTCCCACGATACTCCGAATACGTTTTCTCCCCCCACACTCAAGTATTATACTTGCTCCTCCGGTATTCAGTTTTTATTTATCTTGGGCTTCTCATATTTCACATAACTGATTTTTAAATTAATCATTTTGCTAATTTTTACAGTAATGATGTACTAAGTGGGACCTACTATTTTGTGAATTCACCTATCAAGTAGGAATTTTTTTCAAACTTCAAACGTAAGTAGGTGCTGGAATAGTCGGGTTTACTCGTCCTTACGTGGCGCATGAGCCTCGTGGTCTAATTTTACCCACATCATGTAGAGCAGGTTACCGTGTATCGTCGTACTAATCCTTATTTTTTCCATTCATTCAGGACATGACGTCGTGCTTATTAAGAATCTCGTTCGACTATGTGGAGCAGGAGGCGTTCTGTGTACTGCCCCTCTAGTTCAGAACAAGTCCTACTTTGAAGTGAAGGTTCTTCAAGGAGGTGAGTATCACCAGTTGTATGATAACGTTAGGAGTGTAAACCGAACAACTCTCCTTTTTCCCCCTTATCTCTTATAAGTTTAAAACGGCTGTAAAATAATTAACGTAATTGTCAAAATTGACGAACGGTCGCCAAAACTCGTTTTCCAGTAATTAAGAGTCAATTAAGCCTCAAGACCAGTAATTAAGATTATACTAAGTAATTGAAACAATGATTATCTCCTACCCATAAACTGGAGGGATATGAACAAATATTGATCCAACTAGGTTTCAACAAAATATCAAAATTCGAATAATAATCACACCAAAAAAACGTTAGTTTATTTCCCACTGTTACGAGATAAACAAACGAACCCTTTTCTTTCCATTGAAAGTCGTCGTCTAATTTGCGTTCCTCAACCCCCCAAAAATTGATGAAAACCGTCGTTTTGTTGCTGCAGGTGTATGGGGAGTCGGAGTCGCCTCGAGAAAGTCAGATCTGAACAAACCGCCTGGAGGCAGCGATGCGGAGTCCTGGGTGTTCAGCAGTGATGGTATCGTGCGACACAATAACGTCACTGTACATCCTTGTGACGCTGAAATCCCAGTTGAGGGTGATGTTGTGGTAAGCATTGCTACTCGAGTACTTTCAGATGGTTGGAGCAAGTAGTGATTGTTCTGACACCGCTCTTGATTCCATATTCAGGATCTATGCGGAAAATTAAAACATTGGATCTTTAACTATTAGATGGTAGATCTAGTAGGTAATTGTAATAGTGGCACGTGATCAAAGGTGGTCGATATACTGATATCTCTGTTTTTCCCTTGTTGGCCATATTATTTCTTTTGATATTCAGACTATCCACAGTATTGGTACAAATATTGAAAGAAAGTATCGTTATCAGTAAACGTCTCTAGCAGCAAACTTATGCCCCATCGTTGAGCAAATTGGGGTGTTTTCCATAATACTCCCAGCCTCCAAAAAGTGTTCGTCGATACTCCTGTAGTGATAAGAGCAGAGTCGCCGTTACTGCCGGACCCAAAGTGAGGTTGTTCGCGGATACTCCCGCATTTCCCATCCCACTTTTCCAGACTTTGGACTGGCTACACAGCATATTCACGTGTAGGTGTGGTTAAAAATTTGGGATTATATCTATGCTGTTGTATTCGCGTCGTCAAGGTGCAACTAGTGGATGAAACTAAGTCGAACTAGTGGATGGAACTTCAAAATGAAGACGGTGGTTGGAAGAAAGTACTCTGACGAATTTGAACAGGGTCACTTCTCCAGAGTTGTACCGCTGGATCCACTTGTTCGCCCATCTCTGCTGTTGGATAATTGCTGGTGTCGGTATGTGAAGGGAATTCACCACGCAGGCGCCATCACTGCGCAAGCTCTCGACCAATCAGACTGCAGCCTCACCAAATCCTCCATGTGAACCAAGCTTTCACCTTCTGAGAGCTTACTAAAATAAAAATTTCACAGGAAATGAGTGGAACGTAATATGTTCAACATTCACATTTCCTTCAGTTGAATCTTAGGTTGTATAGTTTATACAGAGATCATCTCATAAATGTGTCTACGTTGTAACTATGCACTCATGATTAAGAGTTCCTCGTATGAATTTTCTTACAGGGTGTAACATACGATCATATTGAACTGAATTTCTATCTGAACGGGAAGCCCTTGGAGAAACCAATTACGGGGATAAGGGGAACGGTCTATCCAGCACTCTACGGTGAGTTGATAATTTTTTTTTCCCCCATCTTTAAATAAAAACCCTATCAACACTTTTACTGGTAAAGTGTATTGTCAACTAAAAACTTGTGTTATTCCAACAGTGGACAAAGGAGCAGTCCTCGATTTCATCCCAGAAAACTTCATCCACACTCAACCACCAGGTTTTGAGCCGATCATGATTGAAAAATCTCTTTTGTGAACAACCCTCGACTCTTCATTACGTTGGTCGACCTTTAACGGCGTCATTGGTCTAAAGACATTTCGTCTGCTGCTTTGAAGCTGTGGTAATTGTAATAACCCGTAAGGTAAGACAAGAACATATAGGTATGTAAAATAACGTTATTTGTCACCACTTTCACATGACATCACAGTTTTACTCGTTGGGTTTTAAAATTAATGAAAATAACGTGTTCCAACCATTATTTTTCAAGTTTCATAATTATTAATGAATCCTCACTTGTTAAAATACGAGGAGGTGTCCATTGTGAAGAGTAGCGCTTAGACTCCCAAATATGCTATAATCGTTAATATTCTCCCCTTACGTTGGTCTGCTAGTGGATTTTGGCTGTTTTTAGAAGTTGGATCGAACTATATTTCAGCGAGGCATCGTTCAGTTTTATTCTGTCTGTAACAAGTATGAAGTACCTAATTATTTGTATGTGATCAGTGTTGAGTTTGTTGTTAATGGTAGAAATGGTGTAAATGTGTGAACGTGTTTGTGTAGGTTTACCGCCATCTTTGTAATTGTATGTGAGGTGCACCTGAATAGTACCTATCTACATTAGCTTGTTACTTATTTCATAGCTACTTGTAACGACGGTGAAGACGAGAAACCTCGTATTTCCAAATTTTGCGAAAATGAGTATTTTATTGCTATTTACCTATCATATGCTACGCCACCGATAAGCGTGAAAATCAAGTGAAGGGTTGCCTAGTTCCCCGAGGCGTCATAGGGATCAAAAACAGTTTTTCGCTCTCCTGAAAAGTTGGGGCTTTGGAGAAACGAGGATTCTCATCTTAACCGTCGGTATGACATTTAATTAGTAAAATAGTCGAAACTGCTGACAGTTTAGCAAATCAATTTCAAACGGAAAGATTTACAGTTAGACCGGCTTTAATGGTGAGGACTTGGGTTACATTTGGCGTTTTGAAAAAACATCCATATTGGGAAGCTGCAGTTTGTACCAAATCCCTGTTGCTTCAGGTCGGAGGTTCAAACCTTTGTTATACGTGTGTTTTTTAAATACATTCCACTGATTATATAATTCCTTCCACTGCCAAATATCCGGTGTATATGAATAGCGCTAGAAAACCTAGTCACGTTAGGTATCTTGTTGTGAATCTTGAAGAGGTTGCGTTGGTCTAATCCACACGTCAAAGCGATTTTGCGCATATTTTGTTATTTTTACAGGTGATGAAATATTGACTAGATCTTTTCTAACCACCCCATGACTTGGTATAGATGGAGTGGGAAAAAGGGAGGATGTCGGATTTGGCTATTTTGAGTACTAAGCGTTTGAGGTTTCACTCAGTTTCCAAACGTTTATTGTGAACTCAAGACTTGGCACGGTTTGAATCTTATTCATATGTCAAATGTTTACTTGAGACTCCCATAAACAATTCTTTTTGACGACTTAACCCCTTCGCACCCTGGAACCTACGGCTTGACCCCCAGCAATCATGACATGACATGACAAGTTTTTTAAACCTCTGACATAAACAATTTCCCCGAGTGATATACAATTTTATTTATTTAGTGAGTGTTCGTGAGTCAACTACCTCTCTTGTGGTTATATTGGGCCGCAGTGATTGATTTCCACAATCCCCCTCAAATCGCGTCTGTGTGTAATTTGTCACCCGCCACTCCCTTCCAGATCTTCAGTTTGCCCCCGGATTTCGACCAGGGAAAATTTCAATTTGAACGCGGACTAATTAATAATTAAACTCAAAATTACAGTCCGCTGCACTTTATAATTATTTTCATATTGGCGATAAGCCCTAACGGATCATGGGATCATTGAACCACCAATTATACAAATAAAACTGCCCCCACAGCAACCACGGCTCCTTGATTTGAACTGGTAATAAAATGCTAGAACCTCATCAAACACCACCTTCTGGATATCAGTTGAACTGGCGGGGGGGGGGGAGTGTACTACCCATTCCAAACCTAGAATTTTTTTGTCATGTCTAACTAATTAAATGTTCAATTCCTACTGAGACTGCAATAAATGTACTTAATGATTCGAAAATTCGCATGAGATCTGGTACCTAACTAATGGATTGGTTATGGATTTGTAATAACTTTAATATTAGCTTTATAAATTATGTGTATCGTAATATTCGAACCTTCTCGCACATCTCTGATCTGCAGTGTTGAACACTCTTTGATCTACTCCAACCTTCTTGCTATACCACTTTCATTCTTCCAACGTTATTCGTTTGGTTATGTTACTGTAACTGTGCTCTTTTAATATCTTATTTATGTATCCTATTAGCTCTATTGTTTATTATTCGCGATTTGTTTTTTTTTTACAAATTATTTTTATCAATAAATTATGAAAGTGAAATAACAAAAGGCCTTGCTCTATTCTCCCAGCTCCTACTCCGCTGAATAAACGTGTGGGTTTATAATCACAATACCTACATAAATTTAAGGAAAGTATTTTTGTAAAACTTGTAGGTCACATAAATGTACTGGGTTGCAATAGAACCAATTCGTTCCAAATTTAGTATACTTACCATGAAACTCCACGTTTTAAGTCATTGACAGTCCTATTGCAAATTTGACCCATTCAGCCCATGAAAATATAAGGCTTTCATGGGCTGAATGGGTCAAATTTGCAATAGGGCTGTCAATGACTTAAAACGTGGAGTTTCATGGTAAGTATACTAAATTTACCATAATATTGTACCTGCAAAAATTGGTTGTGATCTCATGTTTCTGCTTCCCCTTCTTACTTGTTTGTAATTTCTTTTTGTTGTCAATCAGTTCTAAAAACCTGATATCAAGGATTCAATCAAGAAGGCATACAAGAAATGGGATGTGTACCAAACCAAGCTGCTCTGTAGTACCTACTACTACTACTACAATAAACTAACACCCTGTCTCCCATAGGTGCAACGTTTCGTGGGGAAAAAAGCTAAAAAATTCAAAGGTGTCAAAAATGATTTTTTTTTGGGGTTGGCTGCACTGCAAAAGTTCCCGCCAAAACGAGGACAGCATCGTTATCGTCAAATTTGAGTCTATGATACTAGGATGATAATGGATTCTGTGGGTCATCATTTGATCTCCTGTTCCCCTTACCTTTGAAAAGCCAGTAAAGCAAGTTTCGTTCATGTTATGCAAATACATAGTTGCAATTGCGGATGAATTTCTTACACCAAAGAGGTGGGAAGGTTCCAAGGTGGTGGTCCTTCCAGGTGCAAGAAACCTCCAGAATCTCTCATTAATCAAAAAATGGGGGAGAGAGGATGCCAATGAGGGGGCAAGGTTCCAAGGTGTTGGTCCTCCCAGGTGCAAGAAACCTCCAGAATCTCTCATTAATCAAAAAATGGGGGAGAGAGGATGCCAATGAGGGGGCAAGGTTCCAAGGTGTTGGTCCTCCCAGGTGCAAGAAACCTCCAGAATCTCTCATTAATCAAAAAATGGGGGAGAGAGGATGCCAATGAGGGAAACAGGTTATGATAACCGCTATAAAACAAATTTCTACTCAATGAGTTAGCACCTCGTCTGATCTTTTACATAAGCAGGAAATACCAGGATTAGCAGGTAAGTAACAATATCAGTATCCCGACCCCTCCCTCTAGACGTCAGTATTGGCGTAATCCTCCACACTATGAATATTTAGTTTTTGTTTTAGAAGACTGCCGCGAAATTCATTTCAAATTAGATTTGAATGTGAATGATCCCTGCAATGATATCTTCAGTCATTGCAAATAAAAGACTAGCATTATCATTGAAGGGATTAATATTAATAAATAATCTTATAATATCTTGCAATAATTACAAGATTAATTATTAATATTAATCCCTTCAATGATAATGCTAGTCTTCTATTTGGAATGACTGACGATTTCATTGAAGGGATTGCAAATCTAACTTGAAATATTTGTAAGTTTGTGGTTTTTCCAGCCATGAGACTCTCGAGAGAGGAGATATTCATAAGATCTAAGCATATGAAATGTGGAATGCTGAACATCCCTTGGACTGTATAAGTTACAAAGATGACTGAAATTAATTAAAAAAAATAAAGACCAGAAAAATATATTTTTGAGATATCGTCAGAGGAGAAAAGTAGAAGATTGTAGGTACAGCTTATTTTAGAAGGGAACATAGCAGGAGAAATGGATGGACAATATCAAAGAACGAAATTACTACAACTTGCAGGGACAAACGACAAAGATGGACGAAGGACTAACTATGATTTCCAACTTCTGATGGGAGAGGAACAATAACAAGAAGTTTGTGGTTCATATTTCTGATTAATTGCTTTCGTTCATTCAACTAAACGTTTCTCGTTCAAGTGTTTATTGCTTCTCTCCCTCACCTCTGTGACTTTCATGTAACCTGGGGTGGGCTCATATTAATGAAGGACATTTTCCTCTGTGTTCCGGTGTGCCTCTCGTGGAGTGGTAATGATTGGATGCATTTTACTGAACTTACAAATAATGACCAGCTTACGGTTTGGAGTGCGCTTGGGTACCCACCTATTATGTATTTTCAGGGATTAGAGACAGACAAATGCACGCTTGAACTAGACATAACTTTTAATGAATTGATTAGCCGTATCACCTCCACACACTATCCATACTAAAGAGTAGCAATGGCGTTGGCGCTAGAAGAGCGCTCTAATGGGGTAATATACAACAGTCTCCCCCACTTATTTGACAAGTATTTTGAAAAACCTCAATACAATACTTAAATGGAAATCAAGTAGACACATAAGCTTTAAGATACTGTGGTGGTTGTCGAGATCGGCCTGATTGACGAACAGGACCTCCTTGGTCCAGGTTTCCAGGAGCAGTTCCAGTAGAGGGGGTGGCTGGTCGACCAGATGCTCCAGACGGCTGTTCAGATACCATATCCCGCCTTGGCAGTGTCACTGACCGTCCCGAATTCCCAGTGTGCGCAGGAGAGGCTGGCCGGGCCAATGGTACCCTTGTAACATTGAGCTGGTTGATGTGTCTTTTTAAGGTTCTCCCAGAATCCAATTCAACCAGATAATGCCGTGTACCCAGTTGGCGTTTGACTGTTCCAAATTGCCAAAGTTCGGAGTTGTTCATGTACACTTGAGCCTGGATCCTCTCCCCTACTTGAAGTGAGCGTACTGGCACGTCTGTTGGATGATGTGGTTCCTTCTGCTTTGGGAAAATAGCGTCCAGTTTGAGTCTCATCTTGCGATTCAGGTATGCTTCTGCTGGAGAAATGCCATTACCAAGAGGAGTGGCACGGTAATGAAATAAAATTCTCCGAACACGTTCAGCAAGAGTTCCTCCGTCGTGGGCAGATGCCTTCATTCGGTGTTTAAAGGTCTGAACATAGCGCTCAGCTTGACCATTTGTGGCGGGGTGTCCCGGCGCTATGAGTTTTTGGCTAATGCCACAGCTGGAACAAAACCTCTGAAACTCTGTGTGAGCTGTGTGAAAATAGTTTTCGTTCGATAAGAATCCTGTACTTCATTAGAAATCGTTTGTCGTTACTTGATAAACTAATTTCTCGTGCAAGATGAGCATGGATGCGTTTCTCGAGACCAACGAAGCTGATATCATCGGAGCTGACACGCAGGGATCTCAGTACGATTTTACAGATTTTACAATCCCTTCGCAAAGTCAGACTCAGCCATCGACGCTTGAACCTCAAAACCAAATTCAGCGAGTCAATGGAAAAATAAGGATCGACTTGGACACGATCACCAACAACACTGTACAGAAGCTTGCCGAACTCCAATTTGAAAAAGAAGAGGAAGATGCAACAAGGAGCTTCCGGCGTACGCCTGCAAGTACTGTGGGATCCACGATCCTCTCTGCGTTGTCATGTGTAATGTGTGTAAGAAGTGGTTCTGCAATGGACGTGGCAACACTTCAGGCTCACACATTATCAACCATCTTGTTCGCGCGAAACACAAGGAAGTAACATTGCATAAAGATGGTCCCCTTGGGGAAACCGTCCTCGAGTGCTTTTCTTGCGGAGTGAGAAACGTGTTTGTTCTTGGGTTTATCCCTGCAAAAGCTGATCCCATCCTCGTCGCCAATTATTATGTATTTTCAGGGATTAGAGACAGACAAATGCACGCTTGAACTAGACATAACTTTTAATGAATTGATTAGCCGTATCACCACACACTATCCATACTAAAGAGTAGCAATGGCGTTGGCGCTAGAAGAGCGCTCTGATGGGGTAATATCCAACACCACCAGAAGGGGGTAGTCCTTAGTTTCCGAGAGGCCGAAATCGGTGACCATCGAGTTGGAGAGGTTTGATATTTTTTTCAAATATGTCCTAAAGGTAAAGTAAAAAAATGGACGTCTGCCACTCCAAAGCCGAGGCTTTGGCGTCAAGGCTTCGCCAAAGCTAGAAATGACGTCAATTTAAAAGGTACTTAGGTACTAGTTTAAGTACTGCATTTTTCTCGTTCGTTACTCTCTGTCGACTTGAATTTCACTCGTCTGTCACCCCTACCTCGCTGCCCAAAGCGGGCAGACGAAATTCAAATTGGGCCGATTTGGACCATTTTTTGTACTTACTTTAGTTGACGACCAAAAGTTGAAGGAGTAAATTCTACTAGCCATTGACAAAAGTGAAACGTTGCGGGCTGCTAAAATGTAGCAGACAGTTTAAAATTTTGCCAAAAATTCGTTAAACTTTGACTTATTTGACTGAGCTCAGCAGACGGTGTTACAAAGTGGCAAATTTCGTTCAAAATCGGCTAACGTCTAGGTACTACTTACAATATAGTTGTAACTGTAATTATTTAAAGAAAAGGTTCAACAATGGGTCAAGAAGTCTTGCATGGAAGCGGAAAGCCAAAGGCATGTAAACTTGGAAACACGTAGGTACACCACAAATAGTGGAAACACCTCCATCCCACCACAACCACACCATTTGTGGACCTCAACGCCACCAACATCAAATTGATGTGCACAAGGTGGATGGAGAAGTACGACAACATGACAGCAAGTTGCTGTCAGCAACCGTGGGAAGATGGACCAAGAACATAGTTGGCCAACCCTTCCCATGGTTTTAAGACGTCAATAACATGCATCCCAAAAAAATAACTTCTGTCAACCGAAGCATCCTTGGACACGGAAATACGAGACAGTTCATATACATCATGAAAAATATTGACTTCAACTTCTGTCAATACTGCACTCCACACAAACTCACTAAGGACTGCCGACGTACTAATAATATTATACTCATACAGGAACTAATTGGGCCAGACACAACCATTGAACAATACCTAAAACAGAATAATACTTTACCGGATAAAATGAGACAGATAGCTGAAATACTACTACAACTACAAATCATCTTCTTATACAAATAAAAACATTACAAACTATAAAACACAATACAAATCAACACTAACAACACAACTCTCACAACACAAACTATATGTCCGCCATGGTGCTATACCGTGAGGACAAGAAAAGAGAAGAAGAATAGGTTATATGTCACTTTTGGATTTCGCACTGCAGTGACGTTAAATTGGAAATGCCTTACGTAGGTACTTTTGAACGTTGTGTGTTGAACGTGGTTATTTCTGCTTACCCATTTCGATTTTGTTCCGAAATACGTAAAGAATAACCTGCGTACAGGGATAAACGGTAATGTAGGGTATGCTGAGAAAGTGCGTAACGTGCAGAGCCCGTGTATTACAATACTGCAAGCTGTCGAGTACGTCGAACACCGATATGCCCAGGAACGACCAACGAATCACTGTAAGGCGCGAGCCGAAAAGTGATACATTCGAAATGAATTTCAGACTTTACCTCCCGCAGCTTCAGCTCGCTAGGGACTTCAACTTCAAGCGTCGCCTCGACGAGAATCTGGAGGTGCTGCTGACCAGGATGACGACCAACATGGAAAAAGTCTTTGGTAGGAAAGTCAAGAAAACCAAATCTAAACTTGGAGTTGTCAAAAACACTTCCCTAGACAAGGATTTCATCAAGTTCTCGGCAACTGTTTCAAAAAACGGGACTGTGATTCCAGGTTGCAGCATGACATGCAAAGAGTTGTTGTTTGATAGCAAGAGCGAAGTTGGTGGCGTGATATTTTTTTTGTGTTCGATACCTTACAAAGTTGCTGTGAACGTTCCGTACATACACAAGGTGTCCTTACCCAATGTGGCCATGACTCAACTTCCTGTTTACCCTTTGAAGTTCACTTTGAAATTCGGCACTAGGGAGAATTCCGCGTTCAAATGGTACGTGTCACAAAACGACGGTATTTGGTCCCACGTTCATGACGGATTCGCTTACTACCCTAAAAGCACGGACGTTGGGCGGCTGTTGAAAATTGAATGTACCCCTTCGAACGGTACAGTTGTTGGGGAAACGGTGTCGGCTGTCACTGTCAATCCGGTCGAAGTCTCGCCTTCTCCTATACCTTATCGACGTCGCCACGAGTTCACGCAAAACGAAGTTGAATATCCGGCGTTTAGAGTAATCTCTTACAACATATTGGCCGATAAATACGCGGAAACTGAAACCGCGAGTAAGGAGTTATTTCCGTATTGTCCAGACCACGCCAGAGCATGGCCGTATAGGAGAGGGATGATTGTGGACGAGTTAACCGGCTACAAGGCTGACATAGTTTGCCTTCAAGAAGTGGACTCTAAAGCTTTTGAGTATGACTTGTCCGCGTTCCTGAAATCCAGGTTTAAAGGCGTCTTCAACAGCAAGTATTCAGTTAACGAGGGTGTTGCTACGTTTTTCAACAGAGACCGCTACAAGTTATTGAGCAACCACTCGTGTTTTCTTGGAGTTGAGATCGATCAGAATAGCCTTTTTGCCGCGATCTGGGAGAAGATTAAAGACAACAAAATACTCTCAGATAGACTGCGGGGGCTGGGAACGGTGGCCCAAGTCCTTGTATTGTCGGATCAAGCGAATCCTGACAAAATCACCGTGGTAGGCAACACTCATTTGTATTTCCAGCCCGATGCTGATCACATTCGGCTCCTGCAAGGCGGAATGTACGCCAAATTCCTCGCCCACGTCGTTGGAAAAGTGCGGTCTGAAAATACCAACAGTTCGGTGTCTGTGGTCGCGTGCGGAGATTTCAATAGCGTCCCTTCCTGCGGCATATACAAACTCTTCACGAACGGAGTGGCTCCCCCTGACATTCAGGACTGGACATCTAAAGAGGGCGAACACGTTGTGGACCTCGAGCTCAGACAACCATTGGACATCGCTTCAGCTTACGGCACCCCAAAATACACGAATTATACGGCAGAATTCAAGGATTGCTTGGACTACATATACTACCAGAAAGACAAGCTGAAAGTGACTAGCGTTGTGCCTCTGTTCACAGAAGAAGAATTCCAGGCTCACACAGCCCTCCCAAGCATCGTCTGTCCAAGTGACCACATTGCTCTGATCGCTACTCTCTCCTGGTCAAGACCGTGAAGTATATGTCACACATAGTTTCATTTTTTAATAAGAACTTCATAATTTTTGCATGATTACCAGGAATACCTTTTGTTTATTTAAATAACAGAAAATACGAGATCGTAACAAAAATTAACTAGTTTCATTGAAAAATATCCTGTGACCACCTACGTAATGAGATTTTTGGATGTGACAATTCAATTGTCACAATTGAATCAGTCGTTCCAGAAACCCGATTTTGATCGATTCTGCATCCTTTTAGGTAGAGCTACACGTTGCAAGTTTTTTTAAAATTGCTCACTTATACATTTCTTTCATGCCCATAAAACCATGTGTATTGGAAAATCTCAAATCTATGTCAGCAGTCTATGGCGACGTCAGCAGTTTTTCCTGGTAACTTGGGTTTTCCTGGTAAGTCGGGTTTCTGAAACGACTGATTCAATTAGAAGTGACTACAAAGCAAACAAAATAGAAAATCGTCGAGAAAAATTCACAACTCACGTTGTAGTTGCAAGGCGGCATTTGAACCACCCATACTTCCTTCTTGGACGGCGCACAGTGGGGCCGAAGTGGTTAAAACGTGACGGAAACTCAAAAATTGTAAATCTTTATAGATTAAATCTTATAAAAAATCGATAAATTTTATCGATTGATTTTTTGTGGATGTTAGTCCACATGTATGTGAACACGGAGCAATAATTGATTTTGTCTTTTACAGGAAGGAGAAGGTCTGGAGATACGATGACAGTTGGGGGTTTAGGCATTTTTGCAAGAATTTGAGTTTCAGTGTTTTCGTTCGGGGGAGCTAGCTGTGTGTAATAGATAATGTATAAAACAACGACTGAACATCATATTATATGTACATTATACTAACAAGAATGACAAGGGGAGATTTTCCTCACCTACCATCTTAAAAAGCAATAGTGAACAGGAAAAAACATCTAACACCTGTCAACTGGCTGCAAATGCGATGAATCAGATTAAAGAAAACCGACCCAAACACAATTTTCTTCAAGGAAAGCTTGAATGAAGAAATACTTTTCAAGGAAGTCACTGTTGGAAGGCGTGCGAGAGGAAACGGGAAAGAGGAAATTCCTTTGCTACTGGGAAATGTAGACCAGCCCCTCCTTTATGAAGAGGACCGTCTGGTTACCATGGCAATGAGGAAGAAAGATGCTGAGCCTGCTCAAACAACACAATGTTATGCATTTGTTATAATAGAGAGTTCCTAAGCGTGGTTTGTACTTCCAGAAGACACAGCCATCCTCATGATGATGGGAGTGATAGGGATGATGATGAGGACAACGACTTGTTGAGAGAGTTGATTTCTACATTCCAGTTAGAGAGTTCCTCACTGACGTTTCAAGTACCTAGTTACGGCATGACAACAGTACTATAATTTTCAAACTGCAATAGGTATTGGTTGTGACAGGTTGGTGATTCATGTTCGAGAGTTCCTCAATTATTTTTTTCAAGTTCCCACCTACTTACCCAAGACTTAGCACAAAGTGCAATATTGGTTGTGATCATGAGTAAAACTAATGCGTTCAATTTTTCACATTTTATTACTCAAAACTTTTTCAAATAAAATAATCAAAAAATGTATAGAAGCGGTTTTTTTTTTTAAATGAACCTACATAAAAATTTTGAATGGGATTTTGAATAACCGAACAATATTTACTACAATAATAAAGTAAGTACTCGCGTTTGAAATAAGTTTATAGGTTTTTTCAAGTTTCGAGACATGTTTTAAATTTGGGAGAAAAAATATGGGTTATTTTCAGTTGAAAAACGAGTCATGTCCATCAAAAGTAGGTTTTTAAAAGATTTTTTGGTTTTTAGATTCACTAAAGGTCGTTCTGAGGAAAATTACTAGTGGAATTATATTTTAGTGAGTAATAATTACTCAATTATTAATTATTGATCGAAGAGAAAATTTCTCTTCATTTCCCTTCTTAATGATCGAGTTTATCTAGTTTTCATTTTTTACAAAACTACAGCACTACTCTGTTTCTGTAATATTTGAAAAAGTGGACATATCCCATTTGGCAGCTGAACGGCTCAATTATTGGCGAAATCTGGTGACCGACGTAGTAACCAAGGATTACGTGAATGCGGCATCTACATTTTAAAACGTCAAGACCTCTGCGGCGGTCCAAATGCCGCCCGTGCGTAGGGTAGAAGGTTGAACTTGGGCATTTTCATTAAATTTAAAAAATGTTGCGAATCAACTTATTTCACAATAGTTTAAAATCAAATGTCTATATCAAAAACACAACCTTACATTGGCAAAAAGCGTAAATATTCTTCGGGTTGAAGAGGATCTGAAGATTAATTTCCCCAATATCTCTTAAAGTTATCTAATTTCAGTACATACCGATTCATTCCTGAGAAGCTCTCAAGTCGATGAGCTCCTTAATAGATTTCATAGGCGAAATATTTCGGCTGAGTCGGGTTTCAAGATTAGCCGCCTTTTGTCCTGTCCTCCTACCCCGCTATCTCAAGAGAAGCCCGCCTCGCTTTCATATTGCAATTCGATTGTTTATGACAATAGAAAGCCGGCCAGCTATTCTTCATTTGAATTCTCCACTTGAACAAAATGTGAAGCTTTTCCAGATAAAAACTGGCAGGCTGTCGGAAAACGATTAGCATTGGGCGTATTCAAGTTGACGTGTGATATAAATTGTCAACTTTTTCCGCAAGTGGTGTTCACTACATTGAAGATGGTTTGGTGGGTGGCCATTTGTTTGGTGACAGCAGCGTTCTCTAGAGGAGGCCATGCCGGAGTACTTCAATCGCCGATATTGCACTACGAACAACCAAGTAAGACAGCACTTGAAAAAAAAAAAAAAAAAACCAGTCATGCAGCATGGCTATAAGGAGCCAATTTTAAAATAAATAACTGGTTTTATGTAAAATTAGATATTTAAAACATCTCATTCAACTATTTTTTGCCGAATAACACCTTAGTTTTCAGATTAGAGGAGATGTGAAGAACATCAGATTCTGAAGTTAACAGCCACATTTCTTCATCTTCAAAGTGCTTATAAGTAAACCCCCCCCCCTTTAAGGCCCGTATCCGCCAATCTACGACTTAGCCTTTTGATTACCAAGACAGATTTTTTTGTGCAAATTGGATCTTTTTATCTCAATTCTATCGAGAGCTATGGTCTGGGATGACATATACATAATTATAATATTATATATAATATTATACATTCATATGATTGTTGGTGCCTCTTTGCGGCGAATTCAGGATGGCCTGGAACGGATTTTCGTATAAAATGTTTTCGAAAATTCGAGTTTTAAATATTTTGGACCAAGAACAATAGCTCCCTTTCTTCGAAAATTCGTTAAAACATTAGTTTTTTGTACCATTTCACAAGGAAAATCCCTGAAAATCTAACCTGGTCAATATTCACCTGTATGATCAAAACCCAATAAATATTGTGGCATAGGTATCAATTTAAATTGGCCTAAAACTACGAAATTAAAATGGCCGGAACACATCGGTTTTGGGTGGATCAGCAGTACCTACCATTTAGACACCAGCTAATCATACTGCCACTTACTTTTGTATTGACACTTACCTAAAGTGGGATTTGATCGAAATATCGACTCAGTGAATATTTGTTAAAAGGTTGTGTCGGGAGGGACTGCTACCCCGAGCTCAAGTCTCGACTGTATCAGGGGGACATCCTCCTCCCCGAAGGAGTTGACCCTAAGAATGCTTTGACAATACCAGCTCTTTTGTGGCCTGATGGGATTGTGGCTTACTCATTTGCCAAAGGATTCAGTGAGTACCTGCGTAATTGAAGTTATTCAGAAGCTAAGAGCATCTGGGTGCTCGACACCAGTCAAATTATTTTGATGATGTTTGAAATTAATGGAAATATTTAGATAACTTGTTAACGTCTTGTGTATTTTCTCCTTGGCTTATTGACCGTTTTTTTATTTGGAGGGTTGTAGGAGGTTCAGTGAGAAGAAAGAAGGAACGTTGTCTCGAAGCTTTCGGCCATTTTTTCAGATATTTTCCCCTCGTCCCAGTCTCTACCTCTTTCAGTCCACTCGTCAGGTTTCGACGAAAGATTGAACGGAAACCAATCCCTGAAGATGGCTTAATAAAGCCGAAAGCTCCTAGTCAAAGTTCCTTCTTTCTTCCCACTGAACCTCCTACAACCCTCCAAATAGAAAAACGGTCAATATATAGATAGAAATTTAGATTGTAGGATACACTAATATAGGGTTGTAGGTGTATAGATTTTAATGAAATATCCTCTCTTGATGCAGAGAAAGGAGATAAAAACAAAATTCTCAAAGCAATGAGGGTGATAGAGATGGAAACGTGTGTGTCTTTCATGCCAAAGACAATGCTGGACAGGACTTGGATGTCAATTGAGCAGAAGAAAGAGGGAGGTTGTTATTCGGTGATTGGTTACCGCCCGTTACCTCATGAGGGGCCACTGCAGTTCAACTTACGATCTCCGGAGTGCTACGAGTCTGGAACGATACAACACGAGCTGCTCCACGTTCTGGGACTCCTGCATGAGCAGGCGAGGCCGGACAGGGACGAACACGTCGACATTCTTTGGGAGAACATAGATGAGGGTAAGTACAGTTTTTGATATAAATGTTGATAATATAGGGGTGTGATTCAGGAGGCTCCATAGGGATCCCCCTTATGTGGAGGAACGTTATCGTTCCAGCTTGGGAAGATGTCAGATCCCTGTCAGCAGAGCCACCCCCGACTCAAGTGGTAAGAAGTCTTGAAACTAAGCTGTAATTGGTATCTTCTATGGTTGAGTAGACTGTAGCAGGGTCTCAAGATGGGACCGCACCAAAACCTAGGCTTATTGAGCGGAGCGTAGCCCTGTAAGCCAGCCTATAGAACTTGGGTCAGGCCTAGTGATGATCTCCTTCACCAGATTGTTTACCGACACGATTTCTTCTTGTATCAGAGACCTAAAGATTCTGTATCGTCACGCTTCAAATGCACGACGGATCTCCCGTATATATATATATTCCCATTATAGCTCCCTAGTATGGTACCCTTGATCAAGGACAACTTGACAGTCTGAGACGTCCTTTCAGTGGATTTCTTCCACAACCCCTAATATTGTAATGTATTCTTAGATAACACACAGCTTCAAAGGCAGACGTCCTCTGAAATGTTCCAATGTTAGGGGCGTCACCTGTAACCTTGACGTCACCTGCCTATAACATGTGTGTCATTTACCATTTCATCAGCCAGTGTGGAGTCTCCATCTTTCATATCTGACACTGATTCACGCCAAAGTACCAAATTTGTACTTTGGAGTGAATCAGTGTCAGAGAAATACTATTTAATGATAATTCTCAGACATTTAAATACCTTCTACTGTGCTACTCCCTTCTTCCATCTAATAGAACAAAGGCCGACATCAGCATAGTCGATTCTGAATTCCTTTTCTGTAACGCCAATCACATCCAATTGCCTTGATGATCCTATCTTACATAGCGGAGATGATATTTCACTATTCTAGCAATAGGACAGGCATATCCAGACGATATAAATATCTGTGATAGCGTTGATAGGTAGCATAAAATAGTATCTCTAAGCCCTTAAATCCAGCATAAAATGTAACCTGTATCTCAATCATGAAACCATCCCTGATCGAGAATGAAATGCATTAGCTGTAAAAATGGTAAGTGAAAACCTTGAAATGACGAGTATACCTACAATGACTGTAATTTGCAGCGTACCACTCAGATTTCGCAAAGGCCAGCGAGGCGTTTGTTACAACCTACGATGTTCCTTATGATTACGACAGCGTCATGCACTACCCGAAGTGGGCTTTCTCCAAGAATAAGAAAAACACGGTTCAAGCCAAAGTGAGTAAATTTCGGTGGAGTAGGTGCCAACGTAATATTGACTTTGTATTTTCGTAGACAAACCCAGGGATAATGCAATAATGGGAAAGCTCTTTGTGAAATGTGCTTACTTTTACAAAAACTTGACTGCTTATGCTATCTGAGGCCTTTCAGAATCAAAAGTAGATGAATCCTTTTTCAAAAACGATATTTCGTTGTTCACAAGGTTCAGAAAAGTCCTCAAGGTTTTAGAACCAAAATCAAACTCTGTGTCAAATATAGACGTTGAAGATCACATAGACCATTTTCAATATATTTTTTTAAAATCATCCCCAGGGCATATTGGGACAGTTACGTGGGGATAAATAAAGGTCCACTCAACGAATGCAATTGGGTCCCTACGAAACATTAAAGATGATAATTCGCTCACTAAGAGCTCCGAACGAGTTTTGTTCTCTTCTGGAAAATTTGACAATATGGAGTTTTCCACTTTTGATTTTGAAGGCCTCATCTTCGCACCAAAGCGTTCCTTGCGTAGGATCTGCGTCTAAATCGTCCTTTGTGATGATCAGTAGAGGTTTCGTTTGAGGTCCTCTGTTCCTGGCACTCCTCGTCCCAAAGGCAGTGGGGTACGAAGCCTCGAGCAGGATGACCGAAAAATCTTCTGATCCTCTGGAGAGTACTGATCATTTCATTAGGACGAAAACCTCCAACCTGGAATGACTCCTTACTTACATTATTACTACTTCCATCTAATTATTACTTATTACTTCCATCTAATTCCCCTTGTACTCGTAATTATCAATTATTCCTACCAAAGCCTAAAGTGATTTTGTTTACCTCACGTAGAATGACACTGAGAGGGAGCTGGGGCAAAGAATCGGAGCGACAGAAGGAGATTTTGAGAAGATCCGGTTGATGTACAACTGCAAAGTATCAAATGAAGCTCTACTGACCGGCAACTTCCCATTGAATTTCGTGAACTAGACATCCTTGTCAACAGGACAATCAACATTGTGAACGAAAACTAACGTGTAATTGATAATAAAATGAATAAAACATGATAAATTATACAAAGCTGGGTCAAGCTGTAAGCCCAACGGTCGCCAAGACATCAGGTGACATGTACTCAGGGGAGGAGTGAAATCTGCATTTTTTTGTTGCCCAGGCTACGTGGCAAGCGATGATGTGTTTACACATGAGGTTTTTCTTCTTCTTGAGGACGTTGAATTGGAAATGTGGACAGTTGCAGAAGAGGACGGACGAATACGCATAATAAGTTGACTTGGATCGTCTTATCTGGAAAAAATATAAAACTACTAGTAGGATTGTGAGAGCCAACTGCTGAGCAAGGATTTGTTTATATCCTCCTCAGGCACATTATAGAGACACTCCTCTAATTACATGTTTGTCACATATGTCTTGGAGTGACTAAATACTGTTATATCACGACAGTAAAGACACTTGACATCATTTACACGCTAATCCCAAGTACCTACTTAGTGAGACCTTCAACGTCTGTAGGATGTTATTAGAACCAAACTATGCAAACTGTGAATTTCGACATACTATCAGTGATATAACTCACAATGAAGTAGCTTCTTCTCGATTCAACAGTTATATACTCGATTTCCCCTTTGTCAACGAGGTCGAGGGCCTTCGGCAGAGTTTTCCCAAAAAGTTGATAGAGAGCCGAAATGTGGTTATCTGTAACTGAAGATGTCAAAAATATTAGCGTGGAGGACAGCCTCAAAATTGTACTAACTACGACTTAACAATAGGTACGTAAATCAGATTGCGTTCACTTGCAGGATAGACAGAGAAGGTATGTTATGACTGTCAGCCTGATGTACTGTGGCGATTCTCTAACTAGCAGGTAGGCGCAAGTAGCATACCTACACATACAGCAGGTACCATAGAAATAAGTATGAATTAGTTATACGAAGTATATTATACTACTTAGAATTAATTAAATTCTATAAAATCTAGAGGGAGTAAATTTGGAACATATAATTGGCAATTTTAGTACTAGGGCACACATATGGCATTTAGCACAAAAAACTCTCAACAGTTTGATGAAATGGGAACATTTAGAAAGCTTGAACATCAAAGAGTTCAATTTCTATTTCAATTAATTACAGAATACGGGTAAGTAATTTTTACTCAGTCAAAATCAATTGAGTGCGCATAAAACTTACTTCCGTCTTGAGTTTTAGATATTTCCGCGCAAATGGTTTTCAAAAGGTGAAAATACGTAAACGGTCCTCCCAGAACACGTTCAACCACATCAGAAGGCATTTGGCATGATTAGGTAGTCCTTAGTTGTGAAGGTCCTGAGCAATCACTTGACAATTTTGTCCTTTGCAACCAACTTTGCAAATGGGAAAACTTGAAAATCACTCGCTATGATGTGACCATGAAAAAACCCCAATTATTGAAACATCGTCTATTTCCAATAAAAACACCCTTTTTTACCGGTTTTTAACAAACAACGACTAAGTAGTGACATATAAGTTGATGTACGATGGTTTGAACACTAAAACAGGAGTAACAGTGAGTTTTTGTTTGTAGGTGAAATTCAGTTAAATAGCTCCGTTATTTATTCAAATATCACAATGTAAAAAGAAACGAACTTCACACTTTTTGAAAACAACCTCAAATCGTCAAAACAAAACCCCATGGAAGAAGGTTACTGTAGAAGGTTACTTCTCTTTCTTCCATGTCGTTGCCCTTCGATACCGAACATCAATTACGTTTGGTACCTAATCTACATTTAGAGACGATTTTCGTGTTCCTTGGGTATTATCGAATCATTTCACTACAGTTATTCGTTTCGCGTGAAATGAAGTCGAACCATGCCGATTTTGAATTTGGCGTCTGTCTGTCTGTCCTTCAATCGCGCAAAAACGGCTCAATGAATCGAACTTTTCTCCCATATTTCAATGTTTCTGTGACCGGGGAAGGACATAGTGGGGTTCACTTCCAGATCCGATGCATAGGGGTGGGGGTTTATAGGGAAGCCGAAATATAAAAATCTTAAATTCTTCCTTCCCGTGAGACCGATGAATATTATTTTTGGTATTTAAGATTATAAGGGTTTGTAAAGGGACATGTAAGAGGTATAGTCCGTAAAGCGACAGGTAAGAGGGGCAGATGGACACACCCCGAGTTCTGCCTGTCAGCGACGGGCCCGACGGCTAGTTGTTATTATAGACGTAGTATTAAAAACCTCAGATTTATATAGTATTAATTAATCATAATTAATAATAATTATTATTAATAATAAATACAAATTATTAATACCTAACCATAAATTATAATAATTTTCACTAGGTACTTGATAAAATTGTTAATAATTAGTGATAATTGATAATAATAATTAATCTAACATTTAGGATCTAGACATTTAGACCTAGACATTGAGACCCTAGACAGAAGGGTGATCTGTACAAAGAAGATAATGAACCGTTGTTTCAAATCTGAAATACATGGAGCTTCAACTGGCTTTTTACGTTACAGAAGATTAATGGGATCAGTCTTGATACCTTGATCATAGTTGTGTTGTGTGATACGTGTCACCTACATCATTACGTACTTTTGACATTTTATGTCTTTACTATGGCACATAACTCAAAAAGTGTGACATTACGGTGTGACGAAGAAAGTGTTATGAAACATTAAATGTTTTCAGAAATTTTCTAATGATTTTCACGTACAACCGATTCGTTGCTACGGAACTTTAACTTCGCCAGTTATCATCGTACAAAAATCGTTCACCACTCGTTGGATAGCTCTCGATTTACCTAACAATATTACGTTAACCACTGCGGTGTGCGTGGCCGACAAGCTGCGGTATGAGCGTGATTGTTTAAATAATTGTTTACAAACAAGTGATCATTCTCAATAATTTATATAACAATTTAAAAAAAAAAAAAAAAAAAAAAAAAAATGAAGTACGTGGTGTGGGTGTGGGAGGGGGCGCAAAGACATGAAATGTCCCTCGTGGTTGCGTACTTGTACGAAAGCTGTACATGTCATAGGCTTTGAGGTACAAGTTGGCCTCCTGCCAGCCGTCTGACGTCATAGGCTCGTGCGTCATAGGCTCTGACGTACTAGTTAGCCTCCTGCCAGCCGTCTCACGTCATAGGCTTGTGCGCCATAGGCTCTGACGTACTAGTTGGCCTCCTGCCAGCCGTCTGACGTCAAAGGCTCGTGCGTCATAGGCTCTGACGTACTAGTTGGCCTTCTGCCAGCCGTCTGACCTCATAGGCTCGCGCGTCACAGTCTCTGACGTACTAGTTGGCCTCCTGCGAGCCGTCTGACGTCATAGGCTCGTGCGTCATAGGCTCTGACGTACTAGTTGGTCTCCTGCCAGTCGTCTGACGTCATAGGCTCGTGCGTCATAGGCTCTGACGTACCTATTAGTTGGCCTCCTCCCAGCCGTCTGACGACATAGGCTCGTGCGTCATAGGCTCTGACGTAGTAGCCCGCCAGTCGCTTGTGTTCTGACGTGATCTGAGGGACAGGGTGAATCAAGGGAACAAATTTTTCCCGTTGGTGTCTGGACTCGGTCCTGTTTCTTTCGATTATGAGTCGAGTACTTAACCTCGAGACCAGAATTGATTGATTGAATAATTGATTGATTGATAAGATTTTATTGGCATAAAGCATAGGTTCCCAACCTGGGGTACGCGGTACGAAATTTTGTGGTTTCTGGGTTTGGACCAGCCCCACAATGATCCTCGAAACTTTTCATAACCCCAGGTCAAGGGGAAGGGGTTCAAAACGAAATTTAAAATTTCGACGATGTCATATCTCAAAATATTTGACTGAACCGTGTAAATTTTAGTTCACTTTCGAATGACCTGAAAAATTACGAATCTTTTAAGACCAATTGGATTTTTGTGCGACCAGCCGTTCGTTCACAGTGAGCGTGCAAAGGTTTAGGAAAAACACTAAACTTCGCGTCGAAAACGGCCGTTACGTGGGTCAACGCCCAGAATAAAACTACCTTTTTTCATCTTCCCGGTAAACTACAGTCTAGAAATTTTAACCGTGAGTCGGGGATAGACCACATTGCAATATTCACTCGGTTTCTCATCTGTAAAATTGTTTAAATAATACCTTTTTGTAATAATACAAATTAAATTTTGATGATGAGCTATTGACTTGAAATTTTAAAAATAGTTCAGAACCGGATCACAATGCAATATTCACTCGGTTTCTTGTCTGTAAAATTGTTTAAATAATACCTATTTGTTTAAACAAATTAAATTTTGATGATGAGCTAGATACTTGAAATTTTAAATATACCTAGGTCAGAAATGGATGACATTTCAATATTCACTCGGTTTGTATGACATGGTATCAGTATGGTATGGTATATTATTGTATGTATGATTTGGTATAGTACAGTATGGTATGATAGGAACGAAATTCGTATGGTATGGTATGAGTACGGTGAGAATATGGTATGGTGCCGATTTGCAACACAGTCTGGTATAGACAGAAGGGTGATCTGCACAAGGAAGATAATAAACCGTTGTGTCAAGAATTTGCAGAGTTTTTTTTTTTTTTAAATTCAATCGACGCGGAATTTCATCATCTTTAGTTTTGTGTATAGTGACTTTTGGCGTAAGATTGACAGTTGTGGAGTTACCTAGTAGTCAAACCCCGATAAAACAATAAAATCTTTTACAACACCTTTTGCAAGATAAATTTCTCAAACTACTGGACTATACATAAAGCAGATGAACTGTGAAGAACATTTGAAGTAACAGCCACGTTTCTTCATCTTCAGAGTGCTCCAGTTTGAGAACGGAATAAGGTATCGAAATTCTGACTTCACCATCGTGTTCAGCGTTAAAAAATCTATAAACCAAGGTATTACTAAAAAAAAAAAAAGGGGACAAAATGTTTTATAAATTCAGTAAAATGAAGGCATTTTACATAAAACCAGTTATTTCTTCGGAAATTCACTCTTACAGCCATGCTGCATGACTGTGGATTTTTTTACCATAGTGTGTGTCATGAAAATGGCTAAATACTGCCATTTTTACCCTTAAATTAGACCCCCCCCCCCCTGGTACAGTTCTAGATCCGCCACTGGCCCCAGGTACAAGCTTTCATTTCATATCATTAGAAGCTTTCATTTCATTTTTCATTTTTCAAATTTCATTTTTTAGAAAAATATTTCTCATAATTTGAATTTTTGTACTAAAATAAAAAATCTTGTGGGGTTTTGGTCTCCCCTTATTCCCTTATCAGAATTTGAAGTGGTATAGCCGATTTGAGATTGTTTTCACCTCACAAATCATCATTGAAAAAAAATGGCCCTAGGTACACGACTTTACCTACGGTACTAAATCGTGTTTCACATATTGTCACTACGGTCCTCTGAGAGCCAGGTCCTTATGAGCCACCGACCTATGAATGAGGGGGAGTAGGAGGCAATAGTTATGGTGAGGGGGGACGCTAGGGGAGACTAGAAAGGATGAAGAGGGGTAATCATGGGGAGTTCTAGCGGGGGTGATGTTGTGGCGGCGACTACCTTTATGCTGGTGGGGGGGGGGGGTGCAGAAGTGAAGGGTGGAAGAGGGGGAATCACGGGGAGTTCTAGCGGGGGTGATGTTGTCGGGGAGACAAAAATCTTGTAGGTACGAGTTTCAATATAAGTCTTCCAGGAATCTGAGGTCTTCAGTACTTAAGGTACATTCACATCTTCAGACAGTGAGCGTGTCCAGCACGTGTCGTGTCAGGCAAAAAAGTATTCTTCTATGCTTTGTCTATGGACGTATTCACTTCTTCCGCTCCAGCACGTTCCAGCACCGTTACAGCACCGTGTCGTGTCCGGCCAGTATTCTCGGGAAGAATATTTTGCTGGAACCGGAAGGTTGCCGGAAGGTGCTGGAAGGTACCTGCCGAATGATATGAAAGGCGCACCGGTTCAGTTCAGACATTGTAGCTCATGTGCCGCGGTATTCGCTTTTCATTTCGCAATGGACAACGAAAAATTAATTGAAGCTGTGAGAGACTTTCAATTTCTCAATGATTTAAGTGATAGCAAATACAGCGATAACCAGAAAAAGGATCGGGCATGGGAAGAAATAGGGATACAATTAAAAACTTTAAAAAATTTAATTAAAAAATTTTCTTCTCTTGAGCATAGGATGTACAGCCATGCGTTTCGCTCGGTTTTTTGTTCCGTTCTGCTCTTCTTCATCGAGCAATAATGCACAAATCTTCTACAGACAAGTGGCTGACCATGGTGAAACTGAGTGTAACCAAGAAGCAGGTCCCCGTACGGCGTCCCCGTGCTGTACAGTGCCGGACACGCTACGTATGAGGCACGCTCAGATATGAATAGACAGTGTCTGAACGTGCCTGACACGACACGTGCTGGACACGCTCACTGTCTGAAGATGTGAACGGACCTTTATGGGCGTGGCGGCCACGCCCATAAGTACGCCGTGGCCTAACCTAAAATTAACAAGAGGCTCTTCGAAATACTGCTAAACTTGTTCTCTCTCAACTCTGTGGTGGAGTGTTATGTTGGTATACTTGTGCGAAAGATGTAACAACTGAAGTTGAAACCGAAGTTTGCTTTAGTTATGATTTTGGAGTGGGTTGAAGAGGGTTGACAGATTTTCGATGAATTGATGTGGGATCCTCGTAGTAAAATAGCTCGGATTTGGCCATTTGGATTCTGTGTTTTGATGCTTGGAAACGCGTACTGTGGACGATTCAAATGCCTCCCACACTGATGGCATAATGGCGAAAAGGAGCGTGGAGGTCCAAGTGCTTGATAGCGATTTCTCAGTCCTGCTCCGCGAATCCGTCACTTATGAGTTCAAAATGGAATCAAGATCCAAAAACACGTTCAGGAATTTTGTAATGTTCTGTATGTTTTTGGCGTTGACTGGAATAATTTATTTTAGTTATTTTTGCTCGGACGAAGCCTGCGCCTTGACGCGGCAAAAACCCAGTTGGTCCGAATGGAACAGCAAGTTCCCCGTCCAAGATAACCTGGGGAAGCCTCTGTCTCTGCATTCAAACCCCTACAATTCCCGGTCTTCCAACCCTGGTCTCAGCTACGACGATGTCCTCAACGAGAACTTCCAGTTTGATATGAACGCGCACGACGTAATGGTGTTCCTGCACATACAGAAGACGGGAGGAACGTCTTTCGGAAAGCACCTAGTTCAGGATCTAGACCTCCAGCGACCCTGTTCTTGTCAAAGGAAGCGCAAAAGATGCTACTGCTTTCGACCTAACAGAAATGAGAATTGGCTATTCAGCAGGTATTTCTATATTTCATTTACCTTAAGCTCGCCTCTCAAGTCCCGCCAGTTTCGGTGTACCAACAAACCTTGTACAGCATGGATATAACTACATTAGGTAAATAGGTGATACAGTCATCCTGGGAGGAGGTCTTCTATGTCACTCTTTCTCGAGGCTCATGGGTTATCGCAGTCGTCAATGTTGTCAGGGTTGACTAGTATCGTAACATTTCGGCAGTTAAAACCCTGAAGTTTCAATAAGCTCAACATCCAAATCAAATGAGTGGCACAAACATTAAAATGTGAATAATGAAATAAAATATTTGATATCGTAAGTATTGCTTGTCTCTCAGGTACTCCACTGGGTGGAAATGTGGGTTGCACGCAGACTGGACGGAGCTTACGAGCTGTGTTGATGCAGAGTTCGACAAAAACGAAGGCGACTCCGTCAAGAGAAGGTAATAGACAACTTGTTAGTAATAGACAACGCCGGAAGGCTTATACAAATAAAACATTTCATTTCAACTTGTTCACACCTGAACTTCATCGTGGTACTTGTAGATAGTAAAAAGTAGTTTGCCTCTCCTGAAACGTCGCCAAAATGACGATGTGGGGAGTTGTCGTGAGACCCTCGTGGTAGTGAGCGACTTTGCACCAATGCACAAGACTGCTCCACCACGAAGAGCTATTCACATTATTTTATTTACAGCACAGTACTAGGATCGTAATGCTGACTGAGGATCATAATCGAGATCATAATAAATCAGAAGCGAGAAATTCATAGAACTGAAATTGATCATATCTGTCTCCCTCATTATTAGGGAGGGAAGTTCTAGGGGTTTGTTGCAGCTGAAAGGAACCCATGGACGCACTTCTTTGAGTGTTGTCGTTATAACGGGAACTCATTGATAACAATCTCCATATTTTTCAGAAAATGTGAAGATCCCATCACATTTGGGACATAGAGGATGTTTGCGTTGTACACTGGGAGCTATACTTGCTACAACAACAATCAGGATTGTAAGAGTAGAGACGAAGGTGGTATTAACAGTCAAAACTAAGAAACCAGATTGTGGGACATGTGAGGGAGGTTTTCGCGTTTCAACTTTAAATTCAACCACACAGTAGTTATCTGCCCTTCGACGGAAGAAGGAATTCTTCCATGGTGCCCTTCATATTGATTGATTATCATCTGCACAATTGATTCGTAGTATTTAAATGTCGAATTTACCTATAGGTTAGTAAGCACAAGGCCATGTAAGAGCCAGGGCCACATCACCTGCATGTTCGTGTCTCTACTCCTGGCGTGTCTACTGTCGCCATATCGGACGGTTCGCAGTATAATTCAATAACGAGTGCACCAATTTATCCTCCAGGTATTTCTACATCACTCTCCTCCGAGAACCGATCGCTCGGTACTTGTCTGAGTTTCGACACGTCCAGCGGGGAGCCACCTGGAAGCATTCGCGCCACTGGTGCGGCGGACGAGAGGCGTCACGAGTCGAGCTTCCGCTCTGCTATGAACAAGACTCTTGGACCGGTGTAAAGCTACAGGAATTCATGGACTGCCCTTACAATTTAGCTCACAACAGGTACCTACGCAACTCCTAAGCATAATCTTCTTTGTTCCAGTCAAATAAGTAAAGGACCTCGAAGTAACCTGGGAAAGCTGGAAGTCGTTCTAAAACCTTGAGATAGTCTTGAAAACGAGTAATCTGAGTTTTTACCCCTCCAGGGGTTAAGCTCAACTTTTTGTGCTCCGAAATCGTCTAAATATTCGGACTTTCTTTAGTTTTTTGCGTATAACAACGCATCACTTGAAAATTGATCCTATGTTGAAGCTCGGTCAATCGAAGCGAAATTTAATGCTATTTAATTTTTTTTTGTACGGTATTCGCTATGATGCGTTGTATTAGAGTTATACGCGAAAAACTGAAGAAACTCCGAAAATATCGACTTTTTTTGAGCACCAAAAGTTGAGCTCAACTCAGTAAAACTAGTGATTTATTTCATTCAGGCGTTCCTAGATGGCTTAAGCACAAACAAATTCATTCAGACGGTTTGTGATACTCCATTACGTATCTTGTTTAGGGCTTTCGAGACGCTCATTCTCGATACCTACTGAACTCAATTCAAATCCTTGTTATTGTACAAAACGAAGGCGTAAGAGTCATACAGCTCCGGGATGGTCCCATGAGGTTCCTGACCTAACCTAGATGGATTGAATTTGACTGTCAAAGGTAATTCTTTCTATTGAATTTAGAGCGTTTAGGGAATCACTGACAATAACTGAAGTTCTACCTAACTCCTACTTGTACATGGCTAAATCAACTTTTTTTTTTTTTTAGCGATTTTGCTTTTTGAATTTTTGTTGATAAACCCTTTTTGCAATCCTTGTTCGAACTCAGCCTTATTAAGGACCTAATGAGCAACTCCTTGAAATTTGGGAGGTGTCACTATCTTGAAAATCGAGATATCCTGCCGAAAAGTTAGTTGCCATTGGGCAATAAGGCTACCTACTGATGAAGACAAACATTAATTTCACAGATCTTTATCAGATTACATTTACATACATTTCGTGGTTCACTGGTAGATTCAATAAGAATATGTTCCCTAATGCGACTTGATCTCCAATTCCTCCTAGTTTGGTAGGTACTAAATTGAATAACTCAGTCCATCAGTTTTCGATGAGTTCAATACAAAGTGTACCAAAATCCTTAGTACCGTTTGGATTTCATTTGATTATCTGATATTAACAAAATTAATTTGTTGAAATCGTCACAACCTAGGGTAAATTGAAGCACTGGTTACACTCCTCTTGTTTATTGATTTCACCTGGCATAACAATATTATGTAACATTCAGGCGCTTTGATTTTCTAACATCATATACCACCACGCCAAAGTGCCTTTTTGGTCATTCCCGTTTTAGTGAATTTCAAATTTTTCACAAAATCTACTGGGATTTATTTATATCGATTACTTATTACGTACCTATACCAGTATTACCCAACTCAAGATACCCAGAATGGCAATAGAGCGAAAATGATCAAAAAACCAGATTTGCGTGGTGGCTGCGATATTTTAGTTTCCGAATAGTATCTCTAAAATAACTGGATATTTCATGAAAAAAGGAGTTTTTCGAATCGTTCTAGTCAATTGATCAATAGGTTTACCTACACTAATTCTCCCTTGTAACTACCCCAAAACTCAGGTGTTCTTATTGAAAATGAACTTTCTTCTCACACAAATCCCTCTATCTGTGTGTATAACAGAAATGCGGGCGTGAAAGACATGTGCCTCTTGAAAACTTCCTGACGCGATAGATAAACCTTTGTTTGGTCGGTTTTCGGATAATATTATCTTTTGTTTTCATAGATTAGAGCGGCAACTGTTTTTACAGCTCTTTATCCTGTATAAATTTCCAGAATTCTACTCTAAATATCCATTTTTAGATAAGGCCGCTTCCTGTCTAATTGATTTATAGTGTGGCGAAAGGCAATTTTCTCGAGACGTCTTATTTGGCTCGAGTACAATATTTAGGATTAAGGAAGAAGGTGTTCTAGTACTCAGAGTGAAGGCCGTTTTATCTTTGAAACGGTCCTATTGCGTTTTGCAGGTTTACAGTTCCTATTTACAGGTAGTGTAGAAAACCTCGAAAGCACAGAATTTGTTATAAAAGTTTGATCTGAACGTGAAGAGCAATCCTCACAAACGTTTTAAATCGTGATGTAGAATTGTAATGGAGGAGTCCTCTAATTTGCAAGTAACATGATGAGAGGTGACAGTCCATCATCTGACCTCTGGTTTGCTGTGTTAGGTCGCCATCGACGCTGGGTGGTGTTAAGAAGTCTTGGGGTCCTCATACCGTTGTGAAGGTTCTTATAACTGTTGGATGACTTCGGCTTCATCGGGAATGTTCAGGTTTGTGTGCAGGGTGTTGCCTCGCACATACCATGGCGTTGATGCGTTCAACCGAAGTATCCTGTTCCGAGGGGCCTGTATCTTGATATGTTTGGTGGCAGCTGCCCCCAGAATCCGCAACCATGTCGACCGAATGAGTGTCAGCTAAATCAGTCGTTTGTATCCGAGAAGCAGACTGGATCTGAGAGCACTATTACGTCATAAAAGTTGCAAAATAAGAATTTGTCCAAGTTGTTGGGAGTATTCGTCTGCCGATGGATAAAAACGTTAACCATATCTTTACAAGTTAGGGCTGATTGAAGTAGCTACAATTCAAATCGACTTTAGGCGACTTTCACGACATAGACAGCAATTTTGAACTTCATTTCCAACCTGTTCCATTCTCCAAGTAAAACCAATAGCCCTGAGCTGCAGGCGCCTGCAGAAAGCTCTTTCATAAAAAAAGAAAATTGTGTTTATAATTTCAGTTGTTGATTTCAGTCACTTTCGCATGTGTAGAAGCTCTGTGCAAGACACTATGGTGAGGACGGGCACGAGGCAGCGAGTTAGCGTCTTCAACAGAATTTATTTTTGTAAATCATAACTTTTGTCCCTCAATGCATGACAATGGAAGCAGGCAGCTGTAATTTTTGTCAATAAAAAAAAAAAAAAGAAAAAAAAAGAAATCCATGACAATGAATGGTTCGTTATGAACCGAAAATTAACCAAAAAAACAGTGCAACCAAAACGAAAGATGTCGCCACAGTACACAATTAGTACACAATTGCCTCTTCGACACTATTGAACGTTTTTTTCCACACATAGACTTTTTCACTTTCAAAGGATAACGCGCCGCGCGATCCTTTGCAAAATCCTCTCACTTGGCCAAACTGAAGACAAATAAAGACAGCATTTCTTTCACCGCACTTTCCTCCCCCGTTTTGTTCCTTCGTACTTTCCTCACGCCGCAATTTTCAGAAATGAAGTATGGCGTGTGTATGGCCAGCTATTGTAGTGCAGAAATCCACTTCCGCCCCTTCGAGATAAGCCTCATTCATACATAATGTTCATTCAGATGTGGCCTTATCTAGTGGCCACATCTAAGGCGAGCAACTTTTGGATGCTAACCAAATGCGTCCAGTTTGGCGGAAGTGGTCACATGTACAAGTAACGTCAAGTCACCTTAGCACAACGCGAAATCCATCCCTTCCACTGCTTTTCTGATCTTCCCACCCGTTCATCGTTCAATTTTCTTGATTCAACTTCTGAACATGTCGGGAGTGCTTGATATTGATAACTCACATCAATTCATTAAAATCCTTGGAGGAAGTTTTCTTTCCAGGGGCAGCATGTAATGCTTATTGTACGGTTTCCTTGCCTGCCATTGGTGTCATTGCTGGGGCTATCCCAATCGACCACCAATGGGGAGGAAGGGGATCTAGCTCTGAAGATCCTTAGACGAGCCCTCATCCCATCAGAACTGCTCATGCACCAGTGGCAGAATGTCTTAGGAACTCTATAAATAAATAATAAATAGTAAATAATAAATAGTAAATTTACTCTTTTTATAGTTAACATCTATGGTTCAGCTTCTCAACTACCAGTGATATTCAACTCGCTCATTTGCTATTCAAATCGGTCGACTATAATTGCGTTTACTGGCACACAACAGTGAATATAACGTTATTTTCTAAGGATTCGTTGAGTATGTTTGTCTCAGTTGTGGGCCAATGGTTTACCGATCGCGATTGTCTGGATTCTCGGTAATCTTTTCTGAACAGTGAGAGTTTTCATTTGGTATGCAAACTCCAATTGTCTCTGGAAACCACTTATGAACGGATGACCAGGCGTGCCACAACTTAGTGAATCGTGAAGTTGGTTTATCTGTGCTCTCCATGTTAATCGGAAGGTGCTTTTGTAAAACCGTCTGCAAATACCGTGCGCACTGTGCATTAATATTCAAGTTGTCGCATCTGTTGACTATTCACCCCACGGCCCGCGGAACACTTTGTTTTATTTCACTACCTTCTACTAACCACTCGACATGAGTTGAAATCATGTCTTCGCTTGAAGTCGTCGTTACATTCTCTTGGAATGCAAAACTTGGATGGGTAGTTTTACAATACGCAAACACACTATGTTTTACCTGGTTATCTATTATTTCGTGTATGTAGCCGAGGCAATTACAAGGGTATTGTATTCAAAACAGTCAAAGCTTCTTCTCCTATTAGATACTCTGGATCAGGCAGGATCATTTTCCAAATGGTTTGTGACGCTTAAGGAGGCTGGCTCTCTTACTTCTACTATTTTTTCATTAATTGCACGTCAAAATGCACCCAATCGACACACATTACTGACCTAATATTATTTCTGTCACAGGCAAACTCGAATGATGTCTGACCTGGCTCTCGTGGGCTGCTACAACACATCTTATATGACTCCCGGAGAGAGGAATAGAGTGATGCTGGCCAGCGCCAAAAGGAATTTGGCTGCCATGGCCTTCTTTGCGCTCACTGAATTTCAAAAAGTAAGGAATAATAATTATTGACACGACATCAGTTGTACTTCATTTAAGACGCTCACTGTTTTGGCTTCTTTATACAGCTGTTTCTTAAATAAGCGGAAGTGTATGAAGGTCTGCTTTCCAATCAACTCACAATTGAATGCCTCACAGAGGACTGCTCCTCTTCTACCTATTTATGTACAATTCTCAATTGGTTCGTGTAATTTTTCCATTATCTGTGTTGTAGTGAGGGAAGGACTCAGAAAAAGAAAATGTTCACGATCTTGTCGCAATTAAGTATTGTATTCCTGCTCTCAAACCAGGACATTGTTTTTGACGCCACAGTGTCAGTTTTAAAGCTCCGAAAATAGTCCATCAAAATCTAGAGGTCATTAATTGGGCCTCTCGAGAAGTGGTGAAAAGCAAGTGTTTGTTTTTATCGGTACTACTTCTTCATGTCACGCCAAGGTCTAATGCACATCAGTTTTTCAAAGGTGGAAATTGTTGATGTGTGTCACAGTAGAAAGGCGGTTAGAGGAATGAGTCGGATGTAAGGATGAAAACAGTCTCCGATCGGCTCTATGTAAACACACGCTGAATCGGCCTGTTATGGTGATCGCAAGGTCGTTTATTGTGAAGAGTTTCAGAGCCCGCATTTCAGTTTTATCGACTTACCTCTGTCCTAGCGTCACTACAGCGATTGGTATTTGTCAGTCCCGATGCGATCACTATAAGCGACTTCCGCTATGGTGTGCGAGTGTTGCCCGAATACATGCACTTGACTACCTGTTTAAAAAATTTCTAAAAAAAAAAAAAAAAAAATTCACGTAAATTGGTATATGAATATTATTAGACCTGCATGCATGATACATACCTACAGGATCTTCCTTTGCTTAGCATTATGTTGTGACCACTTCCCACCAGAGTCACTTACCCACCTGCTCAGGGCATTGGGTACGATTTCTGTACTGCCCTGATATTCAATAGAGCTCTGGACAGAGAAAAAATAACATCAAAAATCCAGAGTCACGCAGGATTTTATGAACTTGTCATCCAGGATTTTATGAACTTCGATATACACTGGAGACCAAAAAAACCGGCGCAGTTGAATTTTTGTCGAAGAGTCAAGTTTAAATCGATAATAGTTGGGTTTGAGTCAATAGTAAGGTCAATAACAGGGTTAACAGAGATTACATGCAGAGGTCCATCCCTGTTTTTCCTTAACTATTCAGGTTTTTCCTGTAATGCTCTCTTGAATTCACGATAGAAGCCTACAGAAGCCTGCTGATGTTAATCTTCACTCCTTAGTCCGTGCTTTAGGTCCTCTACTCACCCCAGCACACCGAACGGCTCGTCTTCAATTTGCTAGAGATCACGCTGCTTGGACTGAGCTGCTTGGGTTTGCAGCAGGATCCGTCGCCCTTGGACGCCCTGATGCCGGCCTTCTGGTATAGCTACCAGTTTCACGGTTTCCTGTAGGCTTCTATCGTGAATTCATGAGAGCATTACAGGAAAAAACTGGATAGTTAAGGAAAAACAGGGATGGACCTCGGCAAGTAATCTCTGTTAACCTTGTTATTGACCTTACTATTGACTCTAACCCAACTGTTATCGATTTAAACTTGACTCTTCGACAAAAATTCAACTGCGCCGGTTTTTTTGGTCTCCAGTGTAGATTTTTTGTCCTTACGAAGCAGGGACCCCCTGTGGTGTGCCTGTATGTGACTCACTCAACAGCATGTTTGAACTGTTCATATCCACAGATCGGGCAGTACGTATTTGAAGAGACGTTCAACTTGAGATTCGGCGTGCCGTTCGAGCAACACAACGCCACTCTCTCCAGCTCGACACTGCAGTCGCTCCCGCAAGCGCAGCTGCGAAAAATTCGCGAACTCAACGCTCTCGATTTAGAGCTCTACGAGTTTGCTCGGACCCTTATGTACAAGTAAATATCTGACATGTTGTTGCCTCAAGTGATCCACTTTTTACAAAAAAAAAAAAAAAAAAAAAAAAAAATTCTTCGAAAATTTGCTAAAAGAGTTGAACGGTTTTAGCTTTAGATGAGGTTCCTGTTTGTTTGAGGAGTTACGTTGAGGGAGTAATGATCAGAATTTAACGTAGCACAATAAAATTTCAATTTTCTATCTTTGGTGTTTGAACATCCAGAAATAGTAAATACATTTTTATTCATCAATACTTGAAAAAAACGGTGCAGCTTTGAAGAATGCGGTTTGTTTTATTAAACGCCATACATCACACCATTTTGATTCCTTAGGTCCTAAAAATTCGGTCAGGATCGTTGTTACCCTCAGTTTCGACGGTCTGGTGAAGGCGACTTCTGAGGTTTTCAGCCGCTCTCTTGCTCATCTCGATGTGAATCCCAGAAATTTCTTCTCTGATTCGGGTCTTGACTTGAAACTCTTGAGCTAATATTTAGGATCTACGTAATCAAAATGGGGTGATGTATAGAAGTTAATAAGACAAACACTCATTTTTCTAAGTTGCGCTTTTTTTTAAATTGCTCTTCGAAACCACACTGTTTGTTTTTTGGTTCATCCTGTACTTGATGCGGGATCTGCTAGGAAGTCTGTAATGTTCCAGTAACCCAAACTGCTAGTTTGTTCTTCATCAGTAAACATTCTAATGATATGTCTTCGTCTTCCATTCCATCGTTATTTAAAGAATTTTTTTTCCTATTGCCCGCAGGAGGTTCAACAAGCTCAAGTCCCGAGACCCTCAGTTCTCCGAAAGGTTCGCCAATCTCGGGAGGCTCCCGGGTCGAACGGAATTCAACTGGGATCAAGCGATCGAAGATACGACCATCACAACCAACACGTGAACCCACTGAGAACCTTCGGCTGTTGCCGGTCTCGCGACTTCGTGGAATTTCTACGGCCTTCTAGATCTCAAGTTCTCAACCAAACGCAGAAACGCTCTTGAGGTCCGCCGGTAAGTCTCACTACGACAGACTCCTTTTCCGTTGAGTAGGTACTGAATCATCGGACATTCCCATCTGTCGCTCATCGTTCTACTCCATTCTCTCAGTACTTAAAGGTCCTACCCAAGTCTCTAGTCAGTCAAACCCTTTTGGGCCATGCAAGTGCTTTTTACCTCTCCTACTCCTTCCTCATTCTATCGAACAAATCTCTTACTTTAAAATATATTATGCGCTTTCTTTATTGACAATGAACTAATTCAAACTCCCTGCTTCTTACTCATTATTACTATTTATTTACGTATTTTATTTTATTTTTTCGTGTTTTAAATATGCAAACATTGACAAACTCTCTTGTAACACAAGTATCAGAAGCAGTTGGACGAATTACTTTTTTTAAGCGCATTCAAAAGGTATTTCATAATTTTCATGTTCATAGTAACTACACGTTTCAAATACTGTTAAACAACCTATTTTATTTTCTGCGAGGTAAATGTTTTCAGAATTTTGTTCCTCAAGACGTAGATTATTGCTCTGCAAACTTGAATAATGGCTAGTGATTACATGATCTTAGTATCTCACGGCCTATATGTTACTTTTTTTCTGCTGTGATGGGCATATTCTCGAACTGACTTGTATTGTTTCAAAGGTCTCGAAATACGAGTTGTTTGATGACATGAATCGCATTTTTTCTACAATGTACAATTAAAATCCACGCTTACGTCCTCAATGGATTCGCAATTCCTTATCGCTTCCCATATGAGCATTTGCATTGGTTTGCCCTGTAAGTCTTGATAGAAAAGATATTTTCTAGAGGGGTTTACAGTGGGATAAATGGTCTTGGGAAGGGAAACTTATTGTTTTGTAGAGTTTAACGTTGAAATAAACTTCCAGGTGTAATGTGGGTGTAGGTGTATAATAGTGCAGGTGCATATGGATGGTGTTGGTGAAGTCTAAGTTCAAATGAAGATGCAATTCCTGACGGCGATCTGGAATCTTTTCTGCAGAGGCGTTTACATGGCAACAGAATCATAACCTTCTCCTTCATTAGCAATGTTCCTCATTTTCCACTCTTATGTTTTTCTTGCTTACACCATTTTCGAATTTCATGCGATTTTCGGTACCTAATTCACGTTTGCACTCGTCCGTCGTCAGAGAAAAGGCAAAGAATACTAACAAGAATTGCTTGAACTGGAAACGTCGAATTCCAATATGGCAGAACTACCAAATACCTAGTATTTATCAGATTGAGTTGCAATAATCCATGTTGCGCAGGTCAATCGCATTGTAGAACGCGTTGTCGTCCGGAATGGCGTCTTCTTGTGAACCAAGTTTTTGACCTTCCCATTCAGGCTTAATGGGCGGTGAGGGGTCTACGTTCCTCAGGCTTGAATAGTGCCTGAGCAGGGACATGACACCTTGAGAAAGTAGACGGTAGATGGCTTTACCTTCGTCCCTTGTGCGACTGGACAGGTTTGGGACCTGCATCTGGGTATAACTCCTAGACAACTAGTTATTTAGACCCATACATTCACGACCCAGGTGTTTATATTTAGACTGCTTTGCCACTAACGAGGAATTGGCTCTCCACGAAGTCTGTTCAACTTCCAAAGTACCCTCTCCAACAGAGTTTTTGACCGCTCAGGTTAAGGTATCGTTTGAACCGTTAATGTACATGTTGTACCAATACAATGCCAGGGAGAACCCGCCTCAACGTACAGCACATGTACAGGCCCGTAACTCTTCTTATCCTCCAAAACACCCGTTAACATCTAATAAGTCTAAAACCTCAGAAATGACACCCGACATCTTCATATTCCCCACACTCAACCAGATCAGTAATCAAAATCTTGGATTCGCCCTGCAGTAACTGGGTCCCAAATTTATTATTAATAGATAAAAACCTATGTACCATCTAACGTAAGATACCTACCTATTAAAGTTACCTAAATTCTCTCTTTTTATTTGTCTTCTGAAACATTCTTCCTATGTCATTACCAATTGATATTAATGCCTTCAAACAATTGATGAATCGCTATCTGGACAACAATATTTTTCATGCACAATAAATAGCAACGTAAGTTGTATAAAAAAAATAATTGGAATTCAAACAATAATATACAAATATTGCAATTATATTTTGATGTAAAATTGATGTATTTTTATTACACGGCCTTAGATGTACCTAGTGTTTTCGTAGAAGTGATTTGATTTAAATTTATCGACCGCGGCATCGGTGCTGTGCACCAACTAGCAATAAAAGGATCCATTGTTCTTAATTTGAAACATTTTATTTCGGTTATCATTTCATTAGACGCACTCTTGTGAGCTTTAGCTAATTAGAGCTCCGCAAACGAGTAAGATATAAACCGTGTAGGTACTGGAGGACACACTAAAGCCAATAATTCGTTATAGATGTTTTTGGTTGAATTATTTTTTAGTCGGATTTATAAATTTAGTTCGTTCTCAACGTTATATGGTGGCCATATAATGCAAAGCGATTCTAAAATATATAAAAAAGTAGAATTAGTTGCATATCAGCCGAGCGTTAAAGACAATTTTTGTATTGGAAATTTCGGCCTGGTTGTATAGAATTTACTGTATATTTATGAATAAGCATCACTTGTAGATACCGCTGATGTGCCATTTTTTTAAATTACCTGTACAGATCCTACAAAACCGATTGAAACTTTCGAATGTTTGGTTGATGAAATGCTATTTTCATTGTGGTTGTAAATTATTTCAAGATTGAAGACGCCAATTGGTGTGATTACACTTCATTATCACCTGTACGTATAATGTATTGCAAAAGAAACTACATCCTACTCCTAATATTAGTGAACGCAGGCTACTTCATTTCAAGATTCAAATTATCACGAAGAAAAGCTCTACATACCACTTCAGTTCAATGTTACAAATTGGAGCCTGAGGAGGGAAGACGTCATTCCATCAGGATTGCCAATCTGAAAACAGTGTTGCCAATCTGAAAACAGTGTTGCCATCGACTCGTTCATTCTACTGTGGACAGCCCTGGTGGTCTCCTCTGGACTCCCTGCTTCCACGATCTGGTTGACATATAGATGGCACGGGATTTAGATTTAAACAGAGTGAGTTTGGACTTGTATATTGTAGTAGCGAAACTAAATGGGTCTTTCACATGACCAGCAGTTTCCTGGAAAACCTCTCGTATTTTTACGCAAATTTCACGTGGCCAACATTCATCTTACAATTGCGGTGTGGAAATATTTCCGTGATGAATTGCCAAGGATTCTATTCAAAACGTTGTCGGATCTGAAATTTGTTTGTGTTCTGTACATCATTAATTCACCCTATTTATTGTGAAGTAACTTTTGGTCTTGCCCATGGTGAGTCAGCCTCCCCATGTCCACTGTCCCACTGTTGCTGCTGCTCTCGCATTGTCCACTGCAATACTGCCTCCACTTTTTCTGCATTGTGCACTCCGCTATACGTTGCTCTATCACTGCATGGACACGTCCACCTGTTCTGGAGGGCCACTTAACAGATGCCTCTGCCACTCTGGCAGCCAAGGCCACATCGAGGGGTAGGCACTCTGCAATGCCCTGATGATGGCTATTGTTAGGGCAGTTCTCTACGCCCTTGTTACTGCCAGGAATGCCGCTCTCTGGAGTCTCAGTATCTCAAAATGTGCAGTGCTCCTCAACTTGCTGTCCAGCGATACTCTTAGGTAAGGGACAGTCGGCCCTGTCTGCTCTATTACACTGGACACTCTGAATCTTGTTGGGTGCTTCCGTCCTGGAAATTGCTGTGGAATCCATTGAAAAGATTCCACGCAATCCTTTCAGCACGGTGTACCTTGAAGTGCATTTGGGAGGTCCTCTGTGCGGCGATCACTGCATCCATTTCGGCCATTTTCCAACACTGTGGCCATTTTCCACCAAATCCACGATGCTCCCCAGTCCAAACCGTGGTGGCCTCTGATGAAAACAAGGACTACAAAACTGTCAGATCCCTCCCATTGCCCTCGACCCACCACAGGCAGAGCATCTACCCCTTTAAAACCATGATATCTTTTGGGTTCTCCCTGTATTTGGTTCAACGACCTACTCGCGAATTCTTCACACTCAATAATTTTAATTCAAATTTCGTGTCCCCAGTGCATTTGGCGTCTTCAATCCCATTAGAATGATAAAATACAACTCCTACAATACAACCCAAAATACAACTTCTACTCGAAAATGCTTGTATATTATGAGACTGTTTTGTTTACCAAAGAGAACCTCTTTTTGTAGAATTGTATGTGTAGCGTAGAATGTGTAGGGTCCTAACACCTTTAACTGTATAATACATCATTACCACCATTGTATATTTTATTGTATGGCTGTTTATATTGTAAATATTGTAATTTTCTATGGTTTCGCAACAAATTCGTTTGCCGGAACGCCATTGTAAAGTTTTGTTCTTATCAATTTTGCCAACAACTGCCTATCTGTTATTATTTGCCATTTACTTGCGTATTTATAATATGATTGATGATAACTGAAGATTTAGCATCAGAAAATGAGATCAGTACAGTTTCAGTGCTTACTTGCCAAGTAGAGACGTGGAAAGGGAGTTGGTGACTTCAAATCCTTTAGTTCCAACTACGAGTATGTGGTGAACACGTCACCAGAGTGCAGCACATGTCCCCAATGCACCCATTTGTATATTGTTTACGCAAAATACGAAATTCCACACCTGAAAACTTGTGATTTTCCACTTTCTTGCTCGTTCCTTGTTACATTTCGCGTTGAAAACTGAGTTTACGATCAAAATGCAACCTACAATTACTCCTGAGTGAGTAAAGCCGATCCTTAGATATTTCATGGCAGAGTGGGTTCTGATTCAACTTGAAACCTGAGAATACAAAAATTATTTTCAAAACACTTTAGTTTCGTTTCTGGCGGCTTTGTCATGACTACGAGCCGGGAGCTGCTTCCCTATGTCATCATTGGGGACTTGGGCGTGTCTAGATTTGTTGTTCAACTCCTGATCAAACCAGTTGCTCTACAACTGATCAACTGGTTGTGGGAAATGAGCGGGTTACAATTTGGCTGCGTTTGCCACACTTCCCAGAAGCAGCTGATAAAGTGCTGAAACGCCCCAACTAATGGCTCACAGCAAACGTTTCCGCCTGAAACAGACACTTGAGCGACTGATCCATTCGATTGCAGAAACGAATCTCTTTTAGCCTGATTTGCACCCAAATAACCACTAAATAGTTACAACGTTCAGAACCGTTGAAACAGTTCACTTTTCCAATGAGAGCTGATCTGAATTCAATTCAAACAAACTGATCAAATTCCTAATGGAACCAAATCAGATTTTGTTCATATAAATGTACCTATTTGAACATGAAAGTACTCATTGTACCCTGTGACATTGTTACCAGTGCTGAGGACGTAACCTCATTCCATTTTTGTGAATAGTTGGAATCTTGTCACATTTTCATCATAGACAACAAACTGTCACTAGTTTAACCAATATTATCTTTATTTATATTACTATGTAATGAGTTGGTATCATCACGATGCTCATTCAATGATCTCTTTTAGGCTCCCATTGTCAGTTAATAATAATGCCTTCAGTGAAATTTTAATGACCTATTTCTTAATTTAATTTATAACATTCATCTCGCGCAATATTTGTACAGTACAATATTTCCGCCCCTTTTCTCTCTTATTACATGTGTTTGTTTGTTTCGTGCTTTACTAGGTTTTCATGGTTTCTGTAGTAGGTAAGTCGTATTTCTCAGTGATTGTACCGATGTGCTGCTTGATAGAATCTTCACCTCCTGTAAATAACTGTTTTTTTTTTAAATATACAATAATGATGAAGGACTATTGGGCTCTACATATTTCTTTCCCATTCCTTTGACCTGACAATTCTTATACCATTGAATTCAAATCTACTTTTTTCGAGTTGCATACCTTTCGGGTGGGAGAGCCTCGTCGTGGGACGTCACTCCCCAACAACCCCTCAATAGAAAATGTAAATTTTCTAAAATCTAATAAGTGACGTGAATGGCTTCAAACATCATAGACGTCCGGTTGAGATGAAAGCAGGTGATAAAAACAGCAACAGCTGGTAAAAATTATGTAATTAAAAATCAATAAATAACGCTTTTAACAGTAATGTTTGTAAGGTTGATAAAAAGAGGCAATAATATTCGGCAAGTTTTCAACTTTTAAGCAGTTAAACAATTAGGTGTAGTTAGTAACGAAACAAAAACTTTGACAGTTTGTTGAAATGAATCGTAGGTATGAATGCCATGTTTAACATGGAATTTGACCTCATTCAATTTTGAGCATTAGGAATGTTTCATTATTAAAATTATCAAGCCTTTAGTTATACATAGTAATTAGGAATGACATGTTCCAGTTGTAAATGAAATACTGGTTATATTAAGGAATACAGGAGGAGTGTTACGGGGTTAACTAGGACTTGCTTCCAAGAGATCAAGCAAATGCTTGATGTGCTTTATGTGAGCAGCCAGTTTGGAGACAGAGGACATGGATTCTGACATCTCCTCGCATTTGGCCATTAACTGATACATGGCTTTGATGTTTGTATCGACGGAATCGCACGTTTTGCAGACGACGTCGCGATAGACTTCCAGGCTGTCAACAGTGAGGGCGGAGATCCCGTGAAGAGTCTCAGCGAGGTTTTCGGTGAGGGAGTCGACGGACGCCGCGAGGATGGAAGCTTCAACTTCGAGCTCTTCGAGGAGTTTGGCTTCACCGTCTGACAGTCTGCTGTTCCACATCGGCTCGATGTAAGCGATAGGGCTCGAGAGCTTGATTTTGGTTTCGAGGTTGTCAGCGACGAAGGATATCATCTCGCCGTCTTTCATCACTTGACCGTCAAGTTGGCTCAGCCGGTCTTCCTGTTTAGATGAGACCGGGGTGGAGGTGAGCAGGTTTAGGACCTTGGGTCTTTCCGCTGGGGTCTCCTGGGCTGACTGTTGACTGTCTTGCTCGCATATCTCTGAGTAGGAAGCCGTCATCTCGTCCATCATCTCACTAGCACTCATGGTTCTGAAACAACAGTAAAACAAGATCATATTAACAGGGAGGTTGCTACCTGCATCGTAACAAATTGATTTGCCAAATACCAAGAGCCATATAGCTTGTCGCTACTCAATTATCGCCTTGATGAAACTACTGATCATCTGTGGAGCAATAGAACTTATATGAAGCGACGTTTGACTAGGACCATGGCACAACCATGATCAGTTTCTCTAAAAGTCGCACTTGAACAATGCGACAAATCGTTTGTGGATGCTGCCTTAACGAACCAAGTTTACAACAGTCACAGAGTTGCTCAGAGCAGAGTTAGTTCTTCTGTCCTGCTCGGAACAAGAAGCTCCTGATCACTCATATCTGGTGCATTCAACAGTATCTGATACTGAATAAGCCCCTCAGAGCAGCAAAAACAAACGTGACAACTCGTTCAGTTTTTAAGAACCTCACGGAAAGTACCTCTGCAGTGAGACATGGGTGCATTCTGGCGTTGTTGGATTGCCAACTCTTATACCCTACAACCTATCAGAGTACACAAAGCTTTTGACGACACAATCAACTTTTATTCTGTTCTACAGTCTAATTGATTATCAAGGTCCATTAACAACCCAGGTTCGTTACAACCCATCATCAATCCTTATTCTAATTGTTACAAATGACGGATTATTATATAACCACTATTTAAACTTTAAACGTTTTTAGATAAAGTGAGCACTATTGGAAATCGTCAATGGCCCACTTGGCGGCTCCAAATTCGAATCCTAATTCATAGGTTGTAAAAGGTATAATATAAGTAGGTACTATTAGTTTCATGTTCAAGATTTATGAGTGTATTTATTATGAGTATATTTATGACTATGTTTGTCTAACCTAAGAATATCCCCATAAAGCTGGGCAGATTATTTAATTAATAATTTCAAATACACGATAATGTTATGAACATGAAAGCTTTGCAATAAGGATGGTACAGCTTGTGGTGAGTCACATTTGTGGTTAGGTAGTCAGATTTGTGAATTTCCTAGCGAATGGTGTAAAAAGGATGAATGATGGTTGTGAATACCAAAACCAAGGTGTATGGCCCGGGAAAAGTGTTAGTATCAAAGTAATGTTAAGCTGGCTTTAGACGGTGCTAATCTGCCTCGCGAGGCTTGATGCGCAAGTCAAAACTCGCACCGTGTAGAAGGTTTTTGACTCCGAATCATGATTCGCGAGGCTGATGCAGGGGGAGCGCCTCCTCAGTCGGTCTCAGGAGCGCATCAAAGGAGTTTCGCGTCTGGTGATTCGCATAGTGTAAATGTTGCGCGCATCGTAATTTCTTTTCAATTTTTTTCGAATCAGAACTGAAATTCGCTCTCACAGCTTGAAAATTGAAGGAGAAGACAGACCAGGAAAAAAGTATATTGCTTGTTGAAAAATATAAAAGTTTTCCACATTTGTGGAACGCAAAGGACAAATTATACCACAGTAAAAATAAAAGAGAGGATGCGTAGAGGAGCATATCTGCAGAAATATCAGTTCCTGTAAAGTTACTGAAGGCAACAATGAAGTCATTGAGACGGAGATGGTGACCCCTGATGTTTGATTACTGATTCAGAAAAAAAAATTCTTAGGCGGAATAGCTCCTTCACCCACCAACGGCGGTTGTGGCGTTGACTTGTTCTTCTCCTTCTTCTCAGCAATCGTAAAGCGATGATGATAGCTAAACCTTCGGCAGCTAGCGGGTGTATCAAGGGTAGAGAAGGCCCTCCTGTCGCCATCGTTGCCTCGCGGCAACTGAGCTCTCGCGGTTTTCCTCGCATGTTGGGCTCTACTCGCGCATCAGTTTCGCTGCAACGCCTCGCGAGAATTTCTCGCCCTACATCCTCGCGCATCTGCCTCGCGAGGCAGATTCGGACCGTCTAAAGCCACCTTTACGCGTTGACGCATTTTACGTGTTATTTTATAATCAGCTTCAAGCAGCAACCACCAACAAGCAATTCAATGGTATCGATGGTGACGTTCGTATGAGCATTACATTCAAGATCACACCATGAAGTCTCAACAATCTGATGAATGGACGACAAGACAGTGTGTGGACTTCAATCCATCATGGCTGACAATAACTTAGTCAGCCCTTCTTAGGAATTGCCGGTGCTTACCTGATCAGTGTAACAGTGCAACGTATTACATATTGATGAGCTACAATTAGATGGAGCAGGCGATGTTTTAAAAATTATTGATGTGTCGTTATTATTTTGTTTTTTTGAGAGAAACATTCCTTCAAATTGAACATAAACAGAATTTTTATAAGAGTACATAACTTTATACAAACCCTCAAGGCCACTACGAGTTATCAAGACCAAAGGTTAAGAGAATCCATCCAAAAATTGAGTTACATACGCTTTTACTTTGGTAGTTCAAGAAATCATATTTTCCATCGGCTAGGAACAACAGAAAAATCTTCTGACTAATTGAAAGAACGACACTCGGCTTCTGTGGGGCTCCACAACGCTGGGAGGGCGTAGTTTTAACCTCCACGGGACGTCTACACAGGTTACCTAGTGGAAACATTAAACCAAGCCAGTATGTTTAAAAGCCTCTAAATGGTTAAAATTTGCTTTCGAGTTTCTTATCTTCAGTTGAAACTGCATTAGTTGTATGTACTTCAAAAAGCTCGCTTCAATAAAACCCATTTGAAGTTCATTCGATCTCAAAATTCAATCAGAACACAATTCAAGATTTAGGGTGGCGTGATGTGACAGTGATTTTCATGAAGACATAATATGTCCATGATATTATAAGAGCTACACCATTTCAATCAATCCTACACTGTATCAACAAGGTAAATTATTGTTTGTTTTGAGAAATACACTTAATATTCAAACAAAGGCTGTGAGGGGTTAAATATTTATTGAACATTAGTTCGTGTTATACAAACACAAATGTTTATGTGTTAAATGTTTATATTTTTGTATTACGCAAATGTTTATTTAAATTTTGTGAGAAAATAATGGTTAAAATGTTTTTGTGGACATTGAGGGGTGGTTAGTGTTAGTATCAGGTTACGATCCTTCTTTACAAAGTTGAACCAAGTTTACGTATATTTTAAAGTTTAGAAGGCATTTTCCTATTGTGAACTTGGACCTGAAGTTTGCATTGAAGGAATGTTTTCCATTTAAGACACACCACATGAACCAAAGTCCAACTGCTAGCTACAGCCAATGTTCCAAGTGAGGAACCCCGTTGTTTCATTAAGATCACCCATTACAGGTATCCAGTAGGTAACTAGTAAAAGAGTTTGGTAACTTATAGATACCAGATAGTGAAGTAATCCCAAATGTAAAAATTTTTTTTTCTTTGGGCGATTCCAATGGTTCATTATCGAAGATAATAAACCAATAACAATATAGCGGGTCCTCATGGATACTACCTTCTTATAAAATCCATATAACACAACAGCCGCCATTACTGGCCAAACTCTCGACCAATCAGATTGCCGAACACACTTAACCCTCAAGCACTTGTGCCTCTCGAGTTGTGCCATTGGCGGTACTTTATGCCACCCTCACAGGATTTGCACCTGAACTGATGATAACCAAGTCTATTCATTGTTTCATGTCTGGAAAACGTAAATCATGCTATTCAGCAATAAAAAGTGAATAACAAACGTGAATGTTAGTGATAAGTACCAAAATTCACAAACAGAAATCTATTCAAAATATTTTGAGTTTTACGAGAATCATTTAAGTCAGTAAAAAATGTTTACTCTCAATGAGTAGTTTGAACACTCAGGAATGAACGTCAAAACCACAGAAAAATGGGCATATCTGTAAAAATATCTGGGATATGCAACAATCACTCCTGAATATTAGTACATTTCACTTATAACATATTCATAAAACATCAATCAAGTTGGTAAGTAAATTATTGTTGTTAAGAACGGTACATAGAGTACCTACCTAAAAATTATTCTTTTGTCAACAAATCAAACTTTGTATAGTCCTGAAAGCACCAAAATCACATAAGGGTACTACAAAAAACGAGGAGTAGTTTTACGCTAAGCAAAATTTGGGGTGGAAGAGGGAGAATCAAAAATGTTTTGAATATCAGAAGAGTATTGGATACTTAACAAATGTTTTCTCCATTTTTTGTCGACAAACACCTCAGTTCATAGATTTGTGCAAGTGGTTTACTGGAATGTTAGAAGAGTTGCGGAGTGGAGTACCGCCCCGAGGGTTAATTTGGCGTTGATGATTGTCATTGGCGGTTGGGCAAAATCTAGTGTTTGACACGCAAAACTGAAAGCCACCCTCCCAGTTATGAATGTTAACTTGCTGAAACTCCTCTCTGTTTTTAATACCATTCTGGTGATCAACTTGGTTATGGCGACAGAAGAACACAGTGATATTGTCGTCCTGAAACGAGCAGCTTTAAACGTTCACATTGCAATTCCGGAAACTTCGGTTGGATACATAATTCTATCAGATTTCACCTTGATAGCCCCTTTTTTCAAAACTACAGTTGAAAAGCACCTCGACTTGTGGTAGGTAATGCACAAAAAAGCCGTCTTACGTGAATAAAAGCCTTTAATCGTAAACATATTTACAAAAGGAATTAACTTGTGTGAGTCCCATAACCGTCTACAAGCGAAACTAAAGATTGGATTAAACGACTTGTAATTACTGTACAGTTCTGAAGTAATCCTTCCACCTGTGAAATTGCCGTCACCAATTGTGATATGTAATACCTTGGTTTTGGAATTAAACATATACGCTCTGACTTCTTCGTCAGCCCGAATGACGCTGTCGTCGGACTGTTCAGAGTCGCGGCGCCCCTGATTTCGACCCTCTTCGAACGCCAGGCGTCTCCTGCTTACGATGCTTTTCGTCTTTTGGCCACTCCTGTCGTCGCCTCTGGCTCTACCGGGGATCGCTTTGGGTCTGAGGGCGTCCGGTTTGGCTTCGACTCCCTTGTACAGCTCTTTGACGAGTTTAGCGGACTTGAGGTGCTCCTTCGATAAGGAGAATTGCTTGGCGGACGTCAGGCAGCTTCGGGTGTGGAATTTGTTGTCGACCCGAACAGCAACGGGGTTTCCAACTTCTATCGATTCAGTCTCACTCTTTAACCCTGGAATTCATAACAAGTTCATAATTAAACCAAAACAGAAAACGAAATACACCGAATTAAACAAGAAATAAATATTTAATACGCTAGGAACCATTAAAAGACTCCATAAAGTTTGGACAATCCCCATATCATATCAACTGCTTCAATCTGGTTATTATTGCTTTATGTACCTTCTCAATGTCCGTTGGGTAGTGAAAAGGATTCTTATTTAGTACTTCAGTATGGGTAAATGTAGACCAATTACCGGTGACCAGTATCTACTATTTTTGGTATCGTATTTTGACTTTTGGACAAGATCGTGTCTTGTACTGATTCACCTGTAACTGCTATTGTGTACCAAGTTTTTGCAGATAGAAATAATGTCGAGTAGTAACCAGTTAACTGCACAGACGGCTTTGGGTATGTGATTTCCCAAAAAATCAACTGCTTGTATCTGGTTATAATATAACTATAAATATATATTATGTAATTGCTTTCTGTACCTTCTCAAATATCAGAAATATAAGTATAACACAATCACTCATCCCTACCCTTAGAGCCTAAATAGATAACACCAGAGAGTCTTTGGTGGTTGATTTTTTTATGTTGGAATGATGGGTATTTAACCCATAAATCCTAGTAGATAGGGCGTTGCCTAGTGGGGAAAGACATGAATTGGACCGAAAAATGGGTGGAAAAATCTGAAATGTGGACGCTTAAACCAATCTTTGCTATCCCCTGTGAGCCTGTCGGCTAAACAAGCAGGAACGTGGAACACGCTTTTACCACTGCGTATTTACCAATGCAATTTGATCGACCAAAGCCTCACAAACTACCACTGAGAAACCTCCGAATTAGGGAACATTCTAACAGGACTCCACATTTCATTAGGCCAATTTCCCCCTCCTTAACCCTCCTGAAACGTCTCTCACATTTTTATGCCCTAGCCGCTTGTGTGCTTCAGTTGCTTTTAATATGTAATTAAACCTGAACCAATTTTAACTGACGCCTCTTTAATAGAGGAAAAGTGGGAACAGCGTAATACGACGCTAAACATCAAGCCCAATTCAGATTGGCAGATTTTGCCTTCATCTACACAGCTGAGCATGTTGCAATCCATGAAGCAATGAAATAATATTTATGCTGCACAGCTCAAACCAGACCGACACAGGCACTTGATTGTCCTTACAGAGTACATTGTTTCAGATAAATCAAGAGCTTTCCAAAGAGTGGTGAAGGAGTTTTGTACATTTAAAAAAATGGCGAGGATAAATTTCCGTATCAAAGGTTTAGTTAAATCGGAAATCAATATAATAATTTTCTAACGGTTTCAGTGGTCGGTTTTTGCATTGCTCGTACCGTTAAAAGCGTGTTCCACGCTAAAAATACTTAAACACACAGTTACAACACGCAAAATTTGTAGGCGTAGTATGAGGGACGAAGGAATTTACTACCATACTGTACTTTTACCTACAAAAGCTGTCCAATAAACTGATCATTGTAACGTAATTGTATAATTACCTTGATTCATGGACGTAGTAACCATTGACTGGGTCGTGGAGGCAGTAGTGATGTTGACTCTGGAACTGCCTTTAGCCGCCTTCACGGGGAGGATGCAGTGTCCTACCCATCCGTTGCTCACCTTCTCGAACGACCTGAGCGGCTCTTTGGATTTTTTGGACTTGGCCGTTTCAATCTTATCCCCGCGGGTCTTGACCGAGTCGAGAGTTTTGACGGGTTTGAAAGGTCTGAGACTGTCGGACGTCGTTCTCGATCTCCTGCAGGGCTCAGGTCTCGGTAGCGTGCCCTTAACGGGTTTCATCGGCTTGACAACGGCCACTTCCCTTTTGGGGACGTCTTTTTTGGGTCGGGCGTCCCTAACTGGGGTCGTAGGTGTCGACGACTTCCTACCGACCCTTTCGAGAGTCGCGGTTTTCGTTGAAGATTTCGTTCGTTTCTTTTCTTTGGTGTCTTCCAGAACGATTTTCGTCAGGGACGATTTCGGTTTAGGAGTATCATCGCCTTCTCTGACAACGTTAATCGTCCTGGTAACGCCCTTAGCCTCGTTAACGTAAACTGGTTCTACCAACCTTTTGGGCTCTGGTCCAGCTTTCGCTTTTCTCTCATCTAAGTTCACCTTAACCTGCGCTACAATCTTCACCGGTTTCACTTTCTTCTGACTTTCGTCCGAACTGACGTGAATGTTGGCCGCCGTAGGAATGTCACCCTCAACGACACTAGCTTTACCGATAATAACACTAGCTCCACCAACTACACCTCTTGGTTCATCGTCAACTAGTTGTTCCGATTGCTTGGATTTCCTCATTATTTCTATCTGTTTTTGCTGAAACTCGTGCTGCATATTATTACTGATCAATTTACTCAACTTCGGGCTGACGTTCCTCAGGAAACTCCCGTCTTTGTTCCAACTCCCGTTCAATTCTTTGGGTTTAGGAACGCATTCAATATTCTCATCCGAAGTTACTTTGACCTTACTTTCAGATTTAACTTCGGAATTCGAGTTGGAAAATCGATTCCGTACAATTTCTCCATAACTTCCTATATCATCATTGATATCATCTTTTTCCACAGACCAAGTTTCCTTCACAGATCTGGCTTTATTGGCAATACTTGTCGATAACAAAGGACTAGGCTCACGAATAACAGAAAATACATGTTCTATTCTGCTAGGAGGAGTATCATCTTTCAAAACTGACTTTTCATTCGATAATTTCTCCTTCTCCAAGTCACCAAAGTACAGTTTAGGCATGGACGATTTTTGAGGTTCTTTGCGAGGCTTTTTCTTCCTACGAAGCACCTGACTCGACGGCGGTTTTTCGTCAGTCTCCACGATATTCACTTTACCCGAATCCGGAGCAAAATGCACTTCTGTCTTGCAAAATCCCACTTTTTTAACTTTTTTGCTGTCCCCGGATTTAGACAACGGTTCATCACCTACAACGCCTTTGCTTACGCCAGTCACTTTGAAGTTAGAGTCTTGAGGATCAATTAGCACCACATTTCCTTGTCCGAGAGTTACCACGGAGGTTTTTTTCGTTGGACTAGTTTTGATGGGCACTCCGTACGTTGGTTCGGATTCGTCAGATTTGAATTCGTTGTCGATGACTTCGGTTATTTCGACGCCACTTTTAGGTTTGTGGTTTTTATGGGAGAACTCTTCGGGGAACTCTACGATAGCTTCGCTTTTAGGCTCTTCGACATCGAAGGTTTTAGAAGATGAAGCGTCGTTGGACAGATAATCACCAAGATTGACATCTGACGTGAAAGACCGTGTGACAGATCGCGTAGCTCGTCCGTAGGTCGTCACTTTCCGAGTTCCAGAAGACGATCGATCGTCGGGAACGTCTCTAACTGTCATCCAAGCACCTTCCTGCTTACATTCGATCTGCTGCCGCAGCTTCGTTACCCTCGTCATCGTCCTCAGTTCAGCAATTTCCGACTCCATATCGCCGAAGTACGGATCAGTGTGAGGGAAACGTTCGTCGAATTTCAACGCGCTAAGCATCGTGGTATATTTCAGCTCGACTTAAAAGACGCTTCTTTCACCCAAAATCCAATTTTAACGAAGAATTTACACCTCATCCTCGTGGTGAGAGGTCACTTGACGAACTTCTGGTAATGTTGTTCCTGATTAAACACACGTACATAGATTCAATTGCAACGAAGATCGACTTAATCCAATCGTCAAAAAGTAAATAACGACATAACACATTGAATAAAACCAATTCTCATACATACCTGACTTTAAACACAGATTGTAAAGTTGATTCCAAGCTCGGAGGCGACCCCTTTTGGCCCAACAAACCCACACAATCACGAATATGACTTATATGGAAATACGAGATACAAGGAACTAAACCAGCCTCCCCACTTCGACTACCTGACCTCAGAGAGACTCTTGTCCAAAACTCGAACCCGATATTCGACCGGAGGCGAAAATCTTGAGGTCAAGAATCCCGTTCGACAATAGAGGCGAGTGAAAACCAGGAAGATAACAAAGGAAATTACTGATATCCTAGTAACAGCTAGATTTCAAGGCGCATGTGACGTAAAAAAGCTCGGCAACTTTGACAGAACAAGGATCGTAGTGAAAGAGTAGCCATTGCACCATAATTTGGCTTCTATCCTTATCAACAACAGTGGTGTCCGCCGCCGGATTGCTAAACGAAGCATCACAGATTCACTCTGGTGATATTTTGGGATAAATACTATTTATTAAATGTTATTTTGAAGAATATACTTTATCATGAATCTATAAATCTATAAGAATCTATTTATCGTGAATCGTGAAAATGGGGTTTTACATGGAACGAAATTGTTAGATACTAGCGGTGGAATAGAACAACGATTCTCAGTTCATGTGATAGAATTCATACATTCAGTTCTGTAGTGAAATCTGTGAATTCATTGGTACTTGTGTAATTGTACTCTTGTGTCATTAACTATGGATGTGTTGTCTTCAAGAAGCAGCTATTTGAATAACATCGAGGCTTTGATGACTCGTTGCAGTACGAAATTAGAGTCCCTCATCGTTTCTATCGGATGGACAATGGACAGTTTGACAAAACATGTCAAGGTGGGTAAATTATTGAGAGAGTTTTCTCCTATTTGATTAAATATAGTACTGGAGTACCCCGTTATAATATATTATGTAAAAGTGAGTTTTCGTTGTTGATCTACCTATGTGAAATGTTCTATTGTAGGGCACAAGTATGTACAAAAGATGAACGGGTAGAACTTGTTGAAGAATAAAGATTGAACATATTGCGGATATTCGTGTAGAGAAAATTGTGATGATAGGAAGTTGATTGTGTAAGGGAATTCTAATCTCCATAAAATTTCTCATCTCCTGAAACATTTAATGTTGCAGGACGATGATTTGGATGAAGATTTGATGTTGCCGGGCACCTGTGCCGAAGTTAAACAAGAAGGTAGGTATAATGATTTGAAAATTTTCTGTACCATTACCATTCTGATATATCTCCCATGAATAATTGGGTGTATTCTCGTTACATGGATATTGCGGATTGTAATTACGTCGAGATACATTTTATTAGTGGTTAACGGTTTGGTTTATCTAATTTTTGTACATATTTCAGCTCCTGCACCAGAACCTAAAGATTTTGAAAAACTCTACAACGATTTGCTTCAGGGTTTGCCCAATCAACTAAAGTATGTTTTGTATTACTTAATACTTCCGTGTACCCTTGCTAAGTTTTAAGTACATCCTGAATGAAAAACTATCTTTGGTGCATTTGCAGGAAACCCCAAGAGAAAACTGAGGCTGAGCTTTTGGTCGATGTACTCGAACTGGAAAGAAATATGAAGAGGAGGAGCATTAGCTACAAAAATAAAGTCCACACGAAGAATAAATCACACACAGAAGTAAGACACAATCAGCAACAAATCAGAATGAACTGTCTTCTTATGAATATGTAACAGGATATCGCCGTTCGACAATATGTAGGTAACTCCTGCATTTTCCACTTGCCATTTCATGACCGAAACATTTCAGCGTCACATTACTTATATCAAGGCTCATCAGGTACATGTTAGGTTCATATGGTCATAGAAAATAAAGTCGCCTTCGCTTTCTTTGTGTAACCAGAATCCTTGGGGCCCAGAGGATTCTTTCAACTAGGTATATCAACATTTTCCCCTTCCTGTCCGTTTCGTATGAATTCAACAATGAATTCCTTGTAGTCCATGTGAAACTTACTGGTATTTGGTTTCAGGTTCTGAGAGCGTTAGTTCGTGAACAGATGGACGTCCTCAAAGAAATTGCTGGGCCTGACGTCGCAGCTGAACAAACAGACGTAGGACGTTCCGAGGGTAAAGAATCCGGAAGTGACGTTGGGCTCATACAGTTGGGTTACCCTCGGGGCAACCCGTACACTACTTGGCAGAAGATCGGGCAGGTTGTGGAATTTCGGACTCCTTGTGACTCAGAGTCTAGGCCCCATCTGGGGAGGGACGATTCAAGTATGTTCATTTCTTTTCTTGTTCTCTTTTGGGACTTGCAACTGTGAAACCTGTACAATATCTATCCCTTGTGTAGGGCTTCTAAACCTGAAGCTAAACCAAAATCTTAGCTCCTATGAGGAAAATTAACTGTTGATATTGATTGACATCAGAGGGGTCCGTTGAAGACTGTCCTCTCTCCCATCTGTGAGGCGATTCGTAGTATTAAGACCCAGCGATAGGACGAAATATTCATGCGTTCATGTTATGTTATCTACCTACCTAGCAGATTGGGCGAGGGCCTGGTGAACTCAGTCCATAACATGAACATTGAAATGTTGGCCATCTAGCGGTGGGCTAGACGAAATGGGATTGCAGTTAATATAGCTAAAAACCAAGCCATCATCATTTATAAACAGCACATCCCTTTTGACCCGGTGGCACCAGTCTTGGTTGAGGGTGTGGCAGTCCCTTACATGCCATATGTCAAGAACCTGGGCACATGCATGGATGAAACGCTGTCTTGGGACATCCAAGTTCGCCATATTTGCCAAAGGGCATATGGTGCACTCTCTTCGTCGTCTTGACAAATTCACACCATGTTCGCTCAAGCGGAGATTGGTAACGGCGTTAGTACCCCCCCCCCCCCCCCCCGATGTCATGTACTGCTCCGATGTGTCTCCATTGGCTTTCTTCCACGCTGGAGGAGAGGATAAAACTGGTATAATATATTATAGTATATTATATTATAATGATTGTGTTCGTTATACACATGGGATCAAGCCTCGCCAACTACTGGTCTCCTCCAACTGCTCTCCCATCCAATCCTCGATATCTACAAACTTCGTATCCTCAAGACCTTGTTCACAATCTTACATGAAGGACTGGGACCATACTTACAGTCTCTTGCGAATAGGGTAGCATCTGCCAGATCGGGTGCGTTGCTTGTCCGCTCTCATCGGAGGTTGCGGCCTTCTCGAGGTCGTATAAGGTTGCGGGGGCAACCTGGAACGCGTTGCTTGTTCTGCTACGCGCACTGCCCACTCTCGGACGGTTCATGTCAGCCATTAAGGAACAATATGCTGTTACTTGAATGGCATTGGTATGCACATCCCTCCTCACATGATAGTAAACTCCCATTAAAATAATCTTCAATTAGCAATACCTTCCTACTTTCTTTTTAACCTTGTATGGCCCAATTGTATAATCCAAGCTTTATATCTTAGTCGTTTATGTGTAGGTATATTATATGGACAACAGACTTATCTTTTTTGTCTTGACATAATAAAGGTTTATTAGTATTATATTATTATGGGCACACAGGTAGAAGAAGGACCGAACCAAAGAGCCGCGACTGCAGTCAGCATCTATCAAATAAAAGGTGCTACTCCAGAGAATCCCCTGAATCGTCGAGAAGGTTTCAATCAGAACACGACGACAGGTTTTACAGGCAGCGTCACAGTGTTGGAAGTGAGCGCGATCCTGGTCGACCAAAACACGACAAGCGATCACGAAGGAGTCCGGATCACTCATACAATCGCAAGAGTAAGCGACACCGGTCTACATCTTCCAACAAAAGTTGACCAAATTATGAAAACTTTCTCATGTATATATCTGTGTTTTCCTTAGAAATATATGTTTTTATGAATTTCTTTGAATTGAATAGGAACACCTACCTTATGATTTTAATTCATGCACTGAAGCCCAGAATTCCAGGTTGGCTATATTTCAGAGTCGAAGGTGGTGGGTTAACAGAAGCTAGGCAAACAAATTAAACAAAATCCACAATCATGCAGCATGGCAATAAAAGCAAATGTTTGAAGAAACAACTGGTTTTATGTAAAATGTCTCCATTTTACTGGTTTTATAACTAATCCCCCCCCTAAAACTCCCATCACATAAATATTTATAACATAATAATATGTAAAATGTAATATAATAACGTATTTTAGGTAATTCTGAGCAATTACTTGGTCAACCCCAAACTTTTTCATATTTTACTATGGTCGTAAGGATGTTCTCAGAAAGCAGGAAAGATAATATATTTCTGAATTATATTATAATCGTAGAACGATGGTTAGAACGGTGGTTAGAACGATGGTTACAACGATGGGTAGAACGATAGTTAGAACGATAGATTATGTTTCTTGCTTCCTGAGAACATCCTTACGACCGTAGTAAAATATGAAAAAGTTAGGGGTAGACCAAGTAATTGCTCAGAATTACCATATTTTATTATATTATAATAATATAATAAAATATTATATTATAATAAAATATTATATTATAATAATTATAATATAACATTATTATTAATATAATATTATTATATTAATAATAATGTTATATTATAATTAATATATTATATTTATAACATAATATGTTATATTATATTTTATTCCTTATAATATTATATTATAATGTTATATTATAATTCCTTGAAAATGAATTAGTTTTGGCAGTGAATTCAGGATGAACCTCGTGCTTACCCCAGTTTTAAGGAAGGTACAGAACTTGTTACAAAATTTCTTCCTGTTCATCATCGTTTACTCCAGTTACCATCGCTCAAAACATCGAAAGATCATAATAAAGTATGATAATATTATTATGATCTTTCGATGTTTTGAGCGATCAATATTGGAGATTGAAGATCGGTAGGTAGATACAGCTTTACTGATGTTCAGCAATCTAGTATCCATGTAGTATCGTGCTTATCCAAAGCGGTTGATAGTATCCATGACAATACTGACTTCCATGAATATTGTCTTGTTTAACACGTGATAATTGTTGGTTTTTCATGTATGATGCTAACTTAACAGCAACAATAAGTATTATTTCTTGAATTTACTTAGTAAGCTGCTTCATATTTTCTAATTTATGACCACATTTACTTCTGTTGTTGTGTTGGTCAACATGGCGGTTTAGTTGCTCTCAGCTCTCACCCTCTTCTTGTAGCGTGAAATTTTATTTGGAATTATAACTTTATTTTGTGTTTTATTAATTTGCGCTGTGACTAATTGACATTTTTGTGTGCGGAAATAATTAGCGGACTCATTGAAACTACATCATCGCCGGTTTACCCCATTTAATTCCAGAAGAGCCCAAGCATGCTCCACCTGTGATCGGCTTGGTTCGCGTTGGAAACGAACAATCCGGCGAAAGTCGTATGTCCGTTTGAAACGAAAAGGGAAGTGGTGAACTTGAAAAGGGGTCGGTTCCGGATTTTGAGTCGAGACAAGAATAATCCGGGGTATTTGAATCCGAGGGATGATGGCGGATCATGACGACATGGGGGCTGATATGATGGAGAACCTGGAAAACGGTGAGGGGGAGCTCGGGGAGAACGGAGACGCTGACGGTGCGGGTCACGTCGAGGATCAAGAACTAGAGGCGATCAAAGCTCGTGTCCGGGAGATGGAAGAAGAGGCCGAGAAGTTGAAGCAAATGCAGACGGAAGTTGACAAACAGGTGAGTTCTACATATCAATTTTTATATGTTTTCACCTTTAGCGTACCGTCGATGATCTGGATTGGTTAAGAATGCCTTGAACATCCGAGGATTCGATCGAGTAGTTGCACTATCCTTCTAGAATCGCACTAATTCGAAAGAATGTGATGCCCTTTTGCGGTAGAATGAGACATTACGCGTGATTGATAGCATCCTTTCTGGTAGAATCTAACATGCACTTGAGTATGCACATGCCTAACTCACGAATGTAACTCTACAATAATCCACTGCGCAGTTGTTTTGCCGGATATTGTTGGATCCGAAAGTCGAGATTTAGATCTGGTCTCTGATTTGATTTCTTCATTGCTCCCGTAGTAAAGTGGGGCGGCCCGACGAAATGGGTCAACAACCCTTTTGACTCAAATGCTGACCAACCGTAGACATTAATTAATACACCTGATATACACGAATTTGGTATTTATGGCATTAATATACCTACCTCCTGATAAACAGTTCCATTACTATTTCAATCCGGCATTCTGTCCTATAAACTACCGCCCTGCTGCAGTTCATCGAACTTCGCTACTACACGAGTGTGTACTTCCCCCGTGAATGAATTATGAAAAGTACTATCACGAAACACCAAATTTTCTTTTTCTCTTCCGTTGTATGCAATTTGATAAGAATTGTCTCTAATATCACAATTTCTGCCGGTCTATATGGGCATCACAGATTAGTCGAACTTGAGGGTTGAATTGTAGTGAAACTCATACAGGGTCGAGAGCAGTCCAAATTGGAACTGGACACTATCAGAAATTTCACTCACCACCAAAAGGGGTAGATGTGAGAAACACCGTAGTAGTAGTCCAATTTGAATGAGACGGAGTATGTATTAAGGATCCAAATTGACTGCTGATGATATTTTCTAGATTGATGCTTCTATTTTATTGAAACTAGGGGTATGTCACGAGAATTAATTGTGGGAGGATATTTGTTTTATAAGTTATCGAGATAATGGTAGTTCTATACTCTGCAACGCCTTATGTTAGTCAACTAGATTTCATTGTATTAGATAAAAATTGTACTTATTACCAACAGATGAACCTGGGTAGTCCCCCGGCCACGGGTCCAGGCGGCCTGAATCTGTCGTTCGAAGAGAAAGTCGAAGTCGATAACCGAAGCATCTACGTTGGTAACGTAGATTATGGTGCCACTGCAGAGGAACTGGAAGCCCATTTCCACGGATGCGGCTCAATCAATAGAGTGACCATCCTTTGCAACAAATTCGACGGTCATCCCAAAGGTATGTGGTATAAAATGTTCATACTGCATAATTACTCGCCACTTAGGGACAGTGGATGCTAGGGACCTGTGATTAGAAGTTCATTTTTGGAACTGATTTGAATGAACGCCAGCTCATTGGTTGTGAAGTCTGAATGAAATCATACATCGATCGTAGGAGTCAATGCTCAATCCAGAAATTGGATTCAGAATCTCTTCAAATTCACTGTTGGGATCGAGACTTCAAATATGGTCCCATTGATAATTAGGTTGCCGAAATGTGCACTCTGAACACTCATTTGGAATATACACCTTTAATAGAAGTAGTTATTAAAAACGTTCCAAAGGCGCAATATTGGCAGTATGAATGATCAGTCCTTCAAATTTAGTCCAACGTTCAAAATCAAGTAGGTAGTTTTCTGATGGAACTGCACAAACCTGGATCTCTCAAGAACATTTGTGGTACAGTAGAGAGAAAAGTAGTTTTCTTATGAAACTGCACAAACCTGGATCTCTCCAGAGAGAGAATAAATAGCCTTCTTTGTTATTAAGTGCTTGTGCTTACTTTTGGACAATAACAAACGGAATTTCTGACTTCTTCCCGTCCTCAAACTTTCTTCATCTGGCCCAGCTGATTTGAACAGCACATGGCTTTTAGATATCGAGTTAATTAATAGTAATTAATTAACAATTATTATTAATAAAAATGTCACTAGTATTAGTAATTAATGATAATTCACAATAATAGTTAATCTATCATTTCGTGATCAAGACAGTAGGGTGTACAAAGAAAATAATGTTTATTCTTGAATAATAATAGATAAATATCATATTTGTGAAGGTTTTACTATGTTTTACTTTGAGTGCTTCTTGCTTTTCTGCCTTGGGTTGAGAGAACCCTGATTCCATTTAGCTGAGCTTGGTTAAGACTATGTGTAGTGGTTTTTGCCAAAATGAAGCTCAGGTGCCTTGATGTAATCGCTGTACTTGTCTGAAAATGTGCATTACTTGTCATTAATATGACTTCCTCTCATTAACCAGTGCTAGGGGTATCGGGTGGACAGTTGGGATGACCACAATCCCCTACTCGGCGAAGCCGTCACTCTTATACTGGTGGCAGCATGAAAAACACTGGGAGTAAGAACATTTTTCTATTTTCGTATGTAGAGGATTGGACCCACATAGATTTAGGGGATTACGAGTTCTAGTGCCGTCAATGTGAATCCAATCCTCTGATTTTAGAAGTGGAAAAATGTCGTACATCCTCTGCTGTTGTTGCTCCAGGTGTTCTTCATGCTGTAAAAATGATTGTGGTCATCCCCATAACGACCCACCCTCCGCAACCCTCCTTTGTTAATGTGTGATGGTTTGCTGAGTGTCCTTGGTTCCCGATGTTTTGGTTCGAACACTCTGGGCTTAGCCGCCTCTGTGAATGCAGACCGGACCTCCCTGTGGGTGGGCATATTGCCTAACTCTCAGAGAACAGGGGAAACTCAGCAAACCATATTACATGGTTGGTAGGTACGTACTGGCTTTGCCTCGGTACCTCCTCCACTATTTTTTGTTGGAATTTTTCAGGAATTTTCACAGAAGGGACTCCTATATTGGGATTAAACCCATTTTGCTTATAAGCATTTATATTGGCAATTCAAATTCTTGATATTGTTCAAATTCTTGCTCTTCTCCAATCTCTGCATTCTAATTTTCCTTGTTTCTACTTCTATATTCAAATTTCTTTATTTCTCTAAACATCCCTGCCAATATCCATGCTTGTAGGAGCATAGTTCTCCACAAGTAATAAATTTGCAGTAGTACCATTAAGGTGGAGGTTAACCATACCTTGGAGTTTTCCAGTTGTTCTCCCTGGATTGGAACTCCATATTACTTTCAGTCCCCCTATTCTTCTATAAACAACAGCCTGGCATACCAGGTGTTGTTTGAAGGTGGGAGTGTGATGGTTTGCTGAGCGTCCTTGGTTCCCGATGTTTTGGTTCGACCACTCTGGGCGTAGCCGGCTCTGTGAATACAGACCTGGGTGGGCATATTGCCTAACCACCCGAGAACAGGGGAAACTCAGCAAACCATACATTATAAATGAGAGACAGTCACTTGACATCTGATACACCCCACGCCAATAATGACTTTTCTATTCCCAAAGGCTTCGCGTACATCGAGTTTGCTGACAAAGACTCCGTCCAGACGGCGATGGCCCTCGACGAGAGTCTCTTTCGAGGGAGGCAGATCAAAGTCAATCCGAAGAGGACGAACCGTCCAGGGCTGAGCACGACGAATCGCGGGTTCCGCGGAGGGCGTGGCAGAGGAGCCGGCGGCAGGTTCTCTCGAGGTGCCGCTTACTACGGATATCGGCCCGCACGCCGAGCAAGGGCTTACCGCAGACCATTTTATTCACCTTACTGATCATTGTCTGCCCTCCTCCTTCCCCCCTTCACCACGCCCATCTGGGACATCCTGTTTTAAAGTAAAACCACAAAAAATTAACCCACCAGAAACAGCTGCAACCACAGTCTCCAAGCAACCACTCCATTATCTCTAAAATGCCTCCGAAACATACACAGTTCACCTACACATACCACAGGGTTTGGGAAATGAGTTTGAGGAAGAATAAATAATTGATTCTTTATCAATGGGCCCATTCTACGGCTCCATTTTATCGTAATCATGTAAAAGGCTTCTTTTTTTCTTTTATTACAGTGGAATATATTGTACTTTCAAATACATCTTTCTGTTATTTATTTGATTTTTCTCCAATATTAGTACATAGTTCGTGTAAATTATTGGATAGGAGTTTTTCATGTCTTAGGAGTTTTCATTAATTTGTGTATAAAATATAATGATAGCGTGTTTTTTGCCTGTCGCGGTCGTTGTGGTCTAACTAACCGATCCGTTTTTTCTTTCTTTCAATCTCCCCTCTTCGTTCTTCATCAAGTAATATTGATTTTAAATATTGTTCACGTATTCATATACGAACAACAAACTGAAATGTTTCGTAATCGACTAAAACCTTTGACGAAATGCAAAAAAAAAAACTTTTTTTTTTTTTGTGACAACTAGAATATAAATTAGGCGTAGGACATAAGGTACTAGTATTGTTCTTCATACACGGAGAAATCCTTTTTAATACATTGATGGAATGTGCGTATCCGCACGCATGCATACTGTATGTGTGATACTGTATGTATGTTATGAAGCTATCTTAATATCGCGCTACCACTTTTTGTGAATGCTCTTTCTCAGCAAGTTCGTACATCCGACCTGTTGATCACTTTTTTCATAGCGTTCCTTAGGACGCACTTTATTCGTGATTCTTTCTCACTAGGTCTTAAGCGCATGTTTTTTTTTTAAAGTTTCCGTTATTATTTTTATTCCAATTGGCAAATTAAAATTATATATATTATATAAACTGAGGAATCTTCATTTTTTGCCGCGTTTCAAAAAAATTATATATAGGTATGTGCAAGAGTTTGAGCCCTGAATAATGTTGTTTTCATCTTATTGTTTTGGTTTTTTTGTGAGAAAAGCGTTGGTAGAAGTTAAGATGAAATAGAATCGCCTTTTGGGTACATTATATACAATTGGATAAGAATATAATATGTGACAGTATGGATGGCTGGATGTTTTAATTCAATCAATATACCCCATCTTTCTTCAATAGTTACGTGTGTGACAAGGTGGCTACACAATAGACGCCTGTACAGCTTAGTTCACCGCCTTCTCACTCAAATGTTGGGAGGAGTGTGACGGTAGACTCGCGAAAGATCGAGGTCAGGAAATCATCATCTGAACAACTTCAAGGCGATGAGCCTCCATTGCAATGGTACTAATAGCATTTTGTAAAAATCAATTTTGTTTATGTTGAAAACGTAGTTGTCGGTTTTGTTACGGAATTATACCGAAAAAATTGTTATTTTGTGGATTTTGCTCGTATAGAATGTTTGGTGCAGGGGATGTCTCGACAAATGGATCAATTGATTTACGACGGAACCAGTTGGTAAACAATCAGGAGGCCTCTGTCCAACCAGTAAATGAGGTACGGGAAAGTAACAATTGCACAGATTCACTTGAAACCCAAGCGGTTGGGTAGTACTGGCAGTGAACTCCTAGGGAGCATAGGACTGATTATCAAGCGATAGTGGAGGCACCTTCGAAGCCTTTTGGTCTCCGGCGTCAGGCAACAAAATTGAGAATGTTAATAGGGAACCAGAAACTAATAGCTGGGGAAACGTTGGCAGACTAGGCCTCAGATATTGAAAAACAGGTAAGAGGTGTCCTGATGACCCCTAGAGCTATCGGGAGACAAAAAGGAGAATTCTAATACAATTAGTCCCTATCACCACAACCATGATCCAAGAAGTACTCGCAAAAGCAGAATTAGCTGAAGCGTTGCCAGTCTGAATAGGATACATGCTCTGGAGCTTCTGGAAAACTGAAGTGGGCTAGGGTAGGGCTGAGGACCGTGTCCAAGCCGTCAACTCTAGTCAAGGTCCTAGGATTTTTATTAAAAGTATCCGGAGTGGGTCAGGAGCTCTATTTTTCGAAACCATGTTAGATGGTAAGAGTTGATTCAGAACCCTGAGGACGGCATTCCTAGAACAACAAAAAGAACCTGAAAAAAGAGGTGAGCAGTGTGGTAACACATGTTTGTAAAAATCAAGTTTTTGTTGTGAGGAACAAATCTTGTTACGAAATTATACCGAAAAATTGGTAATTTTGTGGATTTCGCTCGTAAAGAAGTCACAGTACTTGCTGGGGGGAAAAAAGGCTTCTACAACCAGTATTGGCGAGCGAGAGGGGAGGATGAAATGTTGTCTGAGCCATTCGGCCATGACCTACTGCTTGTAAGCAAAAGGGTTCATAAAGGTATCCTGGAAAACCTAGAGCTCCTCCTGGATAGCCCTCAAAAATTGGATGGAGTATGGTGACACGTTCAGCGCATTCTACCGAACTCCTTCCAATCTGCTACCGTGTGATTGGCCGCCCATACAGCTTAGTTCATAGCCTACCCACACAATTTTAGAGAGGAACATGACCGTAGACTCAAGTGATCCATGAAGGAACTTAATCGTCCGGCTTGAAAGGGATAACGAATCTGCGGTTCCACAATAATTAGAAACGAATACATAATAATGTAATATTGTTCAATTAAGTCCTAAATGTCGAGATCCGCGTTATTACGATTTAGAACAAGAATCGACTGGAACAGGACAACATGGGCAATACTTCAACTGTGAAAAGGTGGCAATAGTGTAATATGAATAGGAAACTTGATTAAGGAGTTGAAGTTTATTTCAAGAACGTTAAGCCTTACTTAAAACAAGCATAAATACTTGTGGGAATCCTCAGTGAATACCGCATACTCCCGCGTGCCACTACATTTGAGACCAGAGAATGGGTACGTATTCATTATAAATGTAAGAGTGGAATGGGTTTGTGTTGATTGAGAGAAATCCAAGACTGTAAGGTTTCCCATGATCCCAAGGTAACAGGACCAGCCAAAACTTAGGGGACTGTTGGCATCTACTTTTTCCTCGTCAATCATGTTTATTATAAGTTTATATTTTTCTCACCTTGTATATATACATATATCACTGAATGTATATGTATATTATACATATATCTTCAGTGATATATCACTGAAGACCAAATTTTGGAAAGTAGGCACTGTTGCCAGTCCGTACGATAAAAACCCAAAATCCCCCCAAATGAAATTAAACGATAGTTCAATTCAAAGTAAACGCTTGCATACGAGTCTGCAACACATTGAAACATTTTCGTGCCCCCCTCCCCCCTTTTTTTACGCGACATGTGACTAAGTGCCCTTGATAACTCACACAGAGGACCGACCCACGTAAATACACCACGTGTATTAGTAGTCAGATGTTATAACAATTAAACACGTGAAGCGTCCATTCCATAAAGGTAGCCATTCAGCTGATTGGCGTGTCAAAATTCGAATGTAGTGTTCCCTCAACAGTTTGAATACCGAGTATCAGCTTTCTAGGACGATCACGGCCGAAACTGGCTTCAGGAGCCACTCAGGTGATTTGCGTATCATAATTCGAATTTAGAGTTCCCTCAAGAGTTTGTATACCGAGTATCAGCTTTCTAGGATGATCAGGGCCGAAACTGGGAAGTAATATCAAACTGTAAAGTACCTACCTAATTCCAATAACGAACAACTTCACTTCTGATGGTCATAATCATCATTGTGGCGACTTGGGACAAATTTCGTTAGCAATTTTCGTGACGATTTTTTTTATGTGCCATATGAAAGACATGAAAATGTCAAAAACTGTGAAAATCCCCCCAAATGAGATTAAAAAAAAACCCTGAAAGTTAAGGATGAAATAAAAATACCAATAAACAGCTCCACATTTTTATCATACTGTGAAATCGCAGCAGTTAATGGTGGTGGTGATTCCATTATTATAGTCAAGTGATTGAGGCCACGATAAACACTGGTCGAGGCGATTGCCCCCGTCGCCCTTCCAAGGCAGGCAGACATGAATGAGCCAGTTTTTCACTCCATTGAGTTTTTTTTTTTACCTGCTGTTATTTTTAAATTACTGATATATTTTCCACAAATCCCCCTGACTCATCCGTAACCCCCCCCCCCCTAATTCCCACCAGAATCCCCCTTTCACGAAAAAAATCCAAATTTGGGGGGAAACTTGTCAACCCTGACAGGAGGTGGTGATGGGTTACCTTGAAAGTTGAACGATTAATAGACGTTATGTAGGTTTAATAAGGGAAGTACTCTAACCCCAGTACTTAGGCCCACTAATTAAGGGGTGGAAAAACGAACAAATTGTTTAGGAATATAGTAAAAAATATTTGTATTACCTATAATTATGTACAAGATTAGCTTTATTACATATAACAACAAAACATTCAATAATCCAGCTGGATTATTCGGATGCCTTCATTATGTGAAGACAAAACACGTTTCTATCTTATCAGCACATGGTACGAGGGCACATCACAAAGTCTTGTCTTTTCGTTTATCAACGTATTTACAAATATCACTTTAATGTCATGGGCGGTTTTCTCTGGCCAGACCTTGTGGATCTCGTATTTTTTTACAAAATGCCCAAACGGGTCAATGCCAAAATGCGATTGTCATGGAAGACGAGTATTTCAGTTACTGGTTACTCGTTGGGTAAAGAGTTGGCGAACAGAAATGTCCCCGCACTTGTCACAAATTTCACAAGTGATATTTGAGGTGAAATACAAACATTGGCTACTCCAATAAAAATTCACTTTCTATTGTAGCAATCGAATTCCGCATCTGTCAAGAAGCATTGGTGAAGAAAGTAAGATAGAATTGGAACGAAATTCTCAAACATGTCAACTTTCATAAAGCGATATTTATGGTTTAGAACAACACCTTTCCGTTCAACTCAACTAATTAGGGACAACATTATGTCATGAAATTGATGAGTAACTCCGTAGTCTTATTTGATGAAATTTAAATTTCTTGACTACTTTTTTTTTGTACGTGGGAATTTTGATATATACATGAGTAGATAATTTTTTCCACAGAAAGCGCTAGGGCTGCCACCAACTGGCATATTTTCTGTTTCATTAAAAGCAAAACAGTAAATACAACAAAAATAAGTCAATTAAGAGTCGTATTTGAAAGGTACTCTGCCGTTGTATTGAAGTTGTGGTTAAACATCGACTTCGTGGACTTGAAACTTCGATATATTCAATTTTGAAATCTTACATGTGGTTAAAAATGGGCTTTAACCCCATCAATAACAATCCCCTCCATCGGCCGGCTGCTCGATGCAAATGAAGTATTTTAGCGAAACTTCATACAATAAGTTCTTAGATTATGGTGATTTCGGGGTAGTCGAGTATCTCAGTTCGCTGCTCTTCTAATACTGTGGCGATGGCTTTGATGAGGTTGTGGGGGAAGTGGTCGAGGACCATGCGAGGCATGATCCGCAGCTCCAGCATGTCGTCTGGCGTCAGCCACCTCATCTCGTACGTCGTATCGTCATCGCCTTTCCTGCAAGGCAAAAGTGTTGATTGAAGTTATTTCAGTCCCATCTATTTCATTCAAGAGTGTTTCAAGGAAAACCACTGAAAGATGGTTTCCTCCAACCAAAGGAGAAGTGGACTGTATTTTTGCGGTTGAGGACAGAGGTAGGTACGTGAGCTGGAAATACTTGTGAATTGTACTCGTACATGTTGCTGCTGTCTATTGGTTACCTGTGACAACCCAAGGTGCGAAGATGGCGGGACGGGAGGGAGTTGAAAGGATGGGAAATTCTAATATTGATGGGTAAATCGAGCATTAAAATTACGAGGTAACGGTAAAAGAAAACTTTAGCGGGGAAGTATGGAGAGAAGCTGAATGGTTTTGGGAGGTTTCAACCTTCCAAGCCAGAGCAGGGACTGGGCATCAGTGTTGCCCCAGTTTCTGAAGGGCAATAAAACCATTCGGAGGAATGCCATGTGGCAGTTATCTAGATGCCCCAGTACTCTCCCCTATAAATCCCCGCTCGCAAAATGTTGTCCCTCATAGGCAAAAGTGTGGAAAAATGGTCAGTAAATGAACAGATGAGTGCCAAAGATTGAACACCAGTGCTCACCCCCCTCAACACTTGAGCAAACACTAAACATTCAAAGTGAATCCCACTCCTCCAATTAGAAAATCCCTGCTTGCAGTGAACTGTATTTGGAAGAAAGTGGAAACTGATTGACACAATCTTCATTACGACAAACCGGGTAGTTTCCCACCCTGTAAATCTAAGATGTTTCATATTGCCTTATTGCAAACGTAGGCGTCACTTGCTGCCCACCCTCCAATTACACAGCCTTACGAAAAAAAAAAATGTTTTGATAACTCTTTGCACCATTTTGTCTCGACTCAGGTAATTTCTTAACAGCATAACAACTCAACAGTACTATGTAGCGACACCAATTCGTGTGTATCCATGACAATCCATACAACGCCTGGAAAACTAGATCGAACATTAAATCTAACTTAGAAATTAAATTGTTCTTCTAAATTGTTGTAAAATGTGAAATTGTTCGGGTATTGATGGATTCTTGGCTTCAAAGTTTTTTCAATTAATCCCAGTTCACACACATCTGACATAGAAAAATTTTAGAGAATTTAAAATAAGAGAATTTAATTCTCTTAGTAACAGTCTGGCCAAGATGCTTTTAGAACAGAGTTTCTCACTGAAGGAGGATTGCGATTTCTGGCAGGTGGAGCATTCTAATATAGCTTGTGTTTGAATACTAAAATAGTTCATCCTTCATTTTGTAAAAACACCATTTAAATAAGGTTTGCCGGTCAGGCCATGTGATGGGATTCAGTGAAATTGACATTAACACACAAAAATCATACTTTTCGTCTTTTGATTTCCTTTTCGTGGCTATGTGGAGGACTTTGCCGCCGATAACGAGCTGGTGCTTCGTGAACCTTCTCTGCATCACATCCTGAAAATAAAGAACAAAATGACTTGAAGGTGATCCCTAGGAAAATGGGTGGGTCAAAAATCTGGTCTATTATTATGAAATAACATCAAGGCCTTCAAGAAGCCGTTATCGGTTCGGTATCTGTTTCTTAAAGCCAAAACTTACACTATGAGGAGGGATGAGGACCCTCCTTTGCTGCTCGGGCGGTCTCATTCTAGGCGTAGGTCGATCGTTGAGCCAAACGGATTCGAGATCTCGAGACGGTATTCCGAATAGTGCGTAGCCAAATCCGTTTAGGAACACGCGATACTGAAAAATCATATGGAGAAATCAATGGAAATACAAACGGAATGTACAGCGGTGAAATGCAACAGTATCCCAGCATTTGCTACTCATTTCGTTGAAGTCTGACATTTTGATGCAGGAGTTCGGAGATCACTAGTACAAACAAACTTTGCTTAACTGTCAACAAATGTGCAAGAAAGACATGTTTACAACAACCTTATTTAACAACCTCAAATTTCACAAATTATGTATATTTGTACGTTGAGATATTTGTACGAAATTAGCCCTATCCCAGTTTGGACGCCATTCTGTTCTCCATGGTACACCCCCCGCCCACCGTAAACCTCAAGATACCCTGTAAACTTCAGGAACCACCCTCCCCCCCCATGGTTCACCAAACAACGTTGCTTTGTAAGACTAGCTGCTGATGACAGACTTCAACGTCAAGGCTCTAAATATCGAATTCACTCACACTTGATCCTGTTGTGTTAAAAAAATCATAATATGAATTTTTTAACTCAACAGGATCATATTATTATCTATATAACAGATATTATCTATATCGAGGGTCTCACGGCAACACCCCACATCGTCACTTTTGACCAACATGAGTTATGCATACCATTCGAAGCGTCTTCCCCCGGCGGATCGATCTAAGTATAAGTTAGGTAACACTAAATCTCACGATTTATTTCACTGAATTACTCAGTAAACGTAGTCATTGGCAGATGGTTTTTTGGCTCCGCTGAAAAGTCGCCCAAATGACGATGTGGGAAGTTGCCGTGAGACCCTCGATATATTCCTTGAGCTTTACCATTGGATTGTAGGAAAAAAAGTTTGCTAAGCCCCTCAAAAAGCTGGTAGCCTGAACTATAGACTTCTGCCTACGTTTCAGGAGAGTATGTTAGAGTATGTATGTTATATACGTATAATACCCCAGTAATGCTATTCTTGCTGAGACAGCATCTCCTTATTATAAAAGCAGACGCTCTCGCCTCGGGGAGCCAGTCTTGTCTTCACGCCCGTTCGTAGAACGTTACGCTGCCCGTTTTCCGCCCGATTTCTGTGTGTAACCCGTCCGGGAAATAAAAGTTGTTTTTTAAAAACTCTTTTGCTCGTGCTCCCAACTTAACTGGCGCAGTCGGATCGGACACTTCCAGTTCGCGGTTTTTCAAGAAACACCGAACTTTCTTCGTGATTAAGGAAGCGTCACAGAACCTTTAAAAAAAAAAAAAAAAAAATTCCCGGAATCGGAAAGTGCGAGAATCGGAGTTCACGGACCATAATCGCGAAAGGATTACGATACGGAACTACTGAACGGCCCTGGACACAGGACTCCTCGAGATCAGCGAATGGCTACCCTGTACGGACTGTAAGTAAACACGAATATTACTCAGCCGTCCCATCTCTTGTCTCGAGTATTCATCAAGGAGAAGGAGTGCTCGGTGGCTACCCTGCACGGCCTGGAAAAACATTTCACCAAGCCGTCCCATCCAGCCTCGAATCCTTTAGCATAGAGAGTCCTGTACATTGGTGGCTACCCTGTACGTACTGTAAGTGAAAGTGAATATTTCACCCAGACGTCCCACCGTGTCTTGCATTCTGCCGTAAATTAAGAGAATCCTGTACATTGGTGGCTACCCTGTACGTACTGTAAGTGAAAGTGAATATTTCACCCAGACGTCCCATCGTGTCTTGCATTCTGTCGTAAATTAAGGAATCCCCACCTTGGATTCAAATACAAGGAAAAAGAATTTCGTTTAAGTTAACGTAAGTAAAAAGTATCCTCAAAAATTCCGAAAGTCAAAGAAGCAAAAAAGCCCAACAACTTTTGGGATTGGAACTACCTTCGAGTTTTACATAAACATAAACCCTTTTACATAAACATGGACCCATCTGGAATTCCACTTCCCGTCGATCCTCCGCCAACTCCCCTGGAACCGATTCAGGAACAACGAGAATATCGAAGACCACCAGAATTCCGTAGGGAATTCGAGAGCCTCATCCCAACGTTTAATGGAGACCCTTTAGTTTTAAGTAAATATATTAAACAATGTGATAAGGTCTATTTACGGTTTTATGATGCTAATGATGTTGACAATTTTCAGAACGAGGTAATAATGGGAGTATTCGTGTCAAAACTAGGTCCCGCAATTACTGACAAAATATTCATTAACTCTGTTGACACATATCCTCAGCTTAGGCAAGCCCTCTTGCAAACATACGGGGACAAAAGGGACACTTACACACTGACATTAGAAATCAGTAAACTTAAACAAACGAATGAAGACTGTTTTGCCTTTTATGACAAAGTAGTTCAATTATTGAACGCTCAGATAGGGTACTTGCAAGTCCACGAAACCGAAAAAGCCCCTACATTGATCCCATACATGCAAACCTTGGCATTAAGAGTGTTCCTCAACGGTCTGATGGACCCATTAGGAAATCTGTTGAGAACAAAATCCCCGGAAAACTTAGGAGCAGCTCTCGCAATGCTAGTGAATGACTTTAATCTCAAACCAAGAGATAAACACGTGCCACAGGCGAGATCGCAGGCGCCTCTTCCTACACGGCCTGTTGTCCAACGTCAGCTTGCCAGCTATCAGTACAACGCAAGGCCGCCTCCTCAGTTCATTCCCAGAATTCCTAATCATGTCCAGAGAGCCCCGTTTGCACCGAGGCCCTTTGTGCCGCAAGTAACAAACAAACCACCTCAGGCGTTTCAAAACCATCAGCCACCCTTTCACAGAAATCAGAACAATGCACGGCCTCAAGGTGGACCGTGGACAAGATCCTCAACATTTAAATTTAAAGATGAGCCGATGTCCATTTCTACAAGAAACACCAACCTGAACATGATTACCCAAGCAGACCCAAACCAATACGACGAACATTACGACCCACACTACGAACATTGTTACGACCCACATTACGAACATTGTTACGACCCACATTACGAAACTGAACAAATCGGGGACAGAGTCGAAAACCTTGTCTTGGAACCCGACACCAATCAGGAGAGTGATTTTTTAGGGGTTCCTCAACCTTCGAAATCACCGACCTCATGAATCTCTTGACATCCAATTCACTTCCTTTTATATTAATGTCCTGTCGTTACATTTCTCAAAATTTAAAAATTTTAATAGATACAGGAAGTTCACGAAGTTTTATCAACCCAGAAACAGCCCATCACCTTTTTCCACTAAGGATTCAACCTGATTCAGGCTTAGTACGCACGGCCCATGGTATTTCAGAAATCAGTCAAAAGACCCTTGTACCGTGTGGAGATTTATTCAGAATACCCCGACTTAGTCTCCCTTTTAGTATTTTCAAATTTCATGATCACTTTGATTTACTGCTAGGTTTGGACAATTTAAAACTAATAAAAGCAAATGTAGACTTGAACAAAAATATCCTAAAACTCCCGCATTTTTCTCTACAATTACGATTCACTAATTCCGACATGTATTCCCCTGATTCTGCGGAATCCTTCCTCTTGGAAGCGAGATCGATCGAACAAATAAAAATAAAAATTCACAATATTGATAATGGTGATGCCATTGTCCCCTATATCAAATTGGGTAAGGTGGAAATTCCCCAGTGTATCGTGAATGTGCGAAACTCTTATGCTTTCGTACATGCAACGAATGCCGCGGAACATCCTATGTCAATAACCATAGATTTCCCTATAATAGCAGAACCCATCTTGGACTGTTGTTTATTTTCAGACACCCACGAACCCATTGAGACGAGTAGACCTAAATCTAAAGGCAAAATTGACCTACAAAAACTGAGGCTAGATCATTTGAATCCGTTGGAGAAGAAGGAAATAACAAAGATCATTAAAGAATTTTCGGACCTTTTCCAATCAGACGATAAACCTCTTACATTCACCAACCAGGTCAAGCACCACATTAGGACCACCGACGAAATCCCGGTTTATGTAAAACCTTACAGATACCCAAATATCTTCAAAGATGAAGTCAAACGGCAAATTGATGAGATGCTAGATCAAAAAATTATCCGACCCTCAAACTCTCCTTATAATGCACCTCTATGGGTGGTCCCCAAAAAATTGGATGCTTCAGGTAAACCAAAACACAGACTCGTTTTTGATTTTCGCAAACTCAACGAAAAGACAATTTCGGACAAATTTCCACTCCCCAATATCTCTGACCTACTTGACAAACTTGGAAGGTGTCAGTACTTCACTACGATAGACTTAGCTTCAGGTTTTCACCAAATAGAACTGGACGAACCATCAATAGCGAAAACGGCTTTCTCGACAGAAACTGGTCATTACGAATTCCTCCGAACACCCTTTGGTCTAAAAAATGCACCCCCAGTTTTCATGCGGCTCATGAGTAATGTACTCAGAGGGCTTCAAAACGAGATTTGTTTGGTCTATCTTGATGACATTCTGATTTATAGCACGAGTCTGGAGGAGCATTGTGACAGATTGAGGAAAGTCTTCAAAAGACTGCGATCTTCCAATTTGAAAGTGCAACTTGACAAAACTGAATTCCTTCGAAAAGAAATTAGTTTCTTAGGACACATAGTTACCCCAGAGGGCGTCAGACCAAATCCCTTGAAAATCGAAGCAATCTCCAAGTTTCCCGTCCCAAAAACTAAGAAAGAAATAAAACAATTTCTTGGCCTATTGGGATACTATAGAAAATTCATTGACAATTTTGCTAAACTAACTAAACCACTAACCTCTTGCCTAAAGAAAAATTCAGTCATAAACCCCAACAATCCAGACTATATAGAATGTTTCGAGACCTGCAAGACTCTACTTACCAATGATCCTATATTGCAATATCCTGATTTCGACAAAGAATTCATTGTCACGTGCGACGCTAGTGATGTGGCACTAGGGGCAGTGTTGAGTCAAAACACCAAAGGTTCCGACCTCCCTATCGCTTATGCTAGTCGGACCTTAAATGACTCCGAAAGACGGTTAGCTACGATAGAAAAAGAACTATTGGCCATCTTATTTGCCTTGAAAAACTTTCGTCCTTACGTTTATGGACGGAGGTTCACCCTATACACAGACCATCGCCCATTACAGTGGCTTTTCGGGATAAAGGATTGTTCGTCAAAGCTGTTTCGCTGGAGGATGAAGCTTGCGGACTATGACTTTGTGATAAAATACAAACCCGGATCTACTAATCATGTTGCAGATGCTCTCTCCCGTATTGAGCTTAACAATAATGACTCGAGCGTTCCAGGCCCTTCCACTAGCTCGGCTCTGAATACTCCTGTACCAATGGACTTGGATGAAATTCTTGAAACTATTGCAGGGAATGACCCCCTACCAAATATTCCTTATGACGACCCAGATGTTCGCCAACTAATGGACCTTTTAGACAATACAGCTGTCCAATCATTAATAAACCAGTCCCTGGTAGCGAACCCCACGTCTCAAGATTCAGAATCAGTCACGAGTACTATACACTCTAACGCTGAGGGAAATACACTTTTAACTGTCCCCATAAGGGAAGGAGCGGTAAATCACGGTCAAAACCAAATCATCTTCAAGGAGACCAACAGTACTCCAAAACCCGTTAGGATATCAAGGCCCTTCAACACAAGAACCCGATTAACAGTTGAATTGTCTCAAAAGGACTTTGAAAAAGATGTAGTCAATTTCATTAAGGAATTTGTGCGTCCTGACGTTAGCTATTCAATATATTTCCGAAACGACGATCAGGGCAGTATCTATCAAAAATTCGTTAGGGTCATGATGTCGGTTTTCAAGGAGTCTTCTATAAAAATGACAAAATACACCGAATTTGTCCAAGACGTGGAGACTGAGGATGAAATAGAAAACACAATTTCCAACTACCACATAGGGAAAACTAACCATCGAGGGATAACAGAGACCTATAAGAAAATAAAACGAACTTATTTCTGGCCGAACCAACTGAAAACCATCCAAAATTTCATTAATCGTTGTGAGCCATGTCTTATCACCAAATACGATCGAGACCCCATAAAACCAAAACTTAATATTACTCCCACAACCTTAAAACCATTCGAGACAATCCATGTAGATAAACTTACCTTAGACGGAGCAAAGTTCTTAACCATAATTGATTCCTTTTCCAAATATGCACAGGCGTATCATGTCGCCTCGAATAACAGTCTTGATGTTGTGAAAAACCTCTTAACCTTCTTTTCCCACCATGGAATACCCAGGAAAATAATATCTGATAATGGAGCCGAATTCGACTCCTCGTTAGTTAAGGAATTTCTATCGTGTCATAAAATAGACATTCACTTCATTTGTAGTCAAAACCCAAATAGCAACGGTCTGATAGAACGTTTCCACTCTACTCTTATAGAACACCTCCGACTTTTGAATAACAGACAAGAATTTTCCTGCGACTCTACTGTGAGCAAAATGAAGTACGCACTTATTGCCTATAACAACTCCATCCACTCATCAACTGACTTAACCCCTTTCGAAGTTCTTTATGGCCATATAAATCAAGAAACGTTACTAGACCTTGATGCGGAAAAAATTCTGATAAACGACTATTCATCCAAACATAAGGAGAAAATGGCTGCAATATATTCCATACTACATAATAAATGTTCTCAATTCAAGGAACACGTTATTAGCAAAAGAAATGAACAAAGAGAAGAACTCCCTGAACTCCCGTCCACTATTTACGTAAAAAATAAACAAAAAATGAGCAAAACCAAAAACCCTTACAATAAAGAACAATTGACGGCGGTTAACACTGAATTAAAGACTGGAACAATTGTACCACGCCACCACAATACCAGAGACAAAATTCACTTGTCAAATGTTAAAAGACCCAGACGACTGCGAGTGGAAAATCCCGCGACTCCCAGTCAACCGAACCAAGCTAACCCCCCTACCTCTGAGGAGGACGATTCGTCGGACTGGCCGGAGGGATGGCCAAGGAAATAATATAACGTTTTATTGCAGATGGTTGCTGGTAGTAACTGCCTCATGCGCTGAAATTAGAGACCTCAACCGAAGTGGAGGAATTGTCCCCGTTAACATAGGACCGGCTAAATTGGAAGACACGGAACACATACTGACTCACTTCTACGAACTGAACGAACTTTACTCCGAAGTGAACAATTTAAATTCAAATTATTCTGTACTCATTAATAAGGTTAACTCATCTCGAAGACTTTACGACAAAGTTTATGATCAGTGCAAATTCTACGAACACGTTCAAGATCTAGTTGCGTCAAAGATCTCCAATATCCGACATCATGGAGCTACTCGACACAAACGTGGACTGATTAATGGACTAGGAACGGTAATTAAAGCAATAACAGGAAACTTGGATAACGACGACAAAGAACGTTATGACAAAATCTTAGAGGACTTAGATAGACGAGATCGTGCCAAACAAACTAAACTCTCTAAGCAGTACTCCATAGTAAATCAGCTAATAACCAATTACAACGAGACACTTCAAACCATTCAGTTTAATAATGAGCAAATCAAATCGAAATTTATTGAAATTGAAAAAATTATCAACCATTTTGACGGGCAATTAATGCTTTACAAGGAAATCCTTTATCATTTGCAATCAGCCATTAATCTCATTTTCAATCTATTGTCGGAAATCGAAACATCCATTACCTTCTGTAAATTGGGAGCATTACACCCAAGCATCATAAGCACTCATGTACTAGAAGCAGAACTTTCTAGAATCAATATTAGCTTTTCGGACATACTCTCGTATGAATCATTAATTAAAGTGCAATGTAATATCCGATCTGAGCGAATTGTGTATTTTTTAACCATACCAATTTACAAACCAGCCATTTATAATCTGTATTACCTGTACTCTGTTCCATGGATCATAGACAATAGTTACACTACTGTTATCCCCAAACATAGATATTTACTTAAACAGGAAGAACGAAATGTGATAATCCAACTAAGCGATCGTTGTATTTATAATGAACTATTTTACTGTAACACAGAATTAGTTTCGTACGCAACTGCAGACTGTGAGAAAGTAATCTTGACTAATGGGTCTACCAATAATTGTCCATTCACAAAACTACAAGTTACAGATAACTATCTTTCCGTAATTCCTGAGACTAACTACCTAATTGCGGTATTCCCAAAGGAAGATCAGATTCAAATTGAAAGTGACAATCATAAAGAAACACTATCACTAAAGGGAATCCATATTATCAAACCGAATAAAGACTCCATTTATTATCGTAACAACATTATGTCAACTCAAATGACGACTTTTGGAAAACCATCTCTTTTAAGTGTACCTCACCCTCAGTTATCCACACTCAATGTCACACACATGTCGTTAAAATTCGAGGATATTAACATGAGGAAACTAGATACATTCCATCTAAATCTCAACCCAACGAATCTTGATCTTGAAACCACACACTGGTATCCCTCCATGTCTCCTAGCATATGGACCCTCGTTCTTTATGTCACGCTTATGGGATTGTTCGGCTACACCTGCATCAATTACCGACGTACCAACCGGCAAGTGCCTTGCCCTTCCTGATATAACTATTATTCAATCGCTTATTATTACAGGATCGTGATGTCATGTTATTCCATTCAATTGTAATCATTGCTATTACGTCATTATTATCCATTATTATTGTCATTGCTATTATTAGTATTGTCATTTTATTGTCATTGTTCTTATGTCATTCTTATGTCATTATTATTCTTATGTCGTAATCTTATCATTTTTATTATCATTATCGTTATTATTCTTATGTCATTGTTATTATGTCATTATTATTCACTTATTAGTATTCCATTATTATTCTTCAATTGTAATCGTTGTTTTTATATCATTATTATTTCTCGTTCAATTGTAATGGTTCATAATGTTTATAATGTTTTATATCATTATTACTTCTCGTTCAATTGTAATGGAAAACGGACCGCTACCTGACTTCGAATTTTCGGCAAAAACCTCCCGCTTCACGGTGCGGTTTTTCTTCTTAGGGAGGGAGGTGTTATATACGTATAATACCCCAGTAATGCTATTCTTGCTGAGACAGCATCTCCTTATTATAAAAGCAGACGCTCTCGCCTCGGGGAGCCAGTCTTGTCTTCACGCCCGTTCGTAGAACGTTACGCTGCCCGTTTTCCGCCCGATTTCTGTGTGCAACCCGTCCGGGAAATAAAAGTTGTTTTTTAAAAACTCTTTTGCTCGTGCTCCCAACTTAACTTGTATATTTTACGTGAATCGGTTTGTTACCTTAGGAAGGCGACAGGATTGAAGAACATTGAAAAGATGTGTCCGAAGGTCCTCAAACCCTTGGATGCTCAGTCTCATGATGAAGTCGTCTCCAAGTCCGATAGTCATGGCGAATTGTTCGGTGACAGCGGCGAGTTTCCGGGTCACTAAACCTCCTGATGAAACGAATGAATGAATATATTGTTTAGTAAGCAGTGTTTAGCATTAACATCCTGCTTAGGAACTGGGAAAACGGTCCAGGTCTGACCTACCAAAGCTCATTTTAACATGAACTTTCCTTCGTTTTGAACCTTTCGGCTAAATTTCTACAAGCATGGAACATGTTTTAGCCACATTTAGGAACGTCTCAGCTGATCTTGGGCATATGCTGCTTACAGTGTAATTCCTAATTACAGCTTCATTTGGAGAATATCATAAAAATTAGCTTTAGGAGCCACTCAGTTGGCTTGGGCCTATTCCTCTTAAAGTGTAATCCTAAGGAGGCTACATACCAAATTACCGCTTCGTAGTATGAATAGCATAGAAATTAGCCTTAGGAGCCACTCAGCTGAACCTGGGCCTGTGCTGGTCAAAGTGTAAGGCCTAAGGAGGCTATTTCAGACTTCAAGTCTCTACCACCACGGGAATTGGCTTCTGCCAGTTAATTGAAGGCTAAAACATGTTGAAACTATTATGGCAGAAAAACATCTGCAACCTATCACTGGTAATTATTCTTCTAAAATACTCTTTTACTTCATACCTTTCTACCTAACATACCCCTTCACAATGTGTTTTCATAATCGAGTTTCTGCGTCTTCAACACCCTATAAGCAATATTGAGAGTTCGTCTAGTAGTAATAACTCAATAAATATTTTACCCGGCGTCGAAAAAGCGTAGACTTTGAGTTCTGGATACGTAGGTCTGAGGAGGAGACCGAGAAGTATCGATGTTCCAGCTCCCAGGCTGTGTCCTGGTGGGACAAAATACATCTTAGTTATGAATTTTAATGGTAATGCTACGGAATAATTCAAAAGTTCAAAGACACTTGCTTATAATAATTAATTAAATTAATTTCTTATAATTTCGTTTCTTATAATTAGGGCATGTAGCTGTAACAATGCATGTCTAATGTTACACTTCACTGTACTAAGTCGCCGACCAATCCAATCCAAAAACCTCCCAATCGAAGCTGCTCTATATTTCCTCCCTACTCTATGAATATGTCCATAAAGACTACCCGTGATCAAACGTTTTCACTGACGGATTCGCACCAGGTGCTGGTAGTCAGGCCGGGGTCTATTTAGTTGATTTGTAAAGAACAAAGTATGAGAAGACCTTGGGGATATAAGGATCGAGTGCAGCCCCAACGGACGAATTTCTCCGTTACAGTACAACAAAATGAAGGCGTTCAGCACAAGTTCATAGTAGGGAAACGTGGAGTAACACGTCACCACCAGCTTCTGTTTACCAACAGGGCTTAGAATCCTTCCACAGACTGTCGCCTCTTAGTAGACTCCTGTCCTGCTCTTCAAGACTCCCACAACTTTATCGACTCCGACTCCGCTGGATTAGATCCACTACAATTAATTGGGCCGAAAGGTATTCAATGGGGTCTACGTAGTCATTTACGTGGACGCGTGGTCATTTACGTGTACTTACATGGATGCTCTGCAACTAAGAATATTTAAGCCACGATTATTTTGTTAAGGATCATACCGGTGAGAACGAGGTTGTAGTTCGGGAAGTTGCCGAAAGCTCTGTCAAGAACGTGGTTCTCCTGGATATGCTTTTTCAAATTCAAAGCGCATAACATCATCCCTTTATGTGCCTGTGATCAACAATGAGAAAATTGTTAGAAAACCATGAACTTCAAATTGGTACATTAAACGAACCCAATTTGAACGAGCTGAAGCAGACAACAGGGAAATAATTATGTAGCTTCAGTTTCAACAAACTTACATAACTATCAGCAGGGATTCCGGGTCCTTCGATTTTTTCGGGCAGAGCAGTCAAGTCAGTAAAGACATCTCTCATCGACATGGAACCTCGGATGGCCACCACTATTGATTTGGTTTTATGATCCACAATTACAACGAAAGGTAGCTGAAAATATATTCATTGAATAGTACAATAATTATAGTACAATTAGTATAAATTATTTATCGTAATTTTAAATTGATATTCAACTCAAATCAGGACAAGTGCATTGTTGAGTTACCAACCTCGAAAATATAATTTTTAAAAGAAGCGTAGAGAATTTCTTTGTTAGATAACTTGGAAATGGCTTTCACGCCTGCGAGATTGCATAGGCAACAGTTGTCACCTCTGACTAGCGTAGGTTTCGACCTGGAAGAAACAATAATTGTAGTAATTATTACTAGGTACATTACTAAGTTGGTTAGGTAGATAGTTAACTGCTTTGGTGAGGCAGAGAAAATTAGTGTTTACTCCGTCGCAAACAGAGTAAATTCCAAGATGTGTATGAAAACTGATCCTGTTGCAGTTGGAATGCGAGGAATAATAATTATAATAATTATTGGAGCTATCTATAGGTCAGAGCTGCTCTGGGTGGGTACTTGAAAACTACTCATTCAAAGATTGTTTGATGAGGCATTTCTACTGGCGCAAAACTAGCTCGACCCAATCGTGGAGCTCCACCAGGTGGGTACTCACAGAACATTGTTATTAGAATGTATTTAATGTGAGTAAGTACTTATAAGTACCATTTCAAATAAAGTCTCAACTGTCATTAATCTAACAAATTCTGGCACTGGAGCTGTGTATTGAAACGGTTCCATGACGGTATTGAACGGGGAACAAGTTTTCCACTACAATTAGAATAATTTAAGTGACGGGTTGTCAAGTCGATAATTTAACACGGAAACTGTACAAACCTGAAACAAATACAGCAGGTCGAGTTGGCAATAAGTTTGAAGATGCCTGTGAAGCAATGGAGCATCATTATCATGGGGCAGCCGTACGAGGATAAAGAGAACATCATAAAGTGATTGGCCCTTTCCAAGCTCAGCCAGTTAGGTAACCCATAAAATACGTCCTGGAGGTCTGAAACAAAACAGAATTGCAGATGATTGGATAATTATTAGGTATTCGAAAAAATTGTTAATTTCAATTTTAAACAACCTGTATGACGACAATCTAGAAGATAGTGGATCTTTGGTCGTCAATATGCTAAACCAGCCCCGTTTCAACTACCAGCCCTAGACACAATCATGACCAAAGCAGGAGGGTTCATTACCAACCGCTCGATTAAGATGAAGAACGAATCCATTTCTTCACTAACCTGGTGAGTACTTCATACGTAGCTCATTGACAAGCTCTATCCTCCGTTGTTCCCTCGACTCCCTCTTCTGTTTCACCCGGAGAAGAACAAAACCAGCCATCAGGTCCGTCGGAACAAGATCCGTATCGCGGAACATGGAACTTATCAGACCTGGAAGTGCAACGAAATTCTCTTAATAAATAAACACGAGTCAATAAAGGAGGCAATTATGAGGAGCACAGCACAGGTTTTGTGTCACTGGGTGAGTAACAAACTATTCCCTACGATACGGTACTCGTTAGACATGTAAGAAATTTCTTTTTTCTATTTCTGAGCTATCTGTGACAGGTCTTGGTTAGGCCAGCTCGAATTTACTGTCAAAGAGATTTCTCGTATGAACTTGAATAAATATACATGAATTCTGCACTAGGCCACCTAATAGCCAGAACAGCCAGCTGTAACTACAGAACTAGGGCTCTCTTGGCATGTAAGGTAACAATATTAGAACAAAATGTTGGTAAGTTGTCTAGCAAAGTGTGAAAAATGCAACATCAATCAATCAGATGAATTGCTGGATCATTTCCAGAGCGGTGACTTTAGCTTATTGATACAAGAGCACACCATAACCGTCGACAATTTCATCATGTAGAAGACAGTAAAATGATCTATGGTAATGTCTGCCATATCATGCATACACATCGGTTAATAAATGTACCTAAAGGACACCAAAACTTACCGGCGACCTGGGAAAATGCTTCATGCGACTGCTTGTCTCTTATTATCCAGCAGAAGACCCACCGGAATCTCCTGAGCCAGACCGAGGTGACTTTACGATGACGAAGGGAGTCGATCGTCAGATCCGGCTGGCTACCTGACAGTTTCACTGAACCGATTGGATCGATGACCATGAATAGCGTGAAGACGGCCAGAGCGAACAAGAGCCAGTCCAAACACACGAGCACTGAAAATTACATGTTATCGCATCATATCACGAGGATTACGAAGGATCAGTGATACTTCTACCCTCTAGGACTTAACCCGTAACCCACACAAAATCAATTCCTATTATGAGTGATTCAGGATCAGGAATTAAAGCGGCAGAAGTTCTCACCATTAATAGTTGTATTGGTGAAATGGTCGTAATCACATTTGATGACGTTCATGTACGACCATACAGACCCCAATGCATTCAATGCCACTTCAGGAGCCAGCAAGATGATCCTAAAAATGAGAATGGGTAATTCATAGACAAATTGGAAATCATTTCTAAGATTTCGAACTGTAATGCTCGATAAAAGTGTGATAGGCAGACTGTAGAAGGCCCATTAGGCACTAGTTTCTTTTCACAAATGTATTTTATACCTATGTAAGGAAATAATGAAATATGAAAAATTGTTAATACTTGAATAACATTTCATCATTCAAAGTAGTAATTGACCACTCCTCTGTAACCTTCAATCTACTACTGACAGCTGGTGATAATATCTTGCTGCGTGACAGAGTGGAGGAATCTCTATGCAGGGCTTGTTAAGTGGTCCAAAATCGGGCTTCTGTCCCTTCGGCTCAAACAGTTCAAAAAAGACGTTTCAACGGTCGTACTGTGCAAGGGTCCCTTAATACTTACTTGATGGCGATCAGTTTGGGAACATGGCGCCTCGAATAGACGTCACAAATGGCGCCCTGCGCACTCCTGTTCATGATGACAAGAAGAAGGATGGACACAAGGCCAAGGATAGCCAACTTTCCCACGAGGTACGCCCGCACCAGCTCCCCTCCGGCCGAGCACTCGTACGTCAGGTTGTAATACCTGCACGTCGCTACTCCAATCAATGACATCCTGGAAGAAGGGTCAAGTTAAATTTAAATGATACAAGTTACAGAAAACGTTGACCCCAAAAACATGTTTACAAACTTTTACATGAATTTATCAATCCTTGATATGTTACTTACACACATACACTATTTTGTCTGTGATCAGTAGATAAAAATTGAAGAAAAAAAAATAAACGATTTCCCAAATTTCTGTGTTTCCAAGGCACAAGTTAAGTCCCCCTTTACCTTTATCCCTCCTTGTGAGCACTAAATAATTTTACCACTTCCCCTTAACACAATCATTGAATTGAATAGTTTTCATGGTACTCAAAACACACTGACCATAGTATCCTGATGAAGAGCTCGATGATGGCTGGGAAGACCATGTCGTCTGTCCCAGCCAGCCATTTCCTGCCGAAGAGGAGCAGTGCCGGCATCCCCGCCTGAAACAAAAAGGGTATTGGTTTTTCCATCAGAATGCGAAAAAAGCCTATGGGTAGGTCGCAATTATACATAATCGTCTTAGAGGAAAAAGTGACAATCCTGGTCCTTCATTTTGCCTTGAATGTTAAAATTAACCTTCCTCATGATGAAAATTGAAAACTACAATACCTAAACCAGCTACAAGTATGACATAGTACATTGTGCTCTTATAATATTGGGGATTATAATTACAGGTGTAAGAACTAAACTATACGGATTCTGGTCTATGATGGTATACGTTGGGGTAAATGACCAAGGTCCATTCGATCCTCGTGGCTCAAATAAAGAACTCATAAAAAGAAGAATCATAAAGAAACCGGCGAAGTATGTTGATATTTGAAAGACATAAATGAGTTATAGTGATGTAATGAACAGAAACCTTCGACTCCAACTAGGTAATTTGTTTCATTCATGCTAACACGATCGTTGCTGAAGATAAAATCACTGATTGCTCCTCTTGACGGATTCCCTCATTATGAGGCCAATCACGATCTGGACCTAATCTCGCAGCAATTAATAAATAGGTACCTATTCAAAAGACCCAAAGGCAACGTTTCCTTTTTGCTCTGCGTGTTGATATATTCTCAATCCCTCTTAAGTGGGGTTGCTTCTTAAATCACACTTGATTATTAGTTGGGAATGGATCGGAATTCACGACCTATTCTGAAGGACAACCTTTATTACAAATAGGTAGTACATCAATCCAGTTCTGATTGGAATGCAGTGGCGGATCCAAATAGTTTGATTTAATTGAATTTAATTGTTCCCACCAAAATTTTAGACTCACTCATATTCAGTCAGTAGCATGAATATTATTATACGTCATCAATATTATTGATCACTGATAGATAGTAATAACAATTAGGACATACAAATCCGAAACTCCCCCGTAAACTGGAGGACATTTGAAGATAAATCTAGTGATACTCCAGAAATCGAAATTTCCTCAATTTAACGAACGGTTTTCCTCTTATCTGTATCAAAAATCCATTGAATCGAAAAATTCGTTCTTCAGTTGAGCTATAATCGAAAAATGCTCACTCTACCAACTGGAATAAATAACGAAAAAAAAAACATCTTAGTGAGACCACACTTCATATTATTGTTCCATATTTAGTGTTATTATTACAGTGTTTGGTACCTACCCATCTTTCGAGACCTCGGGTGCAGTGTAGGATCAATGATTAGTGGCATTGAAAATCTGATGTTCATGTGAACGATCATAGTATTCTGTACAGTAGTTTCCAATCACTACTGAAGTCTTATACATCAACTTTCGTCCAGCAGAGTTTATCGAATTCGTTCCGATGTTCCAAGTGGTTGACAAAAGTTTGAAACAGCGTGTCACAGAAAACACTACTATACTACGTACTACACTACTATACTACACAAATCACAAAATTTTTGAACATGAAAACAACACACCCGTGTACGAGTTTGTTTAGAGACTCCTCATGGAAGAAGGACCTTCCATTGTTGAATTCTTCCATGCTCCTACCATGGACCGCTGATACATGGATACTAATCGTGGATCAGGCTGGATCCTAATCATGGATCGTATTATTCCAAGGCAAAAAATGAGAGATAATCGATCAACTGCGCAAACTGTAGTGTAGTATCCATGTAAATACGCTCAGCTCATTTATGAATATTCTGAGAGCTCCCGAGAAACGCCATTTCGCATCTCTTTTCCCCTCGCCATTCTCATTAAAACTGTCACATCGTTCTCTCTTTCTTATGTCGGGATCGAGCAAGTGTCAAGTTAAAGGGTGTGGGGGCGAGGCGCTTCACGAGCTGCCGAAGGACGTAGAGAAAAGGCGAGTATGGACGGAAGCTTTGAATCTTGAGGCCCGGTACTCTCCCAACAACAAAGTGATGTGCCCAGAACATTTCCAAATGCTTCAATGCATCGACGTCAGGTCCTCGAAAGGTAAGATATAACGGAAATCCACTTGTGAAAAGCTACCGTTTGATGTGCTGAGATCTCCGTTAGGAGCCGGTTGTTAGAGATGAATTAAGTATAGATACCTATGTACATTCACGACGAGTCGATACGAAGCGTCCCTGTTCGCCATTGCTTTTAGTTTTCTTCTTATGTAGGCCACAATCATTTTCATGGGACACTTTTCTGTGATATTCCGAGACATCCGTCTTCATTTGAATTGCCACTAATTTTCATTCTTTAGTTCCTGTTTTTACACTTCATCAAGTACGCACTTCGTTTTTATTGTGTTTAATGGGATTGAAGTTACTGAGTGCAGGAACTCCATCCATTCAGGAATCAAGTTTGTTCGTCTGAGGTACTTTGGTTATCTCACGCAATAAACACTTAGAGCTGCGAAAGAACTGTGTCACCACATATTCTCCAACTACCGATTGCTTTCACCAAATAAATGATTAGATTAACTAACCTAATCAATTAAATCGGCTATGCCTATTTTTGCAGGATTATTGTCTACGGCTAGCGGTGGCTCGAATGATGATGATAACGATTCTGTTCGATATTTGAAGAATAAGAAAATCCTTCTACCCAAACAGGCTAAAGCTTTCATGAAATCATGGTTGTCACAGCACTTGCATGTAAGTTATACCTTCAAGTCCAAAATTGGATAGCCTACAATATACGCTTCTGCAGCATTGTGAATACCAGAAATTCATTCATTGGGCCAGTAGGTAACGGTGTGTAACTGAAATTCACTGGAAGCATAATGAATGTCATTTTTATGTTTTGTCCTCCGCCCCATTAAACAAAGGAGAACCAACAGATTTCTCCTAAAACCGAAAACGTCAATAGGCATCAGAGTTCGTCATTTGCAGCGTCAGGTTCAGGCTAATGTGGACTCAATTGTCAGCTCGGAAATCCAAGTAGTTTAGCGGGGATGTGGTTGAGAAGGTGCCTCTGACATTGAATGTCAGAGCAAACCAGAAAGAAAATTTTGCTTTCTATACCCTCTTCTGACGATGTAAACGCCTCGCTTTTATTTGCCTTTTTTTAAATCCATTTCGGGTCATTTCTTATCTATTATGTACTACGTTTCTGAAAAGCTATCCTTTAATTCCATCATTCAAGACAATTAAAACAATTAAAGATGTTCATCTAATAGTTTTAGTGAGGAGGCAACACTTGGAACAATCAGGAGTAGCAATTTCCTCCCAGATCTGATGCATTTAAGAGTGAATCCTTCAATCATCTATGTCATGTGTCAGTACAATATGACAATGATTCATAATTACTTTCTGTTTCAAGCACCCTTATCCTACGGAGCACGAGAAAATGAAAATTGCTGCCCAAACAGACCTCACCTTCATTCAAGTTTCCAACTGGTTTGTTAATGCTAGAAGACGAATTCTCCTGCCCATGTTGGATGATCCTAACCAAGTTTCAGGTAAGTGAATGTCTTGACAGTTTCCTTAACCAAATGCACACTGTAGGCGTCTTTCTAAACGTTCCCCTCATACTGCTGGAACGGTTTCAACGTTCCTGCCGTTGAGATTTACAACGATCGGTCGATCGAAATTAAATTTGGTTTTATTAAAAACCCGTTTTTAAAAAGATATTAATTTTTATTTACAACAAACGCACAAACAATCGGAATGCTACACAACTGAACTGTATGAGCAACGAGCGAAGACTGACAATGATAGTCTGGGCTCGAGGGTATTTATGGTTTCTTCATGACAAAGAGAGTCATTGATGAAAGGTGAGTGGGTGGCGAGCGATAGCGAGCCGCCGCTGAGCTCGGTCGAAAGGTGCTGATCTGGCGACTGGTGACTCATATCCAGTCGCTGGCGATGAATGGGTTGCGTTGTTCTTACTGCTATAACTCCTCCCGCCTTAGAGTGGAACATGGGGGTGACTCATACTGAACGATGAGTCATTTCCTGTTGCACTGGTGGTTGAAACAGAAACTGCAAAGGAGAACTCGTTGGTTGCGGGTTAGCAATTTTGCGTTTTTTCAAAACAATATAAAGTCCGATTATAATTACTATAAGGATTAGTACATATGTTGGAGTAACTAATAAGTGGAGGTAATCATAATCATAATCAACATTTGAGTCAGGCGTTAGGAATGGCCAATGTTCGTTAAATTTTGGGAATGATGAGTAATCCCTTAAATTTAGTTTTAAGGGGCGAATTTCGGTCTTAGTTATTTCATTAGAGGGTATGAGCGGTATTCGCAGTGTCCCTTGAATTGACATTGTACTTCTGATGGGTTCGTTATTGATGAAAATTTCGTCTGTGGAAGGTTGAATTATCCACGTACCTTTGATACGTGTCAAGGTATTTCCTTTGTCACCCTTGCTTTCAATTATGGTTTCGTTTTGAGAAGTTACGATGATGTGACCTGTTTCTGGTATGGGTAAGTAGAACGGGTCTCTGATCAAGATACTGGTGAATTGACATTCTGATAGGGAGTTGAATTTGATTACGTTTTGGGAACAATTGGATATTCCTGCAGTACATAATTGTTCATATTTACAATAATATTGATTATCATTCTTGTAACATTTATCGTTATTATCATATAGAATATTATAATTCTTATCTACTAGTACATATTTTGATGTGGGTATAATAGTTACATAGTCGGTACCTTGAGGAATGGGTACAGGTTGCAAAAGGTACAGTTGAAGGTTCAAGTCTTTATAGACTGGTAGGTTTACAATATATATTATTTCGTCTTCGTGCAGGGAGCAGGTCAATTTAGAGTTGAGTTCATATTCTACTAAATTGTTGAATAATTTCAATTTACTCTTTTTGTTTTCTTCCTTTATTTTCTGGAGTTCTAATTCTAGAGTTTGAAGGGGTATTACGCTCGGGTGCGTGATGCCTAATTTGCAAAAGGTGAGAGATGTTTCTATTTCTCTCAATTGGTCGTTAATAGAATTGGCATTTAGTACCATTTGAGCTGCGGCTTCGCGCAAGTAGGCTGATTGGCCATTTATTGAGGATTGGTTGTTGGAATACAATTTGGATAATTTATTTTTTATTTCTTGGTTATTTTGATTTAGTGTAGCTATAGTTTCGTTATATCTCTGAATTAAGTCTATTACGAGGTGGTGTTCTTTGTTTAATTGGTCCGAATTTTTCGCGTTTCCGTCCTTTAACTTTTTGATAAGTTTGTCATATTTTATTCTGTCGTCGTCATTAAGGTTACCAGTTATGAATTTAACAATTGAGCCGAGACCATTTATAAGGCCTCTTTTGGTGCGTCGTTTTGATGTGATGTTATTTCTTGGTCGAAGGTTTGTAATTTTCTCATTTGTGACGTATAGTATAGAGTCGATCGTTTGTATGTGTTCTTGGAGAGCTGGTGATAATTTTGTAGTCTTTAGGTTATCTTTAAATTTTTGGAATGTGGTTGAAAGTTCTTTGAATGGGGAGAATACGTCTTTTAGGTCATATTGAATGATAAGTAAGTGTTCGTCTGTTTCTACGTAGGCAGGTCCGAGGTTGATAGGGAGTAGTCCTCCACTACTTCCAACGTTCAGGATTTCAGCGGCGAAGGCGCTTGAAATGGATCTGCAAAGAGGGTCAAGAATTAAATTGTTCTAACTGTTTTAGTAGGACATTATTGTAAATTTCTTCACGTAATTTAGGGATAAAATGTAGGGGTTTCCCTTGAGATAGTAAGTCTGCGTATTTGCATACAAATAATCCGCAGTCGGACATGTTAGTCTGTCTGGGGATAGAGGAAATTGTGTTTAGTGTCCATTCGTTACGTTCTAATAATTCTCCGTATTTGTCTTTCCAGTCTTCCTTGAGGTATTCGAATACTGTTTCTAAAATGGAATCGCCATTATATCCTAAGGAGTCGTAGTACTCTATAGTTCTTAATTTAGGTCTGACTGCCACTAGTCTCCAATGAGCGGTCTCGTGAACTGGGATTAGAATTAACTCTTTATCTCTGAGATTAGCCTTTTTTGAGTGATTTCTCACGCGGTTGTAACTTTTAAGGTACGATGTGTACAGGAAGGTATGGAACGCATAGGTACGAGGGAGTTTTTTGTTATCTTCATTTCTCAAGTTGATCAGTTCCATATAGGCGTTTATGACTTGGTCGTTTAACCAGTTTGTACCCTTGATAGAATTAATATCGTCTTCCGTCAGAGTTAACCGTAGTTTTCTTTCGGTTTTCTGTTCACTAGCTTTGTTTTCGATTAGTTGGTCATTTACCTCTTCGGGGTCATCTATTATTTCTGTGTCTGAATCTGTTTTTAGGGCTCTTGGTCTTTTCACATTTTTCAGGTGTATTTTAGAACGTGTGTTATGGTGTCGGGGTTGGATTTCTGCTGTCTTCCTATTGAGGTCTTGGGTTATCATAGTTTCCTTATTGTATCTTCGTTTGGTTTTGTCTTGTATCTGTTTTGTTTCTATGAATACTTCTCTTGGGATATCAGGCATTGTGGTTTCTCTTTTCTCGTTTAGTTTGTTAATGTTTTTCTCTTTCTCCATTGTTTGTTTGTCGTGTAAAATTTGGTATAGTTTGTCCATTTTCGTTTTATGTTCTGAGATGTACATGTTTGTTAATTTTGTTTCTATTTCGGGGGGAATAGGAGTTTTTGAACCAAATGTTCCATTGATTATTTCGTACGGCGTGATGCCTGTGCTAGAGTGAATACTATTGTTATAAGAGATTAACGCGTATTTGAATTTTTCTCTTATCGGAGTGGTTTTAAATTCATTGCTTTCTGACATTGTTCGGATAATTTCAATAATGGTGGAATGAAATCTTTCAATCGGGGAGTTAGAGTTAGGGTTCTGTGTACATGTGTAGTGGATGGCAATATTTTGAACCTTTAGGAACTCCTTTACGAGTGATGAGCTAAACTCGTTCCCATTGTCCATGATTATTTCTGAAGGGTTACCGTGATGTGATATGAAGGTTAAGAGTTTCTTTGTGATCTCTATGTTATTTAGTGATTTGAGGGGGTATGCCTGAGCATATTTTGAAAATTTATCTATAATTGTTAAGAATTTTTGTCTTTCGATAGTTAAGGTGTCTATGTGAACTGTCTCAAAGGGTTTTGTCGGAGTATGGGTGATGTTGAATGCTGGTTTTAGTGGTTTCCTTTCGTACTTGCACTTCAGACAAAGTTCGCATCTGTTTATGATATTGGTTATATTTTCCTTTAAGTTTGGCCAAAAGTAGTGTCTTTTTATTTGTTGGTACGTTTCATTTATTCCCCGGTGGAATCTTTCTGTTCTGTGATTGTACAAGATTATGTTCGTTTGATCTTCTAGATCTTCAACGTCCAATAGCTTTTCTGTATATTTGACGAATTTTATTTCTGAATTTTTGAATTTTTTCATGAGTATCGTTGAAATTAGAGCGTAAATGTCTGTTTCGAAGTATAGTCCGTAGGATACTTTGGGTGTTATGTGTTCGATTAAGAATTTTGTTATTTCATTTTCTAAGTTTCGTTGAGGGAATTTTACTGTAGTACGGGTTTTTTCGTTTTGGAATAATTTTTCGATTTTTATGTCAGTATTAAAATGTTCTCCTACTTGGATTATTATTTGATTTTTGCAATGGTTTATGGCTTCATTTTTTATTGGGATCAGAGCAGTATCTTTTCCTTCTTTGTCAGAATGTACAGTTCCTTTGTCTGTTTCGTCTTGGTCGAAGTTTACTATGAGAGAGGGTGTAATTTCTTTAGGTTTCGGTGTTACTTCTTTTACGTGTACTTCGATTCTAGAAAGTGCGTCCGCGTTCTGATTATGTTTTCCCTTTTTGTATTTAATTTCGAAGTCAAACTCTTCCAGCCTGAGTTTCCAGCGGAAAAGTTTAGAATTTGGTTCTTTCAGGGAGTGAAGCCATTGGAGAGGCTGATGGTCAGTTTCTAACGTGAATTTTCGGCCATATAGGTAGGGTCGAAAGTACTGACAGGCCCAAACGCATGCGAGGAGCTCTCGTTCAATCGTGGAAAGTTTCCTTTCTGTATCATTGAGAGTGCGGCTAGCATATGCGACTGGATGCGTCTCTCCGTCAAATTTTTGTGATAGGACGGCGCCAAGGGCAACTCCTGAGGCGTCTGTGTTAAGTAGGAATGGTTTCTCGAAATCGGGGTATTTTAGGACTGGATCATTTGTTAGAAGGGTTTTACATTGTTCAAAACATTTGATGTATTCTGGATCAGTGATGACTATCTTGTTTCCCTTCTTTAATCGTGTAGTTAGTGGTTTTGTGAATTCTGCCAGATTTTTGATAAACTTCCTGTAATACGACAATAGTCCTAGGAAACCCTTTAATTCTTTGTTGGTTTTTGGGATTGGAAATTTTTGTATTGCTTCTATTTTTTTGGGGTTCGGTTTTATTCCTTCTTCGGTAATTTGGTGCCCTAGAAATGCCACTTCTTTCCTTAAGAACTCGGTCTTATCTAATTGGACCTTAAGGTTCGCTTGGCGGAGTCTTTCAAAGATGGTTCTCAATCTTACCATATGTTCTTGTAGGCTGGATGAGAAGACTATGATGTCATCCATATACACCGCGCATATTTCGTTTTGGACTCCTCGAAGGCAATTGTCCATTAAACGTTGAAATGTGCTAGGGGCATTTTTAAGTCCAAATGGCATTTTCTTGAATTCCCATTTCCCGTGTTCAGAGCTGAATGCGGTTTTAGGGATACTTGCCTTGTCCATGTTGACCTGCCAGAATCCGGAAGTGAGATCTAACGTTGTAAAATATTTGCACTTCCCCAATTTTGATAAAATGTCTTCTATGTTAGGTAGGTTGTAGCGGTCGTCTAGCGTTTTATTGTTAAGGGCTCTGTAGTCTATGACAATTCTAAATTTTTTCTTCCCGGATGCGTCGTCTTTCTTAGGGACTATCCAAAGGGGAGAGTTATAGGGGGAGTTAGATGGTTGTATAATGTCATTGTCTAACATTTTTTGGATTTGGTTCTTTACTTCGGATTTGTAGACTTCAGGGTATCTGTACGACTTGGAATAAACCGGAATCTCGTCTGTTGTACGTATTTCGTGTGTGGTCATGTTAGTCGTGCTTAACGGTTCATTTTCGTCGTAAAATACGTCAGGGTATTCTTTCAAGAGTTTGTGTAGTTCGGATCTTTCTTCGTGATTTAAGTGTTCTTGTCGAATGTTGGGAATGATTCGTTTCATTTTTCGTGTTAAGTTAATATTGTTAATTACCAATTTTTTTCTTGTTTTGTCTGTGTTATTTTCGGTTGCAAGCATTTCGTTGGATATTGGTTCGGCGGAGTTTAGAGATTTCACATTGAATGTAAGGGGGGTATCTGATGTGTTGATGGCGATGCATCTAGCGATATGGTTCTTTACCTTGACCAAACAATTAGGGATTTCAATTGGTCCTATTTTCTTGTGGTTGATTATAGCTGTTCCATTTTCGATATTAGTAAGGGGGATTTCAATCTGTTTTCCTGATCTAGGGGGAATTTTGTATTTTTTAATCGGTATGTTGGTCTGTGTAATTGAATTGTGAGCTGTTTTGTTCTTCAGAGGTGTGTTCATTTTTCTTGTTGGTTTTTGAGGAACGCTATGGTGTTTGAGCGGAATGATTATGTCGCATATTGTAATGGTGTTTCTTTTTAGATTAAGAATTGCTCCAAGTTTCTCTAAATTGTCCCATCCTAAAAGAAAGTCAAAATTTGCATGGAAATTGAAGACGTAAAATTTGCAAGGAATAATATTCTTAGTGCTAGGGTTAATAAAGTCACTGTCTATTTTTATACTATGGGTGCCGTTAGTGTAGCCATGTGATGAAGTCACTGAGAATCGGTCCTGTTTCATGAAGGTCTTGAAATGTTCGTGTGCGATGTTGTCGCGAACGAAGCTGCTGGATGATCCGGTATCTATTAGTACCTTGAAGTTGTTATGGGTGGTAAGGTACGGAAGTCGGATCGAAGTACCCAGGTGATTCAGGTTAAGTCTTGGTATTCGTCTTCCTTGTCTAAAAAATAGTCATTGGTTTCTTCCTCTTCTTCCTCCTCTTGTTCGACGTGGTCTTCTTGATCGTCTTGTTCTTTCGAATTGAGTTCGTGATTCAATGTCGTTTGGTATGACATTGTATCTTTGTTCCGGAGGTGGTAAGGAATAAATGGTGTGTTTGGTTTTTGGAATGTTTTTTGCTGTTGTGGAGGAGAAAACGGTTTTTTGTAGGGACCTTCTTGTTTGTTTGATGGTCCCGGGTTGTTGTTGGATGGCCCTGGCTTATTAAATGGTTTGTAAACCTTGCCTTGTTCATTTCGCACGAAGGGCCTAGGTGATGGGGTATAGGTTGTCGGATTGGGTTTAAAGCTTCTCTGTTTCTCCAGATGCTTTTTCCTAAGGTTAGGAAATTGATACTCGTTCGTGAGTATTCGGACAGCGTCATTTAGGTCAGTTGGACCTTTGGTGATCAATAGTCTGCCTATTTCCTCGTTTAATCCCATTAAGAATCCTCGTAGTGCGACTCTCTCCATTAGTTTAAGAGTTGTGGTCGTGTAGGGGTCTACGGAATTATTTAATTTCGCTACGAGTAGCGTGAACATCTTTTGAACCCTTGTATGAAATTCGAAAGGGTTTTCATTACTCCTTTGTTGGAGTTTTCCTAATTCTAGGATTAAATGTTCTTCGTCTCTCTTGTCATCAAAATTGGCAATTAGGGCCGATTTGATTTCATCCCACGTGTTCAATGGGGAGTTGAAGATGCCAACAGCCGCCTTGCCCTTGATTTTAGCCCTTATGTTATTAAGGATGCTTTTATTCGTGTAGCAATTGGGATTTGCATGGTCGAAGAAATGGTTGATTAATTCCTGGCATCTTTCTAGGAATTGCGCAAGAATCTCAGGTTCGCCTGTGAAATCAGGGATGCCACTGTAATCTGTTTTATCGGGTTTCCCATTTTGATGGGACCCTGAGGGTCTTACAGCAGCAACCAATTGCTGGAATTGTTCTGGCGTAATGCCAAGAAATTGTTGTACAATAGGCTGTGTGTCGGGCATATTGGTGGACGAAGTGCTCGGGGTTTGAGCGGTTGGTCTTAAGAGTTCTCTGGGGGTCTGAGCGATCGGTCTCAAGAGTTCTCTAAGAATGTTCGATCTATTAGACGGCGGAGAATAGGGTCGACCGGTTACTCTATTCCTATTTTCAGAGGAGGATTTATCTTTTATCCTACCTTGAAGGGATTGTAGAGCGCTTTTTCTATGGTCTTTTCCCGCCGTTGTGAAAGGTATTAGTGATATAATACGAGTAAGTACGAAATTTTGTACTTACAGGATCAGGATGAGCATCTCTTGAAGTCTCTTCTGTCCTGATGCGATCTGGTTACGGTCTGGTCACGATCTCAGCCTCAGATCGGGTCGTCTCGTCCGATGGTGCGTGTTGGGTTCGTCTCTCGAAAGAACGCGTTCGTGTTTCGAAGACTTGCTTGGTTACTCGATCCTTAAACTTTAAAAAGTTCTTAACCGCGAAAAGACACGTTAGTATTTCGGGGGTAATGGACCGGTCCTACCGACTGCGCCAATTAAATTTGGTTTTATTAAAAACCCGTTTTTAAAAAGATATTAATTTTTATTTACAACAAACGCACAAACAATCGGAATGCTACACAACTGAACTGTATGAGCAACGAGCGAAGACTGACAATGATAGTCTGGGCTCGAGGGTATTTATGGTTTCTTCATGACAAAGAGAGTCATTGATGAAAGGTGAGTGGGTGGCGAGCGATAGCGAGCCGCCGCTGAGCTCGGTCGAAAGGTGCTGATCTGGCGACTGGTGACTCATATCCAGTCGCTGGCGATGAATGGGTTGCGTTGTTCTTACTGCTATAACATCGATGTATGAGGAATGCATTGTACTCGTACTTGGTGGAATGGTAATCAAGCTCGGTTCTCATGGAGCATTTTGTGATAGGATAGTGCGCTCTGCTATTTCATTTATTGGCCGAGAGCTTGACGCAGTAATGGCGGCTGCTTTGTGCGCAATATTTGACGTACAAACGCACTGTGAAGTTTACGAACGAGGTAATACCCATGATGGCCCTCATGTTGTTGTTCACATCGTTGAGTTTCCATTAAATGGACAAAATTAAACAAATTTTGATTATTATTTCAATATTTGGTGTCCTACTATTGGTAGACAGTAGAAATCAAAAAATATTTTATTAAAAAAATCGTCAATATTTAACAACAACGATAACAAAACGGCGTAAAACTAGATTTTGAAAACAAAATGGTGCTTAATGCTCAGCAAGTGTGCTTGGCATGTGAACGCCATCGCACCTGCCGCACCCCCTCCCCCAATTTTTGACGCAAGGAACGCAGCCACACCGAAAGCTCCCTGTGAACTCAGCTTACGGTTGTCGAATGACATTATAGTATTCATCATCTGCTGTGTGGAGAGGACTGCCATTGGTTCTCTTGTAACTTGAGCTCTGACGCTCCATAGAACAATCACTATGGATATTACAATAGTCTGTTGAAATAAGAAGTTACGGCTCTTGTTTCAATGGTAACTAGAGCTTGTGGAACGATGAGTAAAGCGTGTGACTTTCAAAGTGTAACAGAACCTTCACCCATTCGCTTGTTGTTTTTAATATGAACATTATGGTCTTGTTGATGTTGGCGTACCGCCTTTCGTTCTATTGATTTTCTAGCTAGTTCAAAGCCGTCTTTATCTGAGAGTTTGAACGCAGCAGAGTCCCCACATCAAGACGTTGTCGGAGCAAAAAAACGGAGACGAAGCATTCCAGCCAAGTTTAAGGTAACTCGAATCCCCTCTACAGGAATAAAATAATTCATGGGCAGTTTTATTGTACTTATAATACCACTAATTTCCTAGTTACACGAATCCACGTATTTCAATCCAAAATAATTCATGAGGGGTATTTCGTATATCTGCTTTTTTCAGGCCTGGAGAGATAGTATGTCTGTGGCTTCACCTAGACTAGATTCGACAACAGAAAACACAAGTAGGTTGTCCATTGTGAAGTAAATTATCGTATGAATAGTACCCTGACAAAGTACATTGACACCGGAGTTATGTGTTCATTTAGGAGCGTAAATCGACTTTAGGACCCCAATTTAAGAGGTAAAATCAAGTGTGAGGGTCTCAATAAGGAGAATAACTAAACTCAAAGGCACAACTCATAGCTGAAACTAACTTCAAACTTCAGCTATGAAAGTTGAATAGGAAAGAAAAGAGCCTCAGGGCTTACTCACCAGTCCGACACAGGCTCGATTTCGAATCCCTGTATCTTCGGTAAAGTCGGAAAAGATTTCATGTTTACATGAGATTGTTCATGAACCGATCACCTTTCCAGTGACTGTATTTTGTTTATCGATACTGTGCGACGGAAATCCGTCTCAGCAACATCATACTCCATCCGTGTTGGAGTCAAACTCGATTGTCAACAGCATTTCCAGTGAAAAGGGGAAATGATTCGTAGGTGTTATTAAACTCTTCTTAAGATCTACGTATGAGTGCCGATTGTTCTAATGTGCCAACAGGTAATGGAGCTGACAATCGGAACGCCCCTAAAATCCGTCAAAAAAGGGCTGCTCCGAGTGCACACTCGAACAAAAATTCGAAACTCAAAGTAAGTTCGCAATAATTAGGTTGCCTCTAAACACAATGCTGTGCGATGTACTCTATACTTTACTATACTTATACTGCAATCTTCCCATGCATTTGTTTGTAAATACCACCACAATTTTAAAATTAGAAGCTCAATCAGAAATAATTCACGGTCACAATCTGATTGTGATTCGTTTTCACAGGAAAAGACCGTCTTCAAAGTGGTCGTTCCGGCTGCTTCTTTTGGTCACCTCAAGTACAAAAATCATTCCAGAAATAGCGCTTCATCATCATCCAATCATCAATCCAACGGCTTGAACGACGTTCATAAAGGTAACTGAGTAATTTCCAAATGACAGATTTCTCAAGGTCGTTAATTCAGACTTCTTGATGTTGCTACATCATCATTAGGTTCACCAAATTATGACGCGTATATCTCGTGATGCCTTTGTTTTGTCAATTGCGATTATTAAGATGCGCTTATTATCGGTGACGTCGAGCAGCTTTCAACGCCTGTTCTTCTATCCTTCACATCCTTACAAATGGAGCGGCCTACGCTGCCCTTTTACTCGGATAATATCCGATTATGTGATGTCACTCGTATCGTTCGGTTTTTTTAAGAAGTAATTTTACAATTTTCCAGCCATCTCTAAACCACATGCTTACAGCGGGATTGGAGCAAAACCAACATCTGCACCTGGGGCTCAAGTGACGATACCTGACACTGCCCTAACTAATGGAAACCCTTCTTCTACTGCCGCTCCTCTTAGCAGTTCACGTGATAGCAGTTGTTCGGGCGAAGATTTGCTTGATTCCTTGTACGAAAAGCTTTACTTGAAGTCATCTAAACTTGAGGTGAGTTTTAGTTCTGTTTTTTATTATTTAACCAAGACTGTAAGATTCCTTTAACTTATAATGTAAGGGGATGCCCAAATGGTGACGTTGACAAGGTTTTCTTCGTATTAGTAATACGACACCCAATGCACGCAGGTTCTTCAACAACGGTTTGTCCATCTGATTTGAACCAAAGTAAAGCCATGTACCATGTCCACGAGTTCGTCTGTACGAATGTTCATATTTGGCTGTTTCAGGCGCAAAGAGTTAAAGCCACCAATAGATTCCCCTCAAATGCTGGTAGTCATTGTGTTTTGTTGTTACAGGATGTGGAATTGAAACCAGTTCGACAAAGGCTGCCATCGGCCAAGCCCAGTCAAACTTCAAAGGCAACACCCGATGAGCGGGTTGAGACTACGATAGTGACCTCTCGCAAAACACAGAGACGTTGTGAATTGAAGAATAACGCAGCAACCCAGACAACGCCGAGGGTTCACACTGCAGTTCTGTCTTATGAGATGTACAAGTCGAAGCCCGAATGGGTAAACTACCACACAGGGCTGGCAAGCTATGATCAGTTCAAGCTGGTACTGGACTCCTTGGGTCCCAAGTCACTCGTTCTGACGCACAGGTATGTCATAGTATTCTTTCAATGGATTTGTTAATATATTTAATGACAGATTATGACATCTCAGTGTGCACCTTCAAAAAGGTGCTGTAATGGAAATCATCTTTTGGGAATCTAGGGACTAGGGACAAATCCCATAATATCATAATATGATATTATGTTATACAGGGTGTTTCTTAATGAACGTCCCACACTTTTGGTTTATTATCTTCGATAATGAACCATTGGAATCGCCCAAAGAAAAAATTTTTTTTAACCCCCCCTCAAAATTTGTTGGTTTACGTTTCAAGATACGTAGATTCAGAAAATCGAATAAAAAAAAATCCGTCCGTCACCCGTACGCCGTCCGTGGCATTTTGCCCAGTTAGCATTGAGCTAAAATTACAAAATTTGGTTTATGGGTTTGGACCAGCCCCACAATGATCCTCGAAACTTTTCATAACCCTAGGTCAAGGGGAAGGGGTTCAAAACGAACTTTGAAATTTCGACAATGTCATATCTCTAAAAATTCTCATGAAACGGTGTAATTTTTAGTTCACTTTTGAATGACCTGACAAATTACGAATCTTTTAAGACCAATTGGATTTTTGTGCGACCAGCCGTTCGTTCACAGTGACCGCGCAAAGGTTTAGGAAAAACACTAAACTTTCGCGTCGAAAACGGCCGTTATGTGATCCAACCCCCAGCCTCCCAGAATAAAACTACCTTTTTTCATCTTCCCGGTAAACTACAGTCTAGAAATTTTAACCGTGAGTCGGGGATAGACCACATTGTAATATTCACTCGGTTTCTCATCTGTAAAATTGTTTAAATAATAAGTACCTTTTTGTAATAATACAAATTAAATTTTGATGATGAGCTATTGACTTGAAATTTTACAAATAGGTCAGAACTGGATAACAATGCAATATTCACTCGGTTTCTTGTCTGTAAAATTGTTTAAACAATACCTATTTGTTTAAACAAATTAAATTTTGTTGATGAGCTAGATACTTGAAATTTTAAATATAGGTCAGAAATGGATGACATTTCAATATTCACTCGGTTTGTATGATATGGTATGGTATATTATTGTATGTATGATTTGGTATAATACAGTATGGTATGATAGGAAAGAAATTCGTATGGTATGGTATGAGTACGGTGAGAATATGGTATGGTGCCGATTTGCAATACAGTCTGGTATAGACAGAAGGGTGATCTGCACAAGGAAGATAATAAACCGTTGTGTCAAGAATTTGCAGAGTTTTTTGTTCGTTATTTCGAGAGATAGCAAAAGACTCATCGATGTAATTGATGTCCCCATTATTTTTTTGACATTTTATGTCTTTACTCTGGCACATAACTCAAAAAACGTTACACAAAAAAAAAGCGTCACACGAAATCGTCACGAAAATTTCGGATGATTTTCGCTTACAACCGATTCGTTGCTACGGAACTTTATCTTCACCAGTTATCATCGTACAAAAATCGTTCACCACTCGTTGGATAGCTCTCGATTTACCTAACCATATTACGTTAACCACTGCGGAGTGCGTGGCCGACAAGCTGCGGTATGAGCGTGATTGCTTAAATAATTGTTTACACACAGGTGATCATTCTCAATAATTTATACTGTCAACACGAATGCAAGCTTCATATAAGTTTCTGCAAAGACATAAAATGTCCCAATGTGTTGCAGACTCGTATGCAAGCATTTTTTGTCTCCTTAATTCACCTCATCCACGGGCCTCTCAGATACGAGTAATATGACGTCGCAACACAAGCGACCAACTACGTCAAAAGATATGACGTCAAACAGGTGCCGCCAAGAACACCTCATAAGATATGACGTACGTGGACCGGCAGGGGGTGGATGACGTCAGACAAGTGGCTGGTAAGAACACCTCACTGGATATGACGTACGTGGACCGGCAGGGGGTGGATGACGTCAGACAAGTGGCCGGCAAGAACACCTCACAGGATATGACGTACGTGGACCGGCAGGGGGTGGATGACGTCAGACAAGTGGCCGGCAAGAACACCTCACAGGATATGACGTACGTGGACCGGCAGGGGGTGGATGACGTCAGACATTTAACAAAGATTTCAACAATCAAATTTTGGTGCGCCGCGCCGAACTTTGTTGTTTCAAATGGAAACCACCCTAAGCATGCGAACTTTGTTTTTTCAAACGGAAACCACCCGGTGGTGGTGTCAGTTTTTTATTGGACTTGACTAAACCGGGATAACAGCCTGGTCGTTTTTAAAAAAAGTCACGTTATCCAGCCTCTTGATCATTTTAGTTTTAGTTAGCTGTGTTTTTAGGCAGGTGGGGTAGGTATCTAAATTATCTTGTTAAGGCCAGGTGATTTATTTTCTCTCGTCCTTTAGCAAATCAGGCTTGGGTGATTGTTATATTCTTTGCAAAAAAAAAAAAAAAAAAAATAAGGGGACGTTACATCGGTGAGTTTTTTGATATCTCTCGAAATAACAAAATGAAAATGTTAGAACGTTCATTAAGAACCACCTCGTATACTTATGTGATGGCACTCCAATCTCATTTGCTACGGGCAACTCGCAGTTCAAAACAGTGGTCTCAGCCTGGTACTTCTTGTCTTTATTTAAATTGCCTACCGTTGTTACAGATCGCCTGATAGAATGCTTCACGTGGAAGATCAGCTGCTGATGACACTCATGAAGCTCCGCAGAGGAGAACCGGACCTCGGGCTGGCCATCGTCTTCGGCCTTGCCGAGGAAACCGTTGGGAACATCGTCACGACCTGGATAGAATTCATGTACCGCGAATGGTCAACCCCTGACATCTGGCCGGCACAGGAGTTGACGGCGTTTAGAATCTTCGGGCCCAACGGTGTCCGCAATGATCAGCCCGTTCTTAGTAGAAATCCGCAAGTTCAAGTCAAAGTGACTGAAACTTATAAAATCCTGAGTGTAGAACCCACCCAAAACGACAAACCAGTCACTGATTGTATTATTTTCGTATGTTGTATGCTATGTGATTTCAGAGATGGCGTCATTAGCAGACGCCAATCCTGTCATTCAATGGGTTCAAATGTTTGAAAGCATCATCTCACTTATCATCACCTCATGAAAAAGTGAATCTCTTTTTTAATTTTAATCAGACTGACTGAAACATGATTATCTAACTGTGATTTGTAAATACAATGTCATGTATATTGAACTCACCACTGCTTTATTTCTGTCACTTTCTTTCGTTGAATACATGGAATTTTCCACTAAATCTACTCGTCTGGCATGTCGTATGCACCTCTGTTCATATTAATAAGTAACATTTACCAGGAAAGAACCGGTAGAAAAATATTTGATCCTGAAGGTTGAATAGGTACACTGATTATATGGCTCGGCTTGATTAGTATGAATAGAAAATTGTAACAAAAAAATCGTCGTTTAATTAGATATTAATATCTTCGGTAGTTACTGCTTAAAGTGGGTGTTCAACATTTTCAATACGCAGACAAGTTGCGATTCAATTGTGATGGAACTCAAGCCCATCTGGACTCTCTAGATTTCATCTCATTTCGACCTTTTCGTATAATTATAGGTGATTTACAAGGGTTTGAGCATCCTTATACCTGCATGCATACTCACTAAAGAGTTTATAGAAAGTCCAGTTCTTAGTAATAGAAATTTATCTTGCAAAAGGTGGTGTAAAAGATTTTGTTGTTTTAATCGGTCTGTGAGGGACCCAATAACATGAATTCAGAGTTTCCACACAAAATTTCGAACGGCAAAACTTTTGATAGCCAAAAAACCTCAAACTTTTAGACTTTTTTTCGGTTTTTGACTTATAACTCCAAAACTGTCAATCTTACGCCAAGTCACTGTATTCAAAACTAAAGTTGATAAAATTCCGCGTCGATTAAGAAAAGAAGGTCCGAAATCGGTCAAATAGAAAATGTTTTACGATCGATCAAAAAATGGCGATGTTTTCCAATTTTTGCAAAAAGTTACACTAGGTACTCACCTAGTGTAAGTTTTTGCAAAACTACAGTATATTATACTGTACTGTTACAACATCTAACCCAATCGCCAACCCCTCGCCCTAAAATATGTAGAGCATCAATCGGAGAGTTAAAAAAATCACCCACATTTTAAAATTGGTCAACGTTTTGACATTTCAGGTATTTATATTCTTATAGGTGTTGCTCGAAAATCACTCTCAGTGATTGATACCATTGATTCGCCAAAATACGCTGCATTGATACAAAAGTTTGCCAAATAGTTGAAAATTGAACATTTGAGACGACCACAGGTGAGGCTACTAAAAACGTGCCAGAATGATATAACTCATAATACAAATCAATGATGTAGAAATATTCAGTAAAGTCGTGCAAAACTTGTTCATGCCTTTATTAACTCACCTCATTACTAGTGGCTTTATGGGGCTTTTGTCTGTTATTGCAGTCAAAGCTCAGTTCAAAAATATGATTGGAGATGTCTGAAAAAAGCTACATTTCCAAAATTTAATGATCATCTCCTAATGCACATCCAGAGCTGGTTTACCAAATTTCAGCCTCTTGCCGCTATATGTACATAGTTTTCACGTGGTGAAGTGAATGCGGTAGGACACTAACTGCACTGCAATAAGGACATGATTCCCTGTAGAAACCATCTTGAGTGTGTGTGTGGTCTTGTGCAGGGAATAGAGGCGGCATGTGGTCGTCTGTGTGGCGATGAATAGCGGTAGTGGGCGCGCGAGGTTTCCTGTTTCCGATGATTTGCTCATTGAAATCGGGAGCTCGGAGGATTGGAGATACACTCTTTAGCAACGGGCAACCCCCTAATCACTTGAAGCGGCCAACCGTGGGGCTTTCATCAGTCAGACAATACGTCTATAATGGCTTCTACACACTCCTCACACTGTGGCTCTCGTTACCTTTATATTTGACTGTACCTATTGATTCTGATAAACACCAATCAGACAAACTGTCACTTTTCACACTTTTAACCCTTAATGAAGCATGGTATTTTTCTGGATACCTCACCTTTTCCTGCCCCAAATACAACAAACCCAAAGAAAGGATAGCTGCAAGGTACTTCTTGATGACTCACGAAATGCTGTTCACGAAATTACCTCTCAGTGGTTATAGAAGGCAGTGTTGAAACCGGCAACCTCCTACTATGTCACACTCCCGCGAAACTGTAAGTTCTATCCCTTTACTAAATTATTATTGTTTCTCATGAAAATTTTATGTTTCCAGTCAGTAAATGTCCTACTGAATCGATTGATATCGTAGGATTTTAGTTTTATACTCACATTTTTTCGAAAACTGGCAAAAAGTGAAGGTATCCCACAGGATACCATGGGTTTCAGATGTCGCAGCAAACAATCTTGGCTCAGACCACCTAATTTCTCACATAATTAGCTAGTAATTCATTTCCTATTTTCAACTTGGTTTCATTATTACCCCAGAGGGGCGAAAATATCGTTGATTCCCAAAACGAGCCACCTTTCCGACGACGGTTCAAACATTGACGATGAAAAGTTGGAAGAGCGCATTTTTTCACTATTTGCGGAGATATGAACATTCCTGAGGATGAAATAGACGTGGCCAATGGCCTAGTCCCAGAGGTTTCATAGTTTTTTGAACCTCGACAACACTCGCCAACAATAGATTTACAAGAACCAGTTAGGAACCAGTCTCCCCAGCCTTCTTCCTCGGTGAACGACGTCGTTGACTCTCCTCCACCCTCTACTTCACGGGACCAAGAAGAGAATGTATTTTTGTGTTCAGATTTTCAAATAAAATTTTGTTCTCTGCAGTTGTTTGCCATCATTTTTGCCCAAAGCTCCTGTTGGTAGAAATTGGCATGACGTTTCTTGCAAAGTCTGTATCCTATGGCATCTTTCGAGAAACCTCTTGCTACGCATCTGTAGCTATACCTATACAAAATTCCTCATAATATGAGATACCTATATTATAGGTATCTTATTTCTTATATATATATAGGTTTGATAGTTTTTATGGTGGAAGCGCTGAGTTTGTGGAACTCCATTATCATGTGAGTAGGTTGAAAAAGGACTTCAGTTCCACAATCTTTGTACTTTAAATCACAATATATATTTCAGGCACTTTATGCCCATCATCAGGTGTTATTATTATAGTTCTTAAAACAGTTGAAACACAAGGGAAAACATAAACATCTTTAATAAAACATGTTTATGTTTTCCCTTGTGTTCAACTGTTTTAAGAAGAACCTGATGATGGGCATAAAGTGCCTGAAATATATATTGTGTTTTAAAGTACAAAGATTGTGGAACTGAAGTCCTTTTTCAACCTACTCACATGATTATATATAGGTATCTTTCTGGAAAGGCTCCTTGCAACGCCATGATATTCCCATGATATTTTTATGGAAACCCCATAGCGACGCCAGTATCCCATGTTATCCTCAGGGCTGCCATTTTTAAATTGTATATCTTTTGATAAATACAGGGTAAATTATAATTTGGCGTGCTGAAAGAATCTATTTGGGTGGAAAATAAAGAGCCAAACTAAAAGAAAACGAACTTTTGACGGGAGGGGGGGGGGGAAATGGGATATTGAGGGTTAATAGCTGTGTATTGTTACGTATGCGTAGGTACCCTTTCCAATTTTGTATTCGGTCAAGTCCTTGCAACGTCCATAATACAGCCAAAAAGCTCTAGTCAGCGTTGATGATAGCCGCCGCACTAATGTTTCCTTATGAGTTTCATTAAAATCTCATCGGCGTATATACCTGCGCACGAGAAAATCCCTCCAACTAGACAACGAAGAAATCGATTTTTTTTTTTTCGGTGATTGAGCGGTCGGATGGTGTTTCGAACAGCTCTCAGACCGTTTCAACGAGCGATGCACGTGCCCTGAGGAAGCAGGAAGGAATGAAAGTGAAACTCAAGGTGCGGTGAAAGTGCACGAGGCGCAACGTGGTGGTGGGTGGACCAAAGATGGTGAACCATTGAGTGAATCATCTGAGCCATTGCCTTACAAAACTCATTCCTTTCAATATTATTATTATTGTGGGATGGGCAGAATCAAAGTATGGAGTTTTTGAGTAATGGCGGAAAACAGTTGTCATGATAGCGGTGAGTTATCCGCGTTACGTTAATTACCAAGAAAACGAGGAGATTATTGTACTGTGTTCTCCGATGAAAATTGCTTTTACATAATTTCAAGTGTTTTACAAAAAGTCCATGTTGTTTGTGAAGTTGAGATCAGTTTGTTGTAAATATACTGCGCAGTTAAAGTCAAGCGTCTGGTTATTATTGTCAATCCAAGCAATTCCTCATTATTACACAATCCCACTGTTATTAGATCTGGTGGAATCCACAACAAAACGGCGTCATCAAGTCGAAAATGTTTTCAAAAAGTTTCTTGGGAAGAGCGCAGACACACGCGTTGACGGAAGTAGCGAAGGATATTTAATGAAATTCATACGAACAACCTTCCAAATGATACCTAAATTAATGTCGAAGTGCGCAGAAAAAAGTATTTGGCGTCCATGGCGCAGACACACATACCTACCCACATGAAATTCATATACAAATGATAGAGTTAGTTCCATTTCTTACACGATTATGTTAAAAGAGTTCTACACTATGATTTCTGCATTTCAGGGTAAAACACGTGTTCGTACGAAGAGGAATACTTCTAATTACGGGATTGAAAAGCAGGAGTACCTGAGGGTATCGTCCTTGGGCCAGTACTCTATCTACTATACACGAGGGATCTCCCATAACCAACAGAAGCTGTGGCACAGCAACCTTGGCGTTTGGTTCCACAGTTGAGGAAGCCTCGAGAAAACTACAGGAATCCGTCAACGGTATCCATCAATGGACCAAAAAATGGAGAATACCCTGAAATTCCTTTCTGTTAGATAAGACACTAAAATCCTATGATACTGTGCAGGGAGATCCTACTGAAATCATAGTGGAGAAAATTCAAAGAAGCTAAGTCAACTCGGTTTGCGAGTTGACTTATTTAATAATCCCCCGGACCGTCCCATATGAAGCTACTGCTAATTAGGTACCTTGGAATGACTCTGGACGCCAAGGTCCGCTGGATCACGTGAAGAAGAAGAAGAAGAAGAAGAAGAAGAAGGAAGAAATCAACCTAAAATTCAAGGCAAAAATCCCAACTCCTATGAATAACAAAATGCTACTGTACTACGTAGTACGAGCAAGTGATCGACCCAATTCGGGCTTACGGCAATCTATTATGGGACTGCACTAAGATGAGCAACTTAAAAATAATCCCAACTACTTACGCCAAAAAAAAAAAAAAAAAAAAAAAAAATCTCAAGAGCATAGTAAATGGCCCCTGGTATGTTCGAATGGATGATCTCCATCGCGACCTCAAAGTAGAGATGGTGAACGAAGTTGTTATAAGTCGAGCAACGGACCATGAAAACAGTCTCAACACAGCACAGGAATGTTGAAGTACTGAACCTCCTGGACAACAGCGGCGATGTACGAAGGCTGAAAAGGACCAGACCCCTGGACCTAGTTACATCTCACTAAAGTGATGTGATGAGTGGTAGTAGTAGATGAGTGGTAGGTAGTAGATCTATGAACCACAATGTGTTTAAATTTAACTAATACATGTACATGTGTACAGAGTGAAGTTACTAGATGTGTAAATCTAAAACTTTACTTAGTTAGTTAAATTTTAACGTATTGTGGTTCATAGATCACCACCTACTACCACTCATCACACCACTTTACTGAGATGTAACTAGGTCCGGGGGTCTGGTCCTTTTCAGCCTTCTTACATCGCCGGAGGTTCAGCCAGGAGGTTCAGCCAGGAGGTTCAGTACTTCAACATTCCTGTGCTGCGTTGAGACTGTTTTCACGGTGTAGGTATACAGTTGTATACAGTTGTCACAATGATAAAAATGTATATGTATATAATGTCACAGATGATAAAAAAAGTTCATACATGGAACTTCGGCCGTTTCAGAGCCGGCAAGAGAGCATCCCTTCTCAATGTTTTGGGCATCTCTTCTCAATGTTTGGGACCCCAACATACTCAAACCCAAGCGATTAATTACTATTAGGCACTAACTTAACTCGTAACATACCTATCAGTGGTAAAAACTAACCTCTCGACTAACTGTCTTCATGGCTTGTAATACAAACACTTCCAGAACGAAAAAAGTTAACATGAGGTGGGTAAAAACTTTTTCCTCCTAGGAATTTCTTTGCTAAATTGGGTTTCTTTCTTTTTCAATCAGTGTATTTATATTGTTCTAAAAACATTGAAAATTCACATAATCAACCCAATCGATGATTTTCGAATTTTTTTCTTAAGAATGTACTACCTCAACGTCAGCCCATAGAAGACGATGTAACAATTCAGACACCCACCTGAAACAAAAAATAAAAAAATCATTTAGGTGAGTAATGTAAGGTGACTATTGGAGCTGGGTGATATTATTGCTTGCATTCATACCCATAATGAGAACACTGAGAAGGAATACAACTGTTACTGTATAAGTTCTTAAACAGCCAAGTGGAACGAATAACCTCCTTATCACCTTCGAAAATAATTCAAGTCATCCCAAATCGATCAAATATTCACTTGCATTAAATGCAAGTAAATTTTACAGTTTTGTTCAATGTTAGTCCGTTAGTACGTTAAGCCCTGGTTGATTTGAATTAACTGCCGGCTCCGACCGGCGGTTTTCAGTCCCCTACTTGCCTGTTCCTTCGCGTGGCAATCGCAGAACACTCGCTGGCAATTCCTTTTGTGTCGCGACACATCGCAGAGACTCCACGTGATGGGGCTGAGGCCACAAACGACCCGACAAAGACGCACAAGATAAACAAGCCGCCTAAACGAGACGGTAACGAGCCGTGCAAATAGTAATTTGAGACTTACGATACGCAACATGACACTCGAAACGATCGAAGAACAAGTTGGTACGTAACAGTCACAATCATAACGTGCGAGGGCACTCGAACCACCGGTGCGAAAACAACACGGAGCAGAAATATTAGAAACGCTCATTTTATTCAGAGGCGGACGCGATCTTTTATCTGGTTCGATAAATCTGTAATCATGAAATGAATGGTTTTGTAGAGGAAACAAAAGGTGAAGCGCTCGAGTTCAGTTGAGACGGTTATTGGTGGGGAAACTGGTGGGTTCCGTGCGTAGGTTTCTATTGTGAAAACAGGAGGTTTATGTAATGTGTAAATAATGGATTGTTGTCAAAAAACCGTCCCCATTATCGTTAATTAATGTACATGCTACATTGTATTAACGCCAACGGTTTGAAATATTTGTAGTTTCAATCTGTTGATATGCCCTGTTGTAGCACTCGGTGGCTTCAGCATACCAGCATAGTTAGAAGACGTTAAATCGTTTTAATCACTAGCCATCCTGATTTTATGAAACAAAGAGCCACTTTCCAACTCGAAAATATCTAAACCTTTTGTTTGACATCACATCTTTTTGTTGTGGAAGTTGAAAAGACCTGTAGAAGCAATATGCAAGAATAAATTAAGCAAATTAATAAAATAATAAATTAATTATTTAGCAATACTTTAATACAGTTATAAATTAATAAAATAAATAAATTGAGCAAGAATAGAGGACAGGCTGGGTTTTTGATGTTAAGCAGGTATATAACTCGGTTCCCATTAGGGTTAGGGATCAAAAGGCACTGGCTACAGTTAAAACGAAGCTCTGTGCAAAATATCAAGTCAATCAGTGAAGGTGGAGAGGCTGTCGCATTGACCGTCCAATTTCTAAGAAAAACATGGTAAAGGGTTTTTGAAGTTATGAACTTGGCTTCCTTTAGACCTACCAACATGAAACTATCAGGCCTTTTTTCTATTATCCACACCAAGAAGACCCATACCAAATTTCAAGTTGATCGGCTGTGGCCCCGTCAAAGTGGCCAAAAGTAGCCTAAATCAGCCTTAATTTCAGTTTTTTGTTGCAAAACATTTCTTAGGTTGAGATGATGGGTTAAATCTGTCAGATGGCACTGGGCCACGTCAAAATTTCAAGTCGATTGGTCTTGCTACCCAGGCTGTAGACTAGTCAAACTGGACACTATTGGCCTTGTGGCGATCCATGCTTTCCATGAAAATTGTATGATCCATCCCGCCTCGAAAATCGTTTTGTGGAATGCAGTATTTGTGTTGTCAAGGCAACGTGTGGAGAGAGATTATTAGAAAAAGTGTTTATGTCCGTTCGTCGACCTGTCTATGTGTGTTCAATTATTATCTTACAAGTAAAACATTCGCAGCCTTAATTTCGTCTTCTTTATGTAGTGTCAAGAATACCTACAAAGTGGTGACCCCGACGTGATCACGGACGTGGTGATTAGAAGACGGAAATTCGGCTGTGTGTTCGCTACGCTTGAAGTAATTTTCGTTCGTTTTTTTGTGAGCTTGTGACTGACCAACAATCCATGACAGACTACAGTGACTTTGTGCAGCGTCTTCGTGAAACCTGCCAAGAGTATCGTCCAGTGGAGCATACAAGGGCTGACTCTCGCAAGATTTTTGTCCATCCAGAACTAGAAAAGGCCAGTCACGTCTTTGTTCGAGTGGATAGCGTAAAAAAACCTCTACAGCAACCTTACGATGGACCATTCAAAGTTGTCAAGAGGAGCCCCAAGTACTACACCCTGGACCTCAATGGTAGACAGGACACAGTCTCGCTGGACCGGCTAAAACCAGCCTTCTTTCTGCAGACGCCTGATTCTAGACCACTTCCAGCCAGACCCCCTGCTTCAGCTGAGGACCCAGCTGTTATTCAGCCATCTCCGGGGCCGTCCACTCATTCAGCAACAGACGTTCCAAAGACATTGGCACCACGTGCGGAAGATGCCAAGGCAACTCGTTGTGGCCGCTCGGTGCGTCTGCCAGCAAGATTTACCACTTCGTTAGGGAGGGGGTAATAGGGTTGGGCAATACTGCCTCGATATTTTGAAGTATCGATACTTTTGATTCAATACATCGAATATTTAGTATCGATACTGCTCAAAAGCAATACTAGGGAGTATCGATACTTTTTTAGAAAAATATCGAGTATTGAACACGGGATACTTCTATAATTACTGTGTTGTGTACGATTGAACAAACTCGTACACAACTGCGTGCCTTCCTTGACCGTCCTCCAGTGCCAAGGTCGGCAAACCCTTGTGGGTGAGCATTAAACCGGAGTACCCTGAACTATACAAACTATACCATTCTAGCTGTGTCGGTGCCGCCCGAACGCTTGTTTTCCCTGTGTGGCCGAATAATGGATGATTATGGTAACAGGTTGACGCCAACACATTTATCTCAAAGAGTTTTCTTAGCATCTGTTAAAACTAGTCTGTGGGAAAAAAATTCATTTTAGATTATATTTATTTGACTTTGAATAAATGACTTGTAATAATATAATAAATGACTTGTAATAATATAATATATTACAACAGTTCGGACGGCACCGACACATATTATGTGTCGGTGCCGTCCGAACTGTTGAAACTAGTCTATGGGGAAAAATCATTTTAGATTTTATTTATTTGACTTATATCATACACATAATATATTATTACATGTGAAATGTATGTATGATAAAATATACATATTAATAAATACATTTTGAATTTAACCCGCGGTTTTTCCATTTTACCTTGGGCACCTTTGGGTTACCCGGGAATTCTTCGATTCAATACTTTCAATATTGTTCAGTATCGATATTTTTTAACCAATATATCGATACCTGGTATTGAAACAAAAAACGAGTATCGATACTGTTAGTATCGATACTAGAGTTTGCGGTTCCCATCCCTAGGGGGTAATGTGGCGATCCATGCTTTCCATGAAAATTGTATGATCCATCCCGCCTCGAAAATCGTTTTGTGGAATGCAGTATTTGTGTTGTCAAGGCAACGTGTGGAGAGAGATTATTAGAAAAAGTGTTTATGTCCGTTCGTCGACCTGTCTATGTGTGTTCAATTATTATCTTACAAGTAAAACATTCGCAGCCTTAATTTCGTCTTCTTTATGTAGTGTCAAGAATACCTACAGCCTATAAGTTCTATTATTTGTAAAATATTTTGGGTGGAGATAATGGGTTAAATCTTTTAAAAGGCTACGTCTGAAGTTGAAACAAAACTCGAAATTTCAAGTCAATCAGTGAAGGTGGAGAGCCTGTAGCCCTGACCGTCTGAACAAGGAGATGAACAAGGTAAGGGCGAAAACAGGGTTTTTGAAGTTCTATAACTGGGCTCCCTCTAGACCTAGCGACTCGAAACTTTCAGGGCTTTCTATTATCCACACCAAGAAGATCCACGCCGAATTTCGAGTTGATCGGTCAAATAGGAACAACAATACTTATAGGCGAACAATACTTTATCGACTCCCTGTGTAAATTTAGATTATGAGTAGGTACTTTCCCTTCGTACCTTTTAGAGAAGTAAACCACCTAAGATCGTCCTATTGCTACGATACATCAGCCCTGTGGTCCAATGAATTCAACAACAGCGTTAAAACAGTTAACTTCTCCGTCTAGATTATCGTTGTATCGAGATTATTACTCAATTATTGTTGTATAGATCGGTCAAAGCCACTGAATTGAGGTCGACGTGCGCTCAAGATTGTTAAGGACGTACCGTTTAATCTTCCGTTCTTCGAAAAATCGAATCCTCTTATCTAAATTATCTGGTTACCGCAATTTTTAAGATGTTCCGATACGGTTAGCCTCGGAGGAAATGCCAGTAATTATTGTCAATTGGATAAGCGGAAAAGATACGGTTGCAATCGTATCTCGAATTCATGGATGTTAACGGATTCGCTAATTTCCTTTCAACACTTAAAAATTCAAGTATTTCAACATACCGAATGAGTGGAATTTAAATTTTTTTTAAACTTATTGACTGGACCCAAAAGCTCCCATGCTGATTGAATTACAGGATCACCCGTGCGTTGCATAGTGCAGATTCAGTTTGCATTAGCAGTAGGTACACGAAATGGTATCTGCGAGGTTATTGTATCTTCACCAAACAATAATTGTTAATTATTCTTAATTATTAAGAAGCCATCAGCTCCATTTCTCCATGGTCAAACGGGCTCCAAAAGCGATATGCATTCATCGTGGAATAACGTCAATATAAATATCTCTGGTCAACGATGAAATATCGGAGTTTTTGGCATCCGTTTCTCTCCTATGCCTTTAGTGTTTTCGAAACCTTATTTTATTTTAGTATTCTCTTAGACAAGAACAAAAACTAGTAAAAATCCTGCAAACATCTATTCTTCTCAGCTTCAAATAAGTTTAACACAAAATATAAAAGTGATGGAAAAAAAGTATAATGTAGGAACTAATGTATTTGCAAAGATTCAACCATTCAGGACAAAACAAAATTTGTCAGTATTTAATATTTTTCAATATTTAATGTCAATATTACCTATATTGAGAAAATGTTAATTTTCTTCATTCGATAAACGGTTGCAGAAATGGACGTATTCTCTTTGGAAGAATAGTAGCAATATTTTTTTTTTTACAAATCCAGTTTTGTCAATAAAAAAAAAATAAAAATGATAGAGACTGATTCTTGAAGTGAATGTAATGCAGAATCAGACTTTGAAATCAAATTTTTCCAAATTATATATTATATTATGAGAACAAACAGTAGGAAGCATGCTGTATCACTTACCAAGAAGAAAAACAAAGATTATCAAGTAGGAATAAATAGATACTGTTTTTCGAAGAAACTTTGATGTAGAATCATAATTTAAAATTAGATTTTTCTATAAATTTTAGGTTTTGCGAACCTGAGTGAATAGGCATTTTATTCAATAGTTTAATAGTGGAAAATAGTTTACGGTAGAAACGACGATGGTCAATGAATTTTAATTTATTAACGCCCAGAATGTGTACATTGTTTGATAGGAAAACCTCACTCAGCCCTGAAGTTGGAAATATCCTTACAACGCAACAAATGACATTACTCATCTTTCACCTAAACGGAAGCACATGCTGTCAAGGGAGGGAATGATTTAATATTTATATATTGATATTTATATCAAGATTATAAGACAATAATATATTATAATATTATTGTCTTTATTTTACCTGATCCACCGGTACGGGAGGCTCACTGGGCACATCCATTTGCAACTAACAAGAGCCGCGCCGACAAACTGACCCGAAATGAAATAGTTGAACCGCGATGGTAGTTTGAATTATCAGATGAAATTCTTTTTTTTTCACCAACGATCGGCGCGGAACGGAGCGAAATACGATTCTAGCCTGAGGATGCTGTAAGAGCCAATCTATTCCTACTGGAATTAATACGCTTGTTTTGAATAGACCACACAATTAATAACTATAATGACTATAAAATTATAGTCAAATATATTAATGACTATAATCAATTAATATGAGTCTATAGTTATTTTTCTTTATAATAAAAAAATCTGGTTCATTTTCAAACTGAAGCAACCTCAGGGAACCACCAAATTTGTTTTCATTTGTTGCGAGGCAGTACCCTGCACACATGCCTAAACATTCCCTATGTAGCCGAAGTCATCAAATACAATTATAACAACCTTCACCACTCAATGACACATCACACAAATCACCTAATAACCATCCTGGTCAACAATCCACCGGAACTAAGCCTCAGAAGACGACTCAAGAGACGGAGACCCCAAGATTTCTTATCACCACCGAGCGTAACATGATCAAGTAGCACAGAAAACACTTCTTTAGATTCGACACCATCGCAACCCACATCCAACAGAGATGTTGATGGACTGCACCCTCTCATCACGTCACACGCCAATTAGAGGACTTCTCTACTATAGTTCCACAATCATCTCAACTGCAATGTTCACAACAGAACAATAAAGTTTGCTTTTACCTTAAAAAAAAAAAATTAAAAAAAAGAGTGTTAATGGCAATGAAGTTCTTCGTCGATCAAAATACGAACATAAAATAATTGGCTGACAACTAACTCATCACATTTATCTCCAGTATCCAAACCGTGGATGTTGAAAGGCGTTCAAAATCCAAATTTCCATTATTTCATTATGTGTAGGTATCTAATCGTCAAAATTGTTATTGTGGTAGAATGATAAAATATTTTCACAAATCGCATAGTGAGAATTACAGGGGCACATCTCAAAACACTGTTTTCTGGGGAAACGCCGGTTAAAGTTTTGGTTCTCTCTGAATCACCTCTGGGACCCTCACAAGAGACCCTACACAACTTCTTATTTTTCTCTCTTACCACAGTGAAATGACTAATAAACAACCTCCCGTTTCTGCTTTAACCAATTTTCGCCAATAACGAAAAAACTCGGGTTTCCAAAGTTTTCGAGATGTGCCATTATAGTTCTAACAGTGCGAAATGAATCAATAGAAATATAAAGAGGTTATAACCTCTTTCATAAATGAAAATAACGAAAAGAATGTTTGATTGCAGATAATAATCATAATCAACTTCTGAATACACAACTGAACAAACAAAACAACCACGATTGGGCTAAACTACACAAATTAGACTGCCCAGAAAAGCTGTACGTATTCACAATTGAAACTTTGCCCGTTTGCCACACTTTAGGATCTCATAATTCGAAGATTCTGAAAACACGAATAAATTAGGCTGAAGAATAGCTCTGAGGGACTTTTCGTGAAATGTCGAAATTTCATTATATAAGTAAATTAATTGAAAATTAACATTTGCGGTGGTGCGAACAAATTCTAATCAATAGAATTTGATGATTGAGTCTGAATCAGGAAAGCAGTCCTCTAGGAAAGATCATAATCAACAATAATACTGAAAAATTTTTCATACTTATTTGGCCTCCATTTCATACTTTCGCCTTATTTTCTACAAATTTGATGAGTATGAACGCCTTGTTGGAAATGTAAAAAATCCAGTAAAGGTCCCTTTAATCCTCAGCCTAATCTATTCCCATTGTCAAATTATGAGAGCTGATTCACGGGCAAAGTTTTGATTATGATTAGGTATACAACTTCAGGGCAGTCCAATTGATCCATGATTTCTTATGAGAAATATAAATGTTGGTTGTTAACATAAATACAGAGTTGAAACTAAATTTTTAAAATTCAAGATAATTAAGTTGACATGTGTAGACCGAGGAATAAACAATATCATTCAGAAGGAAGTACACAGAACAAGCCACCCCATTCCTACTCGCATCGTAGGAATCAAAATTTAATTTTATTATTTTTTCGCCTTCATATTACAAATTTTGTAATGTGAAGCAGCAAATTAAAATTACTTCATGGCTATAGCTGCCATGAAAAAAAAAGAAAAAAGCCACCTCATTCTGCTTTGCATCGTGCAAGTCTGATTTCTCTATTATGGACTTGACTCGATCAGAACCGAAGTAAAGGTTTACATCAGTGATATTAGCAACAGTGTCTGTTCAATCAGTGACAACTGGACTAGACTACACTGAAAGTGTTCACTCAACCGTGGGTTCATCAACTACCGGGTTACAACAAAAAAATGTACAGCCGATAAAACCTAGACCTCGTCTGACCCATGGGTGATTAACGACTGATTAACTAATTAACGTCTTTTCATTGATTTCGTTTTATCGCCCAATTATAGAAAATCTCCTTTTCAAACAAGTTGGATTCAATGTTATCAATCTGAGAGGCACGGCCAGGACGAACCCCCTTCAACACTGACCGTCTCGCTCGTGAGTTTAATTTATATTGATTTCTTAATCTTCAAGAATCGATAAATTTTTAACCCAAAATCGACATTTCCACACTCATTTTGTGTGTCGGACATCAACGAATAACTTGGTAATGAATATTTTAATATCGCCCTGGCTCTGGCAGCCCCAGAGAAGTCACGTATCAGAATCTTTACACGTATATTAATTACTTTTAAAGACGCGTATCTGATACTATACTATTTGATACACGTCTTTACACGTATCTGATACACGTCTTTAAAAGTAATTAATATACGTGTAAATTATTTAAATAATGTATGGCGGTATCTGGATTTTGAATTCTTTAAAATCTCTACTATAAACTTCAAACAAAACCAACAAAACAACTTCGGAGAAAAATTAAATTGTGACGAAGAGCGAAGTCCTCTTAAACGCTCAGAGGATAATCGTGAATCATCAATTTGCCCCACCGCACCTACCTCTAGCTCTGCCCACAGAAGCGATAAAAAAACTAACCAACAAACCAAAAACGTACAAAAACAACTAATTGAACGTCCAGCGAAAACATTGAAAACACGAGCCAGTTCGCTGAATCACTTTAAGGGATCTGGGTTTCCCAAACCATTAGCTAAGACTCACTTATTCGGTGCCTTCTACGTCTTGAGAATCACCGGGGCCGTCTACATCGAGGGGTATTAAGTTGCCCAGCCATCGTCATAAAACCTCACGATTCTCTTTGTTACAAAAGTTTGCGTTGTCACATAACGTAAAGTAGGTGCGGCGAAATAGTAGAAATCTATCTTCAGCAATAAAAGACGAGGTACAAGAACAAAATCTGTGCAAACCCTTGACACAACGGTTTATTATCTTCTTTACCGCAGATCACCCTACTGTCTTGATCACCAAATGATAGATTAACTATTAGTATGAGTTATCATTAATTACTATTAATTAACTCGATATCTAAAAGCCATGTGCTGTTCAAATCAGCTGGACCAGTATGAACATTGAACCGACAGGCTGCCGCATGATTCCCCTCATATTGATGACTTTCGATCTGCCCCAAATTTGAGCCCTCATTGTGAACGAATGACTGGTCGTAAAAAGCTCCGGATGCTCTTAAAAAAGTCTAAAAATTAAACTCTATTCAAATGGGAATTATAAACTATACCGTTTTAAAAAGTTGTTTCAAAGTTATAGTGGGGTTGGTCCGTAATTTTTTTTCTTGGGCGATTCCAATAGTTCATTATCGAAGATAATCAACCAAAAGTCTATTTCCACGAAAATAGATGATGAGGTGTAGAACAGGTTTCGGCAGTTACACCATCATCCGTGTAACATATTCCAATCAGTATTATACTGACGATGGTTTATCAGCCAAAACCGTTCTACAGTGGCAAAACCGTTATTTGTGTTTTGTGGCAATAGATATTTTCGTTCTTGAAACTCATATTTTATTTTATTAAATATTTTTCTTTTGCGCTGTCATTTTAGATACCACTGAAACTGCAACATAAACATTACTGTAATATTATTAAAGTGATGTTAAGGTACCAGTTTTCTTCCAAAGGATTTTGATGGTAGAACGTTCAGTTTTGATAGGTAATTTTATAATGAGTGTACATTTTGGGTAATCGGAAGGCTTGTGATCTGAAACCGAACACTTTCTCTTATGGAATACGAAGCGTCCCTCGCTGTATACGAGGATTCTAAACGTAGCCGACAGCTGAGCGACTTGGACCTTATGACAGAGAGTGCCCTCGTAACCTATTAAAACGCTAGAATAATTGTGCAAGCGAAACGTCCTACTTGGAAGGCGAAGCAGTGACGCACAACGATTCAACAATCAACAATGGTCCATTGACTCCTCCAGACGCTGATTGAGATATACGAGGACTTTCACGCCTTCTTCTCGTACAACTCGAAGACTACTAAGTGGACGCAACATCAGCTGAGCTGAGGAGCTGATGCTGCAACAGGCTTTGGGCCTGTTGAGACCGCACCCTAAATGTCGATTGGGGATATCGACATCCCCAATGTTTGAACCAGTAACCAGGATTTCGATTTTCAAATATCGATATCGCTATGTTTTTGACTCATACTCCACTTCCCTCTGGTTCTCGACCGCCTGCTGCAATAATGAAATATTAAATATTTCTTTTGATGTTTAAAATTTCTAAACATCAAAAGAAAAAAACAAAGGCGCAAACAAACGTGCGAGGCTCCGAGGTGAGTTTCATAGTTTAGTGGCCATTCACCAAATGTAATTAAATTACGTTTAATTACGTAATTAAATTGTCTCCCTTATTGGGAAAAACATCTAATCATGGATATGTTTGTTATGTGGAAATGCGTTTAAGTCCTAAGAGACTTGAGGAGGGTACATACCAAATTATAGCTTCATAGAGTGAATAGCATCGAAATTAGCTTTAGGAGCCACTCAGCTGAACCTGGGCCTATTCTGCTTAAAGTTTAAGTCCTAAGGGGGCTACATACCAAATTACAGCTTCATAGTGTGAATAGCATAGATAATAGCTTTAGGAGCGAAACAGCTGAACTCAGCAGATCCCGAGCACGAATGGCCCTAGAGCCTCGTATAAGGCGTAATTGAGAAAAAAGATCCATGTCAAAATGCATCATTAAGTATATTTTTAATTGCTCAGCATTGTGTAACAGAAATGCGGCTGGTACAATAAATAGCCCGTCACATTTTTTCGCGCAGAAAAAAACGATAATTTCTTTTTCAAAACTCCAAGCTGAAAGACATATTTATGTCAAAACACAATACCAAGTCATCGCGTGCGTATCATTGTCGACAATCGTTCGTATGAAATTAGGAGTTTACTAAAACGGCGGGCTGTGTGGAATTGAGAGGGACCACTGATGTCAAGGTCTAACTGGAAGGAAGCAGTGTAGTACCTATGTAATGTCGAGGTTTGCTCGCACACGCGAGGTTTGCTCACATTTGCTGCATTGTACAGTAACAAAGTTATTTCTACCCTTGTAACTTGGATTTTGGACTTTTCCAAAAAGTATAACAGGCAGAGGTCTATATTACCTATTGAGTGAAAATCATATAAAGTGGGTGGGTCTTATCTACTTCACCACTTATTCCTAAAAGATTGACTAACAACCTGCCTCATATCTAGTCAGGCCTTAGCCGCGTACTAATTTTCTTCGGTGCAGGTTATCTGGTCGGAGACTGGAGATTCCCCGCGGCGACTATTCAGGTATCAAATGATACGAAACTGGTTGTACCGAAACTCATCTTTATATTATAATAATACCAAAAATCGGACTGCCAGTGTCCTTAACTGTACGGAATAATTAGAGTAACGAGCTAAAGCTAAAGGTGACCGGATTGTGATTGTCAAGCTCAGTGATGGTCTCTCCTGATCTTATGAAAAGAAGTACCAACCAATAAAATTTATTTACAGAGCTAATATTTAATATTGGAAATGACTCCCAAAACTAATATAAGCTCAAGATTCACCTACCACTTGAAGTAATGAGAAGCATGTAGGTACCTACTGTGCGCTTTCTGAATCATTACTACTTTATGGCCTCCCGCTGTACGCCAGTGCTTAGAGGACTGCATTATGTCGGGTTGTAATTCTACAAAAAGCCTTAATACGACTGATTATGGGCCAGTTTTGGGTAGGGGTTACGTTACCAGGAAATGAATACTTGGAGCTGGTTGGAGTGAGTCATCACGCAATACAATAGCTCAGGTTCATTCCTCCTGACCATCCACCACAAAACTTAGCTAGACCTTCTTTCAAGAAGAAAAGCAAAACCCGAAAAGAATGTAAATAGTTAACAGTTAATATTGACGAAGCTAATTCATGCTGATTTAAAACAAGCCTAAGTATACTGTAAATATATTTAAAAAGTTAACAATGACGAAGCTATACTCAAGTTGATTTTAAACACGCCTAAATGATTAAAACTATTTAGTAATTAATCATTTAGCCAGTCCACAGCCTGGATAAAGTGTGATGGGAATCAGAAACTAATGAATTCAACTTTTATTTTCTGTGTGCGTAACACTCCATATTTCTAAGAAGACAGGGGCGTAACTCCAAAAGGGTTGACTGTGCGCTTTCTTCGCAGTGCGCTTTTTTCGCGACACCAATGCGACTAACCTCTATTTTGCCCATATGGATCCCCTTTTTCCAGACATTGCATATTTCGCTTGTTAAATTGTGTTTAAAAAATCACCAGCCCACATTCCCAGAACATGATGTTTTTACCCCTATTTCGCAACTCAGCATGCTAGTAATCCCGAGGTACCGCACCACATTGGCGCAAAACTTCTTATTACTCCTATGATTTAAGAACCAAGCTGTTAGGAACTAATAATAATGTTTTTAAGTTTAAATCATTGAAGGTCTATTATTTTCAACTTAACTTCTATGAAGAACGAAGATAGCGCCATGCAGATATTTTATGTCTGTGCGACTTTCTCATTTTGGTATTCTTTTGTATTTTTCTCTCTTGTAGGGGGAACCGACTCCTCCCCTACCGCGAGCAGTAGCCCATATTGGGAAGAATTTTCGCCCTTAGTCAAGTAATATTTTTTTGTAATCACGCTATCTTTGTAATTTCACTTTAGCTATTGTAGGTATCAATTCTTTTTATTTTGGGAATAAAGTTATGATGAAAAATTTAAAACAAATTTGCAAAAAGCATTTAATGCTTTTGCAGACTTCCCTCAAGTACCGTTTGACTCACTCTTATTTACACCCACTTTCTGGCCGTCAGGTCAAGGCTAAAGCACGTTCCATTCTAAATACTTTATAGAATAATCCATAGTTAATATATATCTATATACAGATTCAGGAAGCTGATATCTATGATAAAGGTTGGATATGAATGAAATGAGTTGATTCATCTTGAATCCAGGTACCTCTGGAGTTGTATGGCAATTTCGGATTATCTGAATACTCAATACGTATAAAGCATCCATAAAGCAAACAGTGTGAGGCAATACACCTGACCTAAACAAAAAATATTATCGTGCGTCAGCGCACGGTCAACCAGCTCGTATCAGTCCGCTGAGGAGTCAGCGCGTATCTCTGCGTTCATGTCACACCAGCAACTTTCTCCAGAAGCCTCGTGTGGCGAGTCCCATTCGGGTCTATGGAACCGGAATCTGTTGCCTCATCCGATGATCTTCCGACTCCCGTTTCGTAATCGACACCTCGACGGGACAACAGGTGAATTCACCTCTAGGGGCAGGAATAGGCACTCATTTACAACCTTATTACCAATGGCTTCAGATTTTTAGTACCTACCACATCGATTTCGGAACATTTCGGATGTAAATCCTTTGTGGTGTCCCCTTTCTGAATCCGACCACGAATTTCACTCCTTCTCCATGTAAATACGAGTATTTTACAACCAATTGTATAGTTTTATGTGTGATTCCAGACTAGGAACTACCTGATCTTGGCTACACGATCAAAAATATTGAGTTTTGCAAAAATGTCGGTAATTACAAAAGGAAGGATCAGTTCGTAGCTCTGTCTTCACAGAAAACTAATCAAATTTAAGCTTTTGTAACTCAGAAATCGTGGAAAAAGTGGAAAATTTCCAGACATCTAATAATATTATGTTGAGAGACTTGCAATCGTAAGAAAAACAGCTTCTATCAGTAGAACATTGAGGCTAATGAAGTGGGAAATTATTTTAACTGGATCGATGCCACTAAATGTTGAGCTTCAATGCCACATTGGGAAAGAAGCACTGAGCATGCTCCTGGAACCAGTGCCTCTTTCCCAATGTGCCATTGAAGCTCAACATTTATTGGCATCGATCCGGTTGGCATAATTTCCACGCATAGAAGATGTTGGAAGTATCATTTCTTCATATCGAACCGGTAATCGATGCGGCGACTTTGCTGGTTGGAAATTTTTATTGTGGCATATAATTGTCCATTACTGTGTTTAACGCTGATGTTCTACACTTTCCCTTGTAATAAACTCCTGTACCATTGGATCCCATTTCTTTGCTGGTCGAAGCATCATGTTCAGGAGGATGAAATGAGTCAACGTCAGTAACTTCCTCAAACCATTTGTTGAATGAATGGCAGACGTTGGTAATAAAAGGCAGCAATGAAATAAGGTATTATCTCCTCGAAGCTAATCTTGCACGGGTAGGGAAGTCGATTAAGATCAACATCAGGCCAAAAGTTTCTGAGGTGCATCTTTTCCATGGTACCGTGTGCCACTTGACTTTCCTAAGGACCACGGGTGTTTTCAACAGCCTGTCACCTCAAGATAGTGTGATGGGGCCTTACTTATATTCTTTTGCTACGATCTTCCCCTGCCCGATCCGCCATCGTTTTCTTCTATGTTAGCTGATGACTGGTCTTTGCTGTGGCCAACGCAAACATGGAAATGGCTACAGCTCGATTGCAAGAATCTGCGGGCCTCCTAAGGGAGTGGTCCTCTAAATGGCGCCTCAAAATTAATGTGAAAAAGTCGAAAGTTTTCCAAATACGAGGAGTTGCCGATCCTTTATTTGATTAAAACTATTCCTGCAGCATCTAATTCGAGGAGTGTTATAGTCAATCAGCTCAGTACTATTGTAATCGTAGTTCATGTTGATTGCATAGTGATATACTCGTACCTCTAGGGGAAATCAAAGTAATATCCAAATGTGCCTACCTAATTTCAATGCTTCAAATTGTAAACGTTTTTCTAAGGTTAATATACACTTCGTTTCTACCTTAAGGTCAAATTTAATTCATTTTTAATTAATTTCATTCTTAAACTAAAATATTTTTGATTTTGTCGTCTCATTTTAGTCAATCAACACTTTTTTCGGAAAAATGACGGTGGAGATACCTCTTTCCTCAACTCAACAATTTATAAAGACTCAAATTTTTGACGTCCAGCATTATAATATAATGTTACCATATTATGTTACCTAATCAAACTACAGGTGAGCAGAAATAAAACCTGATGTGTACCAACCACTCTGCAAGCTGTTTTTGGTTGTTTCCATGTTCGTTCCTCATAATTCTGAAGGATCGAGCGGGTCGAGTAGTACCAGGAGCCTCAGTGGCGCCGGTCTTCTGTACTAGTTGAGTATTCAAACCTTTGGACGCACGGGGCGGAAAATTCAAAATCTCATTCACTGGCTCGAATTACTGAATGCAAATGACGAGCTATAAACTGATTTCGCTCTCGTGGCCGCCGACTGCTTTCCCCGAATTCCCGTGAGCGGCCGAAGATTTCTCATTACCTACTCATTTCCACCGTGACCTGCCCCACTCCCTTCTCGGCCATTACCCGTTTTGAATGCTGTCTTCGTCCATTAAAATGCTAATGTTTACGCCCACTCGTCCCTTTATCATTTGAATATAAGTCCATTTAACGGGCTCAATTGACAAAAGATGAAGCCGGCGGCGTGATTCGTGTATCCACGAGGGTTATTGCAAGTTCAGCACCGTCCGAAATCCCCGGATGACCGTTTTCGGAAATCAAAGTAATTAAGCGGAGAAGTGGTACAGGGAACCGTGTACTGTCATCTGGTTTCTGTGTAATACATGCTACGTTCTATATTCAATATGTGAAATTAGGTAGTAATTCTATGGGCTGTGTGAATAAACCTAAACAAAATCCTGTAACCTCCCACTGGGTTTATTATAATAATCCATAATGAACCATTGCAATCGGCCAAGAAAAAAATTTGAGGGTTTACGTACGGAAAATCACAAAATCGAAGAAAAAAAAGCTGCAAATTAAATTTTGTCCACAACAGTCTATAATTTTGTTCGCAGATCTCCCAATTGTATAGATCACCGTTTTCAATACAAATAATTGGAGGAATGCGCTAAACCATTGTTAGAATAATATTCTACGATCACATAATATGTGATCACATAATATTATTATTGCTATCATGAATAAATATAATATAATTTCATGTATAGAATTCAGTGGCAGATTCTGGTGGAGGGGGGAGGAGTCTTAGAAATAATCAGAAAACCCCTTAGCCCTAGTACTGACGAATATTGATAGAATCGTAGTGAAATCGTACTGACTTCAGGATACAAAATGGTTGAGTAGATAGGTCACCACAAAGAACTAGTGTATCACCTTTAGCGTCTAAATAATGGGAGAGCTAATGCGCAATCAAAGGTACTTATAGAGTTCTCACATCAATTGTATTCAATGCCTACCTCTCATTATTGTTCAATGAGTTCCTACAACCGGTGAACAAGTGGAAATCGCATCGTCACGTAACTCTCGATTGTGGTTAATATGATAACGATTAATTCGATTACGTTTTCAATGTCGTTAGGATCAGAAAAAGTTTTAATTGTTTTTAAGAAAAAATCTAGGAGCGTTTTATCGCCTACGATCAACCTCAGAGCCGCAGGACCGAGGTTGGGAAGTTTTTGAAGGATATCTCAGTCTGTGATTGACTTGGACATTTGAAATAAATTTCTAAATTCGCTATACATTTTTTTTAAATTGTGGCTAAATTTTATTTATTAAAAATAGGACGAGGGGGCATTTTGGGAAGGCTAATAAAACCGCAAAATGCAAACACCGCAGGTGAAACGTATATAATGTGCGAGCGAGATCTCAAATAAATTTCGGTTTTTCGATGAATTTCTCGTAACCTTCTTCTTATTGGATGTCTTGGCGCTTCTATAGTGGTGGACAAACCCCCCCCCCCTCCCGAATTTCAAAACTTCGAGTCAATAACAGCCTGAGATATCCTTCAATAACCTTCCAACTTAGGGCCTGCAGGCTCTTAAGGTCTCGTACTTTAGTTTCAGACAGGAAAGTTGCTGCACGTGCAATTATCAGTAAAACGATGAGAACTAGTGAGTCCTTATTATTTCTTTCTCATCCAAATTGATGGTCGGCAGGAGCAAAGACGAACTAATTTTGAAATCCATGTACCTACTTCTGACTTGTCTTAAAGTCCCCCTGGAAGATTTGCTTGTCTGCCAATTCGAACGCATCGTTATTTGGGGCGAATCGACTCTAAATTGAATTAGATAATGAATAAGATAGTTTAAACAAGTCGAAAATTGATGAAATAGTTTACAATGGGCAATGGGGAAGATTCAGGAGTTATTTATTTATTTTTATTTATTTATGCTACACCTTTACAATATGAAAAAATAATAATACACCTGGTTCAAGAAAAACAAAAGTAACATTATTGCGAGGCAAAGGCAAAATGCCCGTACTGCCTCGCAAGCGCTGTGTCAAGCTACGACCTAAATTATCATATTCGTTACATAATCAGCTTATTCAGTCATCATAAACATAAACAACTGAAAAACAACAAAACTCCTTCATACTAATAGAAACAAAACACTATCCTTTATACAGGTAAAAATAAAAACAAACTTCACCTTTACACTCCATCTGTTTAAATATATATACTAGGTACGTATTGTATTCTCCGCCTCTAAACCTCCCAGCTCAACAAGCCATCCAGTTACTCTTTTCTTGTAAGAATCTCGAGACATGAGCATTGGAGATCTGAGGCAATAATCCAACGATTGATGTACAACACATAAAATATAATAAGGACTCATAATCGTGATTGTAAGAGCAGGCCACGGGGTCACAATTTTACCGTCTAGCCGAAAACGAGTCAAGTGCTCATGTCGGTGGCTCTCTCCGATTGCATTAGGGCACTTGAGGTACATGAGAAGGAGGGACTTGATAAAAAGTTGCCTGGGGGTGAATACTTTGAATTCCTCAAAGAGCTTCACACTAGAATACAAGCGTGGTTTCCACATTATAATTCTCAGTACAGCCCTCCGTACTACATTTACTGTTTCTATATGAGTAGGGTAAGACCACCCCAGGCAATAATCCCGTACTGGATAATGGACTGAACGAGAGTCATGTACAAAAGCCTTAATTTGTCTCGTTTGAAAACTTTCCTCATGTAGAAAAAAATATAAACAAATCTCCTCAACTTCTGCTGGATCGCATGCGATTGCACTTATGTGCTGTTTCCAGGACAATTCACCATCCACAATCCCCCCAAGGTATCTAGTTTTCCACTTTTTCAAGAGGAACACATGGATACCAGTTGTCGAACCCAACAGGAGCCTCCCACCTCATGGAGTTCTTACGCAACGAGGAATACACGTCTGGAGGAAGCCGTCGACTGGAAGAGGTTCTAATTTCCAGACTGTTTCCTGTATCCCGGTTCGTCAGGTAGCTTACTGGGTCTGGATGGTGACCCAGGGCCCCACTTTGGGCTTTGGGCGGACGCTCGCCGTTCCGACTGACCCACAACTGTAGACTGGTTATTGGAAAGAATCGCAACTCTAATCAAAGCTCGGCAAACTAACCAACCAATTAACACCTTCTAAAGGCGTTTTTTCACTACCTATGCGGGCACGAGTTTCGCTTCAGTTAAAAAAAAAAAAAAAAAAAAAAAAAAAAAAAATGTTTAAGCAGTGCGAGCATCACAAGGGCCGTTTCTACTCCTGAAATGCATATATCACTGTCAATTGATTCGATCATAAAATGCTGTTGCAAAATATGAGTTGCAACATTTGAGGACGACATGAGGGTTTGCCTTTCCCAACTGCCTCCTAGAATCCCAGAAATTTGCCGAAAACATCAGGGACAAATTTCACATTGATTTAAGTAAGCAATTAACATTTTACTTACATACACCTACCTATTAATTATTAATTAAAGTTTTTGTGCTCTTTACTGAAAACTTGTTTCTATTCCGAACTTATTACACTGCGAAATTTTGTGTTTGTATGGTGAGGTGCCACAGGGTGAGGCCGTCACGAAAAGGGGTGCCGTGACTCAAAGAAGGTTGTGGACCACTGGTCTAGACTGCTGGCCATAGGGAGTCTAGGGAGTTCCAGGTTACCACGGTGGCTGTTAGCACAACCGGATCGACGCTCTTGCGGTTGTTCGACATACCCATGATCTTCGTTAAAATTCGTGAACCGTTTCGGCCGTCTTCGGATCAGTTGACACTACTGGAACGCCGTCTTCGGATCAGTTTACACTACTGGAACTACTATCAGTTGACATCGTGGTAACCTGGAACTCTCTAATAATAGACGCCCTTTAGACGTCGTCTAGACGTCAATAGACGCCGTATAGACGTTGATAGACACCGTTGGACTCGCCGCTAGACATGGATAGACGCCGTCTTGACGTCAATAGGCGCCGTCTTGACGTCAATAGACGCCGTCTAGATGTCGCAAGTTCATTTACACCTGTAGATATGTCTACATATTTAGATGAATAGACGTCTATTGGACCGACCAAAAGTAACCATTTACGTCTAGCAGATCAGCAGACTAGCAGGATGTCACGATCGCCTGTGCCCCGACATCCGTCAGCTGACGAGGGCTCGACCACTACAATTGTGACGTCAGGCATCGTCAGGAATCGACAGACGGACCCGACCACGAGGAGAGAGACAGTTGTCGTCCTTACGCGATCGTGGCCGGAACCTCCCAAAAAACGTCCTACGGGAAAGAAGGTCAGAAGTATTATTTTCACCCTTACTAATCATCTATTTTTGAAAGAGGCTCCCATATTTTTTTTTTTTAGTTCTTATTTCGTCCACGAAACAAATACATTAAACTGGGAATAAAATAAATTTTATTTTACTCCCAGTTGAAAAGTTCCCTTTATGTTCTAACCCCTCAAACGAACATTTGTTCAAGGCGTAAACGAGCATTTGTTCGAGGAGTAACAATCTGGTAGCAGAGCATTCACCCGGCAGACGGTACGAACAGTCAATAATGAATTTCGTTAAATGCGAGAAACCTACGTCCGAAAATATTTAAAAAAAATATGGGAGCCTATTTCAAAAATAGATTATTAATAAGGGTGAAAATAATACTTCTGACCTTCTTTCCCGTAGGACGTTTTTTGGGACGACAACTGTCTCTCTCCTCGTGGTCGGGTCCGTCTGTCGATTCCTGACGATGCCTGACGTCACAATTGTAGTGGTCGAGCCCTCGTCAGCTGACGGATGTCGGGGCACAGGCGATCGTGACAAGATCATCTACGAACCGAAAAAAATACGTATCACCCCTTTCTCTCCTGGACTCTTCATTTGACTTCTCGAAACTCAACCGGGTGTAATTATAACCCGTTTTATCCATCATTTAACTTGAGCGATGTTAGAGTAGTATCGGCGATATATTGCATGAAATTCAAACTCCTTGAAATGCATAAACCGCGTGTAGGTAAAAACTATAGTCACGATGATCTTCAACAATCTGACCTACCTACAAGGTTTAACCAACCGACATCAAATGCAGGTCACGAAGCTGACTAATCGACCAACATCGACGTCTCAACAAAGCCCGCCTACATCCAACCGTCAAAACCAACAAAGAGATTTCAGTCAAGGCTCCTCATTCGGTGTGACATGGACGGGGTCGTCCGTACGTCATCCGGAATCGTCTCAACTTGATATTCCTTCTACGTGCAAGTGAAATACCTTGGCCGTGTGGTCGGCGCTTCCCGTCCGTGACTGATCCGGAAAGACCGTCTCGGACAATGACTCCGGACTTATCTTCTCCGATAACGGCCGCCGAAGTCGTATATCTCCGCGATGAGGGATGTGAGATTATACTCGTAGCTTTCAATAGTACGGAAGGAAGTAGTGATGGTACATCGAAAGAAAACATCGATATTCGATGTCAATGTCAACATCGATATCAATATCGATATTGATGTTCATATCAGAAGTAAGTTATCGCTCTGTGTCTTTGCCCGGTTTGTCTCTTATACACGTTCTTCATGTTAAGTCTACTCTAATCTGACTTCACCGTCCTGTTCAGCGTTGGAACGGCCAAAAGCTGAGAAGGTTGGGGGGGGGGGGGGGGTTCACCCAAAAAATGAAAGTCTGACAAGTGACACCTCATTTTAAAGGTTTTTACACGCTGAATAAGATGGTTAAGTCAGAATTTTGCTATATCTTATTCCGCTCTCAAACTGGAGCACTTTGAAGATGAAGAAACGGGGTTGTTACTTGAGATGTTCTTCATGGACATCATGTTCTTTAATGGAGACATTTTACATAAAACCAATTATTTATTCGAAAATTCGCTCTTATAGCCATGCTGCATGACTGTTTTTTTTTAAATTTTAAAAAAAATCTTCTTCCATTTCTGAAGATGGATTTCCATTACTTTGCCGCAATCCCCAATTCGTTATACCATTAAACTGTTGACCACAGCTTGTTCTGTGTAGGTACCTACCTACTCTGCATATCAATGCTTTTCTTATTTTCTTTGTAATTAATACCTAATTATTTCTTTGTCGCTTGGTTTGATTTCGATTCAGTCACAGTTCTCTTTTGACACAGTTGTTTTCAGTACTTTTGTATGAACGAACACTTACTTATTCTTATTCTTTGTAATTTGTTTGGTGTTGAAATCTCAAAATACCTCCTAGCATGCGGTGGCGGTTTTTCAATATAGCTGAATACATCAGCAGACATCAGCAGAAACCCCATTGACTTCCGGCGACAGTCAGCTGATACGTTTCCCGAGCTCAGCAAGATCGCCTTCAAATATCTCGCAAGCATCTCAACATCAGTACCGTCAGAACTGCTATTTTCTCAAACAGGGGACATTTTAACAGATACCAAAAACAGGATAAAGGGGGAAAATTTGAAAAAAACTGGGTTTTCTCCATTTTCTTGACGAAAACTTTTTATTTTAAATTTAATTGCAAACGTTCATTTTTCCTATTCATTTCGTTTTCTTGGTTTATTATCTTCGATAATGAACCATTGCAATCGCCCAAAGAAAAAGATTTTTTTTTCTTTTTTTGTACTTATAAAGTAAAATTGTGAAAAATGTTTGTGAAAATGTAAAAGTAATAATAAAGAGACATTTCGTAATTTATTTTGTTATTCCTGAAGAACCTGTGTCCTGTGAAGAACAAATAATTTTTTCAGAATTGAATAATAAATTGGACCGAGTTATCGATATATTTCGATGTCATCACACATGAAACATCGATGGTAAAACATATTTCGATATCGATGTCCCATCCCTAGAAGGAAGTAGTGTTGAATCTTTTATATCCACCTTCACACAGGTACATGACGGCTTACGATACGAGATTACTTCTAACGGCATTCGATGGTATCTATAATAATAGAACAGTAATTATCTCCGTTCACACGAGCCTCCCAGCGGAGCCTCTCAGCTAAATAAACACACATCGTTTGAATCCTAAGTTTTGAAGAATCAACGTAAGACTAGTTGGCCTCCTGCCAGCCGTATTACGTCATACGCTCGTGCGTCATAGGCTCTGACGTACTTGTTGGCCTCCTGCCAGCCGTCTTACGTCATACGCTCGTGCGTCATAGGCTCTGACGCACTAGTTGGTCCCCTGCCAGCCGTCTTACGTCATACGCTCGTGCGTCATAGGCTCTGACGTACTTGTTGGCCACCTGCCAGCCGTCTTACGTCATACGCTCGTGCGTCATTAGCTCTGACGCACTAGTTAGCATCCTGCCAGCCAACTTACGTCATACGCTCGTGCGTCATAGGCTCTGACGTACTTGTTGGCTTCCCGCCAGCCGTCTTACGTCATACGCTCGTGCGTCATAGGCTCTGACGTACTTGTTGGCCTCCTGCCAGCCGTCTTACGTCATACGCTCGTGCGTCATAGGCTCTGACGTACTTGTTGGCCTCCTGCCAGCCGTCTTACGTCATACGCTCGTGCGTCATAGGCTCTGACGTACTACTTGGCCTCCTTCCAGCCGTCTTACGTCATACGCTCGTGAGTCATAGGCTCTGACGTAATGGCCCGCCGGTCGCTTGTGTTCTGACGTGATCTGAGGGAAAGGGTGAATCAAGGGAACAAATTTTTCCCGTTTCAGTTTATGTGCCAAAGCAAAGACATGAAAATGTCAAAAAAATATGTACTTAAATAGGTACCTAAGCCCAACTGTAATGTCAATTTTCTGACAATGAGTTTTCGACTATAGTTTTCAGACCTTTTTACTTAAGTACTTATTGCAATTTGAGACTGATAATGAGCTGTTTGCAAATAAAAAGTCTGATAACTACTTTATTACATCTTATTAATCTATTTTCAAGTTCCGATTCACAGTTGAATGTATTTTATTTAGATGTCGTAAAATTCGAAAACGATGGAATGACGAAACCTGTCGACTACTGACTCAAGTGATACTGTCGACTTCTAACACATGTAGGTCGACTACTAGTGCAAAACCATGTCGACTACTGAAGAAAATGTTGGTCACTGGTATCGACTACTACCTAGAGCATTGGGATTTTTTACAAAACTTGTTTTCCCCTTTTCAAACCATGTTGAATAATATTTCCCGCTGCCAGGTCTTTTAGGTACATGATGTACACAATGAACAGGTTTGCAATGAGAAAAAAACCGAGTGAATATTGAAATGTCATCCATTTCTGACCTATATTTAAAATTTCAAGTATCTAGCTCATCAAAATTTAATTTGTTTAAACAAATAGGTATTATTTAAACAATTTTACAGACAAGAAACCGAGTGAATATTGCATTGTGATCCAGTTCTGACCTATTTTTAAAATTTCAAGTCAATAGCTCAGCATCAAAATTTAATTTGTATTATTACAAAAAGGCATTATTTAAACAATTTTACAGATGAGAAACCAAGTGAATATTGCAATGTGGTCTATCCCCGACTGACGGTTAAAATTTCTAGACTGTAGTTTACCTGGAAGATGCAAAAAGGCAGTTTTATTCTGGGCGGCTACCCTGGACCCACCTAACGGCCGTTTTCGACGCGAAGTTTAGTGTTTTTCCTAAACCTTTGCGCGCTCACTGTGAAGGCTGGTCGCACAAAAATCCAATTGGTCTTAAAAGATTCGTAATGTTTCAGGTCATTCAAAAGTGAACTATACATTGCAGGGTTCAGTTAAATATTTTGAGATATGACATTGTCAAAATTTTGAATTTCATTTTGAACCCCTTCCCCTTGACCTAGGGTTATGAAAAGTTTCGAGGACCATTGTGGGGCTGGTCCAAACCCAGAAACCAAATGTCGTAATTTTAGCTCAACGCTAACTGGGCAAAGTGCCACGGACGGCGGACGGCTGACGGTGTACGGCGTACGGGTGACGGACGGATTTTTTTTTATTCGATTTTCTGAATCTACGTATCTTGAAACGTAAACCAACAAATTTTGAGGGGGGGTTAAAAAATTTTTTTCTTTGGGCGATTCCAATGGTTCATTATCGAAGATAATAAACCAAAAGAACCTTGTTTCCTGACTGATGGCGATGAGGACACCTTGTCGACTGCTTATTGTCTCCCAATACGAGGTTCAGGCTCAAGTATGTTAACTCAATCATGTTTATGTAAAACGGGCTCTTGGGCAATTCACTATATTACGTTACTCAATTAGCGAACTTTCGAAGAAAAAAAAGCTGTTGTACTCGGTCCAAAATGAATAAAACTCGAATTTCCGAAAGAGTTTCATACCAAAATCCGTTCCAACCCTACTGAATTCACTGCCAAAAGAGACCAAAACATCCAGGATGCAGAATGGCTTTAAGACCGAATTTACGAAGAAATAACTGGTTCTATTTATTTATTTAATTATTTATTTTGAAAGTACGGGCAAGCCCAGTTACATAGGAACACAAAAATGAACAGCGTGCAGATGAGAAAAAAAAGGAAAACGAAATTACTACAGTGAATAAAATGGTGAAAATAAAGTGAAAAAAAAAGATGAGAGAAAAAAAGGAAAACGAAATTACTACCTACAGTGAATAAAATGGTGAAAATAAAGTGAACAAATTGGCCTATAAAATGTACGAAAGGGTAAGAGAGAGGCAGAGAACAAATATAATATTTAAATAAATGTGGCAGGGGATGAGGTAAGTATAGTCCTTAGTTTTGATATTGGATCGCAGAAAAAGTCGAAGTCAGGGTAAGTCAGGAGCAAGTTGGCGGATCTTGGGATGCAATGAAACGGTAGATTGAGCAGGGCAGGCAAGCCGGCAAGCAGCAGGGTGAGATCAGCAATGCACCGATGTCTCACAAGTGGCAGCATGCGGCATAAGCCCAGCAGATGGGCGTAATCCACGTCACTTGAGGACATACCAAGTTTGTACGCAACGTTAGAAATTTATTCTGCACTCGTTCCAAAGAATACTTATGCACAGCATAGCAGGGAGACCAAACTGGGGAGGCGTACTCAAGCAAGGGGAGGACCAGAGCCTTGCACAAAAAATTTAACATTGTATGGCTGAATGTTACAAAAAGTAGCTATCAGCAATTATGTTATGGTCTAATCAGAATCATTTAATGGAAACATGTAATTGAAATGAATTGAAATTGCTTGCGAAAATTCCTCCTCCGCCAAAATTCATGGATGAAGGATACCTCTTTCTCCATGGCTGAAGGATACCTCTTTCCTCCATTCATGAAGCTTTTGGTGTGAAACAGCTTTCGAACAAGTACGCAACCACGAGGGACATTTTATGTCTTTGCGCCCCCTCCCACACCCACACCACGTACCTCGTACTTCATTTTTTAACGCTTAAAAATTGTTGTAATAAATTATTGAGAATGATCACCTGTGTGTAAACAATTATTTAAATACGTCCACGTACGTCATACCCTGTGAGGTGTTCTTGCCGGCCACTTGTCTGACGTCATCCACCCCCTGCCGGTCAAGTACGTCATATCCTGTGAGGTGTTCTTGCCGGCCACTTGTCTGACGTCATCCGCCCCCTGCCGGTCCACGAACGTCATATCCTGTGAGGTGTTCTTGCCGGCCACTTGTCTGACATCATCCACCCCCTGCCGGTCCACGTATGTCATATACTGTGAGGTGCTCTTGGCGGCACCTGTTTGACGTCATATCTTTTGACGTAGTTGGTCGCTTGTGTTGCGACGTCATATTATCTGAGAGGCATGTGGATGAGGTGAATTAAGGTGACAAAATAGACTTCATATCGAATCGAGATATTTATTTGAATTCTTCTTCTTAGATGATTTGGCTTCAGACATGCCAGTCATAGCCATTGGATTCGTGATTCAAAGCAACCATAAAGTGGGTACAGCTTTCGTACGAGTACGCAACCACGAGGGACATTTTATGTCTTTGCGCCCCCTCCCACACCCACACCACGTACCTCGTACTTCATTGTTGTGTCGGTCACGCACTTCGCAGTGGTTAACGTAATATGGTTAGGTAAATCGAGAGCTATCCAACGAGTGGTGAACGATTTTTGTACGATGATAACTGGCGAAGTTAAAGTTCCGTAGCAATGAATCGGTTGTACGTGAAAATCAGACGAAGGAGCCGAGAAACACGATTTTTTATTAGCCATAAACCTTCCCGTAGCAAATCCGGTTATATAGGGAAAAACCGCATTAAAATCTATCCAGCGGTTGAAGCGCCAAACGGTCAACAATTTTTCATAACGCTTTCTTCGTCACACTTTTTGAGTTATGTGCCATAGTAAAGACATAAAATGTCAATTGACAAGGTCAGCTAAAACCCTGTGTGTTTCTTTTGAGGAATCCCAAAGCCCTCAACGCCCTGCCTGTGATGTGCTCAATGCTATCCTATGTAAAATGTCTCGATTTTACTGGTGTTATAACAAATTTTGTCCCCCTTGTCAAACACCTCAGTTTGTAGATTTATCAACGACACGACAGTGAAGGCAGAAGTACGGTACATATCTCATTCAGATTAGAGCAGATGAACCGTGAATAACATCTCAAGTAACAACCACTTGTTCAGTGTGAATCATTTCATTTTGGTTTATTATCTTCGATAATGAACCATTGGAATCGCCCAAAGAAAAAAAATTTTTAACCCCCCCTAGAAATTTGTGGGTTTACGTTTCAAGATACGTAGATTCAGAAAAACGAATAAAAAAACTCTGCAAATTCTTGACACAACGGTTTATTATCTTCCTTGTGCAGATCACCCTTCTGTCTATACCAGACTGTATTGCAAATCGGCACCATACCATATTCTCACCGTACTCATACCATACCATACGAATTTCTTTCCTATCATACCATACTGTATTATACCAAATCATACATACAATAATATACCATACCATACTCATATGAGTATGGTATGGTATATTATTAAAAATAGGTCAGAACTGGATCACAGAACTGGATTCACTCGGTTTCTTGTCTGTAAAATTGTTTAAATAATACCTATTTGTTTAAACAAATTAAATTTTGATGATGAGCTAGATACTTGAAATTTTAAATATAGGTCAGAAATGGATGACATTTCAATATTCACTCGGTATGCATACCATGTCATACAAACCGAGTGAATATTGAAATGTCATCCATTTCTGACCTATATTTAAAATTTCAAGTATCTAGCTCATCATCAAAATTTAATTTGTTTAAACAAATAGGTATTATTTAAACAATTTTACAGACAAGAAACCGAGTGAATCCAGTTCTGTGATCCAGTTCTGACCTATTTTTAAAATTTCAAGTCAATAGCTCATCATCAAAATTTAATTTGTATTATTACAAAAAGGTATTATTTAAACAATTTTACAGATGAGAAACCGAGTAAATATTGCAATGTGGTCTATCCCCGACTCACGGTTAAAATTTCTAGACTATAGTTTACCGGGAAGATGACAAAAGGTAGTTTTATTCTGGGCGTCTGAGGGTTGGGTCACATAACGGCCGTTTTCGACGCGAAAGATTAGTGTTTTTCCTAAACCTTTGCGCGCTCACTGTGAACGAACGGCTGGTCGCACAAAAATCCAATTGGTCTTAAAAGATTCGTAATTTTTCAGGTCATTCAAAAGTGAACTGAAAATTGCACGTTTCAGTTAAATATTTTGAGATATGACATTGTCGAAATAATAAATTTCGTTTTGAACCCCTTCCCCTTGACCTAGGGTTATGAAAAGTTTCGAGGACCATTGTGGGGCTGGTCCGAACCCAGAAACCGAATTTCGTAATTTTAACTCAACGCTAACTGGGCAAAGTGGCGCGGACGGCGTAAAATTACAAAATTTGGTTTCTGGGTTTGGACCAGCCCCACAATGATCCTCGAAACTTTTCATAACCCTAGGTCAAGGGGAAGGGGTTCAAAACGAACTTTGAAATTTCGACAATGTCATATCTCTAAAAATTCTCATGAAACGGTGTAATTTTTAGTTCACTTTTGAATGACCTGAAAAATTACGAATCTTTTAAGACCAATTGGATTTTTGTGCGACCAGCCGTTCGTTCACAGTGAGCGCGCAAAGGTTTAGGAAAAACACTAAACTTTCGCGTCGAAAACGGCCGTTATGTGACCCAACCCCCAGACGCCCAGAATAAAACTACCTTTTTTCATCTTCCCGGTAAACTACAGTCTAGAAATTTTAACCGTGAGTCGGGGATAGACCACATTGCAATATTTTTTAAAATTGGGATTAGTTTTAACGTCTTTGTTTTTGAAATATCGATGTCGATGTCCCAACCCTACATTTTTTATTGTTACTCAAGATTGCTCCAATAAACAAAATAAAATTTTGAAATCTCCATTCTTGTGGAAAATCGTGCAGTCAATAGGTGTGAGTGGGAAAAGGAGAAGGGTAGAATAAAAACGTCCTATTTCAGAAATTATTGTTTTAGTTGGTTCTCATTGTTGTTCAAGTAATAAAAAGAATTTCGTTGAATTCTTTCAAAAAAATAATAGTTTCTAATCTTTCAAAAGGTTTCAAAAAAAAAAAAAGTTCCTAATGAGAGAACTTCTGAATACCTGACATAAACCAGTAAAATCAAAATCCTTCAGTCTTCTCCGGAAAACTCAGCCAAATCTGGGTCAATGCCTTCAGTTGGGTTGCAACAGGAAAAAGTTTCGAAGAACGAGAGGAAGTCGTCAGTAATCCAAGGCAGCAATGAAAGAAGGCCTTTCTTCTTTTCGGAGCTAATCTTGCACGGGTAGAGAAGTCAATTAAGATCGACATCACCCCGGATTTTTCCTCTCCTCGCGAATGAAAGGTGGTCGAATTCAGCTTTTCTCGCAAGGGTTGGGTTTTAATAAGGATCTGGCTAAAGGGTTTCTGAGGTGCAGTGGCATCTCATGGTGGTCATAACCTCCCCCGTGCCAAAATCGCCAATATTTCAGTAGTTGTCTGGGTGTAGCCCAGCTTTATTGTCCAATGACCACAAACGTGATTTTAAAGATAATGAAACCTCCCAATTTGAAGGTGGTTACTCAATAGGTCCATACTAAGCCTGAATTCGAACATGGGCGTCTTCGACATGAGAACAGTGTTTTATTAAAACAATGCAAAAAATCAAAATCGCTGAAAAAAAAAAAAAAAACATTGATGTGTCCATGTACAAGTAGGAGTAGGTAACTAGAGTTGAGTTTGAGATTTTCCGTATTCAATTTTTTCAATTTGTTTGTCTAAATGACTCATGTCACTGAGACCTGTGCGCTCTGAAGGGTTGTTAAGGGGAGGTATCAAACTGTGTACCTACCCTTAAAGATGGAAAAAGTCATTTTACCTATCTGATTTTAGCAACGAAAAATGAAATTGAAAAAGTGAAATTGTTCTAACGTTAATCACATTTTATCTGATTTCAATATCGGGAAATGAACATTTACCTATCTTGTCCTCGACTCGCATGATCATAGTTCACATGATTTTCGGCCATACGGAATAGTTGAGTTTATATGGCTATTTGAATAAATAGTTATCTCACGCGAAATATCCGGAGCTAGTCGAGGTTGACGCAAAGATGGAAATTCAGTTATTAGTTATTGTCAGAAATTCAGTTATTGTCAGTGATTCGCTAAACGCTCTATGTATCGAGAGTTTAGGGAATCACTGACAATAACGTATATATACCGGTATATGTACGTATATACGTATATATATCCCCCAATCACAGCCTGGATTCGCCCCTGCTGAGGAGATTCATCCGGAGGTACAGGGCTGTTTCCAACAGTCCGGCGAACTTGTAGAAATCATTAGATCATTTGAACACATAAATCAACTTATTCTGTTTGCCTAAATGACTCATTTCACTGATACCAGTGCGTTCTGAAGGGGGTTTTTAAGGGGAGGTGACAAACTGTTAACCCTTAAAGATGTAAAAAGTCCATTTTCGGACTTGAGTGGTTTTTTTTTGGTGAAGCTAGTGGTGTACTTACTACTTTGTTTTACCAATGTATAAAAAAATGAAATTGTTCTAATAATAATCACATTTTACCTGATTTCAGTAACGGAATTTTCCGATTTTAGTTCGGTACATTTTTTCAGTTTAAAATTGAATTTGCCAAAAAATGAACGTATTTTGACTGTTTAGTTAAAATTTAACTAAACATCCAAGCTCTGAACAGTATATATACGCGTACTTCCATTCTGCGCCGCGCGATTCGTTCCGCCGTCTCCTACTTCCAGCACCTGTTGCATCTCGTCCGGTCGTCCCCCTTGACCCCCATTCACCAGCCACAGCTCCCGCCCCTACGACACTTTCTTCTTAAATAACAAAATGTAAAAATAAAAAAATCAATAAATAAAAACAAGAAAATACCGCTGTGTTGTAACTTGACGAAACTTCCACGCTACGTCTCATATAGAAGAGCGAGGATGTTGGTCCGCGGGATGTTATTTTTATTTCTTTTATTTTTCGCCCATTGAAAACGAGGGTATTCGTGTACATCTAGAACAAGGAGACCGGGTCCGCGAGCAGGACGATTTCAAACCAGGAGACGGCGAGACGACCGGAGAACATAACAGGGGCAACGATCGCTGGCGGTGTCGGTTATCAGCAAGAGGCGACACGAAATGTCAAGGTCGCTCGCCAATGAGGATAAGTCCCAATTAGAACCCACTAAATGTCTAATTGTGGTCCGATACCTGAGCCCTAAGAATCTCGAGTGGGTTTTGATTTATTATTTTCACTTTCAGGACCTTTTAGCTAATTGAAATCATCCCAAGCACTTATTGGGTCCTGTCTGCACGGCCTTCGGATCGAGAAACAACATATTTGAAAGAAATACTTTAATATTTGGCGGTATATGAAAGAGAAACAAATCGTCGCTTAAGAAGTAACACAGCCTAACCCCATTTTGCCCAACTTTTCAGGAAAGACAAAAAACTGTTTTATTCAAAAACTACCAGTAATTTAACACTACGTAAAGTAAAGTCACTACTTTTAGTTTACTGTAGGCTCCCCAGAAATGTCCTACAATGATTTAAAATGAATTAATACTCCAATCGAAAAATCGTGTGGCTTAGGTGATTCTTTTGGAGATTCAGGAGATTTTTCTTCGCCTAAAACGTTCTTGTTGACGTTCATTTTTCTCGTTCATTCATGAGATGATGTTTTGATCAATGTAACCGGTTTTCAGTATTTCCTAGATTATTGTTTCAAGTAGTTACCTGTACAAGTAGGAAACTCTAAAAATTTAAATCCTTTCACATAGTAATTTTACAAAACTTCGTCGTGATCAGCATAAAAAACCTTTAAAATGAGGTATCACTTGTGAGAATGGATAACCTTCTCAAATTCAATTTAAAATAACCTTTTTTCGAGTTTATCGACGTATTTGTGTTGGCAATTGCTCTTCTTGAAGGTCTATTCGATCTCAATCAAACAATTCGATTCGATATGAAGTCGAATTCTTTTGTTTTTCCCGATGTATTTGACTTGTCAATTGCTCTTCTTGAAGGTCCATTCGATCTCAATCAAACACTTCGATTCGATATGAAGTCGACTTTTCTCGTTTTTCTCGATGTACTTGAGTTGACAATTGCTCGTGTTTATGGTCCATTCGATCTAAATCAAACACCTCGATTCGATATGAAGTCTCCCCAATCTGGTAGTCGTTGCTCTTTGGTGTAGTTGTGCCTGGTTAGGAAGGCTTTCGTCCTAGAATTGGGCTTGGTATTAGGTGGCCTTGGGCTTGATGGTGTAGTTGCCCTAGGTTGCACTGAGGCATTCCCCGGTGATGACGGCCGGTTTCCATTTAGAGGTGGGTCTTTCGATTTAGGAGCAGGTTTTTACATTTGCTGCTCGGTATGTGGGGACGTAGGGATACTTTCTGCTGCAACTAGACTGTTCCTATTTCTCCTCAGGGTTCCGGTGCTACCCTCTGGTTGAATCGAGCATTATCTAGGCTCCTCAGCTTTACTATGAACCATTCATCCAATTTCCAAGTCTGGAATCCAAACTTCGTCTCCTGTATGCAGGTCGAAGGTTCTTGAGCCGCGCCTTTCATCATAGTACCCCTTAAATATTAGTCTCCGATGGTTACCCTTTTCCTTGTCTGAATTCCTTGACTGGATTTTTCCCACAAAAGGCCACGTGAGTTGGAACTATGTCACGGATACGGCTGCCTGTTGCAGTTCAACCACAAAACGTTTGACATCATGTAGAGGTGCATTTCGGTAGATCTGCAGTGCCAAGTAAGGACGGTTTTTGCTATTTTGACGTCCGCCTCAGCTGCCCCATTTGTCTAATGGAAGTAGGGGCTACTGGTAACATGTTGAATTTCTCTATGTTGGATGACACTACGATTTTCTCTAAGCTCCCCTTTTCACAAAGTTGGTCAATGGTCACTATGAGACTGTGTGACGCCGCAGCAGGTCGCTAATTCTCGTTCCTTTGGGTTTTCTGGCGGAGAAAGGCGAAAACTAACGCCACCAATCGATTCAGCGAGAAATGTCGCTATGTAGCCAAACCTCCAACTCCACACGGCCGAAAAGTGAGTTATGTCATGTTGCCACTTCACCCTCCATATACTTTATTAAGGATAAATTGTATATTATACAATTATTACTCCTACATTATCACCGTTTCTCGTACCTGCTCTTCTAAAGAGGAACAGTTTAATGATTATTCTTGTTATCCCTTGCAGGTCATTTTGATGATTTACGTCGTTCCACGAACACGTGCCTTCACGTTTAAGCTTATACCTCCATAAATTCAAACAGTGCGTATTATTCATCTTGTCAATCGATATGATGCTCCTCACCGCTACGTCCGCCAAAGGAAACTAGCGGAAATCACAATATTCGACTGAAACACACGAGCTGTTCCTGGGAACGGACCCCCTCATGGCGGTAATCACTCGTATAACGTTACGCATAATTAATCGAGGTCGCGTTTATTAAATACTACGACTGTACAAGGAAACTTAACTAAAAATCAGTCTCACGATTGAGCCCCCGTCGGGATCCGGCGCCGATCGCCATTTTTCGAAACGAAGATTAGTTTGTAATTAACATCACCGATTTCACCTAATGATTATACGTAGCAGCGTTTCTTTGATTGTCGGCGACCTAAAAACGAGGAATGACGGTGTTTTGGTTTCCGAGCCTGTAAACCTGGTAATCGTTCAAGGGAAATGGAATATTTTCGGTCTCTGGATTCAATGTTTCCATTGACTTTCCCCTTTTCGACACGTGACAGCAAGCAACCTGAAAAGATTACGAAGAAACCAATCTCCAAACAGTCCAGTTTATGGGCAAAATTTCTCTAATACATATATTAAAATAAGTGACCACGGCAAGTTCAAATTTCGTGAATCTCTGAAACTTGATAGCGCCATTTAACCCTTACTGAGTTAACCTTCGAGCAGGCGCTCGGGCGGCATTTTGACCGCCTTCACTAAAACCATTTTACATGCCCACAACAGTACACACAGGTATCTCTAGTTATAAATCAATCATTGTTGGTGTGGTAGGTAAGTCCAGGCTGATTGCGGTTATCCATTATTGTGGGTTGTGTTTTTAATAAAACCACCTTGTAGCAGCCAATAATTTTAATAGAGGGGGGTGACGTTTCGGTCTCCAGTGTAGACCCTAATCATACCTATTGAACAGTAAAATATATATAAGAACAATCAACTCAGATCGACTAAACTACATGTAGATGCCGTAACTATTAAGTGACATGATCTAGGCTTACCTTACAAGATAAATTATACTAGGATGATGTATTTACACTAAGAATGTATTTTCACAATGAATAATGACTTTTATATACACGATGAGAGGAGAGAACGATGAGATGAAGAAAGTGGTTTACGGATGTGATGGAATGGGAACCAGCGAGACAGAATTACTAGATGGAGAAGATTTGTTCTACATGGATCTTTTTAAAATATCCATGTAGTCATAGCCTATGTGTGTGGTGTTGTGGATGAAGATATAATGAGGGTAAGTGGGCAAAGAATGAAGTGCTGGAGATTATGGTGAGACTAGAGGTTGTCTAAGGTTTGAGGAGGCCCTGGTAGACAACACTCAGTCCTCTGACGTCTTGTTTATAATTAACAGTGTTATTGTGATTGTTAACAATATGGCACATTTCTTTAAATTTCCTTTTGAACGTGTTTTGGTCCTTGGACAGGATGGACCATTCATCAAAATGCGGGTGGTGGCTGGTCTCAGCAATGTGCTTGGCCATAGCTGTTTTGTATGTGTTCTGTGGTCCATTCTGGTACACGTCTCTTGCGTTTCTAATGTGCTCCTGTATTCTTTTTTTAACTATCTGTTTTGTTTCCCCTATATATATTTTATCACATGGAGGCTGGCAGGGTATGGCGTAGACAACATCTGATGTTTCATCCTTAGTTAGTGGTTTTTTTATTGTTGTGAACAGTTTTTTGTTGTTGTTTGGGTTTTTGTAAGCTATTTTAAGATTGTTATCATATTGTTTTAATCTAGTACCAATTGATGTTGATAAGGTACCGCAATATTTAATAGATGCATAATATGGACACAAAACAGAAATA